>CM031235.1:739621853-740221853 GCA_018340775.1 Taxus wallichiana var. yunnanensis
ACACTTGCACATACATACAAGAACATACCATGTGGGATGAGGGTCCACACAAAGCCTCCAAGTGCACTTTCACAATCACACACAACACCTTTTCTCTCCACAATCAAGTATGCAAATTTGATATATAAACCTTTTTACCTCCACATAGGTGGAGCACCCCTCCCACACTCCCTCCAAAATCCTCACATACTCCCTTTTACCTCCACAATAATGAACTCCCCTCTCTCCAACACCACCCTAAGGCCAAGATTTACCCAACCCATAAAATTCACAAATATGCACCAATTTATAACACAATAATATCACAATGCAAAAATAAGAACAAGAATGCAATGTATAGACCCTACCTTGCCATAATAGCTTACACAATCTTCAAGCAAAAACTTCAATCTCCTCTAAATCCAAGAAAATCCCCAAATGCAAGCTCCCAAAGCTCCCAAGCAAGAAGTCCAAGCCAATTCCAAAATATGCAAGTGTATAATCAAACCAAGTAACTCCAAAACTCCAAAATGACTTCAATAAATAGAAAAAGAGGAGAGGATGGTGAGGTGGCTCCATGTAGGATGCCACATCACTCTTCCTCCAATCCACCTCACCAAGTCAACACAAGGATCAAGAATCATAAATGGGTGAGGTGAGGGTATGACAAGTTCCACTTACACACACAAACATGGACACAATCAAAAGAGTTTGTAAGAAAGTGCAATTAATTATCTCTTTTTCATTCCAAAACACATAATGAGGGATAAAATTAACCCCTCACATCATAGGTATGGTTAGTAGGTGAGTTTAAGAGGTATGGGACAAGTCTAACTTGTCCCACAAGCCTCCAAAAGTGGCTCCAAAGCTAAAATTCGAGATTTGAAAAGTGAGGTTAAGTACACAACTCCAAAATCAATAAAAATCCATTTCAAATCAATAAGATAACAAGGAATATCTACCACATTGAAATCCCCATTGTCACATCTCAATTTAACTTAATCACATGATTAATTAACTAAACAAAGCACATTACTTAAGCAATAATAAAGTGAGAATTACATCACAATAAATAAATCACATACACAACTAAATAAATAAAATAAAGGAAATAAAACAATCATTCAAACCCCTTGGTCACACATGAGGTTACCCCCCATGGGGACCTCCTAACAAACACAACAATACACATGACACGAAGTTGCCAAGGTGACCTTGTTGCAAATATCCAATATTCCTCCATTGTTAGTCTCCTAGCCCCTTCTTGTTGTCGTGATATAATTTCCTACAACCAATCAAACAATACCCTTTGGCCTCAAGGCCGCATAAAATACATCAAGAGATAAAACACACACATACATATCATCCAACAACATCATACATGTAGCTATATCATCATCATCAAAGTTAGGAATTTCTATCAATTATTTGCAATCACTGAACATCTCAATTTTGATAAGTCATAACATCAAGAAGATCATAAGGTCAATCCAAACATCTAAATGTAATCATCATCGTCAAGAATCTAAAACGTCAGTATATAACAAAGTAACATCTCTAGATCATCATCAAATACTGAAATATCTATCCACAATATGAGTCACAACATATCAATAATCAAGATGTCTATACCATCTATAATATGAGTCATAACATACTGAAAATCACAAGTGTTTGTATTGTCTATCAACATGCTAATCAAAATATAATAATAATGTCCATGTCTCTAGTCCACAATAATCAAATCATAGTAAAATAAGTGTCGAAGAGGAGTGGGCATTACATAACACATCCTCAATTTTTGTTACACTTCAAGAGGAAAGTAATAAAGAATCATAGTCATTCTAAACCAATAATTATAAGCTATTTAGATAGTGATTCAACAAGGGTTCCTAATGATCATACGCCAACCACATGATATATATATATATATATATATATATATATATATATATATATATATATATATATATATACATATATATATATCATCTTGGGGTAGGTCCTATGAATTGGTATTTAAAAAATGAAACCACTATTTTTTGTCTATTATGAGGGTAGATTATAGTGAATTTATTATATCATGATGTGAGATAGTGTGGGTATGACACATGCTTTTTAAATTCATATTTTCATAGTCATAACTCATAACTCTTTGGTTCAATAATCATGTAGCATCATCCACATCTCTAAAAAAACCAATGGATAACCAATGCAAAAAGTACATTGAGATACACAAACATTATATTTGGCATCTGATCTAGGACAAGGTTATTGACCTTACTTTTTTCTAATAGTAAATTGAGTTGTGTACATATTCACAAAGCCCTTACTTAAGGCCATAATTGTTCAACTCTGAAACTTCGGGATTGAAGAAAGGTTTTGTCAAGGGGATAGTCCACGGTTCCTTCATCATTCCCTTCATCAAAGTACATATTAAGGGGAGATGTTAGTGTATTTGACTATTCATACACAATTTTATGTGATTAAGATGTACTTGTAATATTAATTGTAATTTAATGTGGATAATTCACCCATTGATGCACACTTATCCACATCTATTAATAGAGAAGAGTATCAACCAAGTTATTGACTTGATTGACTTCCACTATTAATAGAAATGTAAAATTTCCTCATGAAACAAATACTCTCTAGTATTAATAATAATAATAACATCTGCTTGTTTTTATAAAATCTTGGAGAGCTAGTATTAGTGAATCATATTGTGAAAGAGATATATTCTTACTTTGGTGAATTTAAGACACAACTTCTTAATAAAATTGTGGTAGTCATGCTACCCTTGGTAAATTTATGTTATGTATTTACTTTAATATTTTATTGATTTTGTATATATGCGTGATTGTGATTATTTATTGTATGGTTGTTTACAGAGATTTTGAACCTATAGGAGGCCAAGGAAAACGTTCTTTATTAGTCCCTAGATTATTTACCTAAAAATGAATGTAATTTCCATGATCAATCCTATTGATAAAATTAGATCATTTTAAGTGATTAATTTAAAATTTAACGGATAATAGTATGGATGGAAATACACCTCTAAGAGTTTTGTTGTAACTAAGTGTTATTCATAGTTCTAGTTTGTGTCAATTTAGTTAGGTGTTCAATCAACATGTTTAGAGTAGTGTAGTTATCTTGTTAACTCCTCCTTTCAGGGAGTTTGATCTCTACTAATCAAGTGTTGTAATTGAATGTAACAAGGTTGTTTAATGTATATAAACATTACAACTCACTTAAATTAATTAAAATGATCATATTTACGTCTTGCATTTAGATTTTATTGTTTTTATATTTTTGTATCAAATAGTGATTCCATTATTACTATTATTGATTCCATTAGTAGACTTAATATTTAGATTCCAATATTGTCATTATTGGACTTATTCGAGTTCCAATTTTTATCTTTATTAGATTGGATTCTCAATTTTTTCACTAAATCTATTATTGATTCCAATTTCCCTTTTATTGGACTCCAATTTTTCTATTACTAGATTCCAATAACGTAATTAATGGATTCCAATTTTTCCCACTAATGGAATCCAATTTCTAAATCCCAATTTTTGGATTTCAGTTTCACTATTTTAGGATTTATATTTTGTTATTATTTGATTCCCCCACATAAGCCTCATGGCCACCAACTTACATAAGCCAAGCGGTTGCTAACTTACATAAGCCAAGTTGCTAACTTACATAAGCCAAATGACTTCTAACTTAAATAAGTGGCCACTAACTTCAAGATAGTGCGTAAGTGATTGTTGTCATTTATGCCACATATCAATCTTAATATCATCATACATATATGACTATTTATGCATACCTTATTCAAATCAATAAACATTGACATTGAAAATCCTATCCTCTAAACATCCTTGAATGGTGTTAAATTTGATGATTGTTTAGACATTTTTTCATGATTTTAGACGTAACATACTTTCAAATATTTTATAGAACTAGCACGTGTGACTCACATGTTTAAAAGGTGACCATCAATTTTTATATACATTTATATAAAAAATTTATTCATATATATAAGCATAGTTAAAAATATGGAATTGTCATTTATAAATTTTGTAAGTAGTGTATAAGTGTGAGTGATTGCACTTACAAGTGCGATTGGTCACACATCTAAGTGTGAGCCTCAAGTTTGAAAAATCACACTTTTAAGTGTCTTATTTATCAATTTTGTAAGTCTTGATTCACACAGTGTGAGTCTCGACTTCACACTTCTAGTGCTCACTTGACACACACTCTTGTCTGTCAAAGAGTAAAGTTTATTTCCTTCATAAAAATTCACTCTCACTTCTCACAAGTCATAAATGAATTCAAACTCTTATGAATTCTCACTCACTACTTCTAAGTCTACTTCAACTTTACTACAGTTTAATAAGTCTTGATTCACAACTAAGTGTAATTTTGTCTTGCTATTACAACTATAACATGATACTACTAAGTGCCTTATAACTCACATGTCAAACAATTTTTGGGTAATGGTAATTTTTCAACACTTCCCTTCAAAAATACAAAACAATGTTTATTTATACCAATTATTCTGTATAAATTTCATTATTTTTAATATATATTGATGTAAATTTTTAAATTTTTATATTTATATATAAATCTATATTAATAATTGATGGTTAAATATTAAATATGCAATTCATGTGTGTGACATTTATTACAAATATTTACAAGTATTTTATGGCTACAATCAACAAAAACGTCTAAATGGGCATCAAGAGTCACACGTCAAAGTGCAAGCACAAGAATTAAGGGCTTTATTTTACCCAAATTATATAAGGGATTTTATTTATAGTACAAAAATTATAATATTAAATTCTTACATTAATTATTTACAATACCAAATGCAATATTAATGATAACCATTTTGTAAGGAAAATGCTAATTAATGTTGTGTTTTCCTCAACATTAATTAGCCATTAAAATGAGCTATGTAAAATTTTCCATTTAAAAGTACATGCACCATTCAAAATATGTGCACCTTTTGGAGCATGTAAATGTTTTTAGCCATTAATTAGCCATTTAATGTAAAGCAATGTAAAATCATACACATGCCCTCTTAAATTCACGCAAAATGAAATTGGCGGTTGGATTTTTCAGTTACATATCACTATAAATAGATAGTTTTTTGAGTTTATATTTTTAACATTTTCCTTTCTATTCTCTTCATCAATGCAAGCGTAAGACACTTTATTCATCAATAGAAAAATCTCACCAGGAAAGCATCAAAAATTTTGTGCTCGATTTTTGGAAACATTTTGATTTCCTCTCCATGCCAAAAATTGGTATGCATTCTCACCTTCAACCCTCTCCAAAATTACAAAATTTTGTTAATGTAAAATTTTCCATAGTTGATTAGGGCTTATATCCATGTAGGGATTTTGTAGATAATTAAATGGAAGCAAGTTTTTTATTCAATATTTTGTAGAAGGTAGTTTTTTTTATCAAATAAATAATTTCATAATATAGTAAACATTTGTTAGAGCAAGTGAAAGAGGATGGAATGGAGCACATCTTGATAGATAAATGACACAGATTAATCCATAATAACATGAGAGGAAAATTTGTAGAATTTTTAAAAACCCATAACACCTACCAAGAACTTGTTTTTGTTGTGTTTTGAAAAAGAATCCTAGTGGTATGGATGGTGGCTCAATTTGTGCAAAAAAAAGTGAATATCGGAATCGATTTATGGTCATGGTGGTGCAGGAAATCGATGAGAAGATGTATTTGATAAAATTGATATTATTTTGTTGGCCTTATTGTTGTCCACAAATAGTCCTCTGTACACATACTCAACAAAATTCAATGGCTACGACATCATTGACATTGTCAATGAAATATTTTAGAAGATATTCATGTTAAGAATGAGTTTCCATTCAATGTGTTGGTGTTGGATTACAATGACCTATTTGTGAAAAAATATGGTAATGCAAGAGTAGGAGAACCAAACAGATTTTGGAGAACAAAAGAACAAATACATATTTGTGAAAGGAGAATTTGAGGAACAAGGAAACTCTAAGATGTTTCTTATTATCTTTAATAGAAGCACCACTGCTTACTACTTTACTGGAAGCAACAACTATCCTCAAAACTATTCACAAAATGTAAATTTTCTCTGTTTGGGTCATGCCTATGTGGCTTTTTTGTCTTTTGCTTCCTACAAGATTTCTCTCTTCTATGCTTCAATGTCATATTCTTCCTTAAGGGCCTTTTTGTAAAAGGATGTGGGTCCTTTCAAAACCCCCATATTCACCCTTTTACAAAAAAATGGACATAGTAGTTGTACATCAAATATGTTGTTGTGGCATAACCTAACAGACTCTATGATGACAATATCTTACTTTATTTTGTTAAATCCTATCGATCGATAATATCCAATTACTATGGTGTCACATAAGCTAGTAGATGCTAAGCTAAAAATATTATTCTTTGACTTGTTAAATGCTAGCGATCCATAAGCTCAAAATATTATATTGTGGAAGTATTAGGTTACCTTAGCGGGCGCTAAGCTCAAAACATCTTACTTTATTAGCTCCTGCCTCCTATAGAATTCTATACCTTTCATTCAAACAAATAATTTCTCCTCAATCCACCAATCAAAATAAAAAAATTCTATAACTTTTCAACTTTCTAATGTTTATATTTTATTTAAATAATTTTTTAATCTACAAAACTTATTTATATTTTTCTTTATTTTCTAGTTAGTACTTGATTTGACAAATATGAGGCCTTGTTGCAACATTGATTTATTCTATTTAATAAAAATCAAAATTCTAAGAAAGACATTTGTCCAATCTTTAAATAAGATATGAGATTTAGAAAAAAAATGTTAATAAAATATTCACTGCATTTAATGTTTATCCAAAAAGGAAGATGTATTTGCATGCTTGGACAAGTGGCACATCCAAAATAGTACACTATTCATAAAAATTAATAAACTTTATTTAACAAATCACATTATAAACATTTCTAAATTAAATCCCATCCCACTCCTTATATATTTTTTACTATTTTTTTTTTTAGTCAAAAAGTTTAATCTTTGCTTTATCCCCATTTGCAATAAAAATTAGATTTGTAAGTTAAATTTTATAAAATACAATTTTTTCTATGTTTGTATTAAATTTTTTAACAATAATTTTTTTATATGGATTATATTGTGTTAAAGACAAGAAAAATAATACTATTATTAGTTATTGCTATTGTGATAAATCTTTTAACTGATTTATTTTGGCTATTCCATTTAATAAAAAAATTTTATCTTTATGTAGGCATGTTCAACTTGTAAAATCGTGGTGGTTTTTTTTTTTATCACCTAAAAAATCTAGCATATTATGTATTTCAAAATGCCACCTATATTGCTGCAATATTTTCAAGCATAATATGATTCTAGATCGCTCTATGTTTTTCCAAAGAATTATATATTTGATGCATAATTTTATTTTTTTTTTTTCTTCTATCTAATTTTAACGTGGGTATTTACATTATGTGCAACATTTAAATTGGGTACTTACAATATATACATATTTTATGCATTCAAAATCATTACATAGGGCATTCTATTTTTTAGCATTTTGGATGTCGACATACCGTATGTGCATATTTTATACATTAAGTATTGGTACATTCTACTTTCTAGAAAAAATTTGAAAGTGGTTATTCTTAGCAATATAAAGCACCTAATGCAAAAAATATATAAAAAATTTTAAAACAATCACACAACTAGCACATCTCCCAACCCTGAGGCATGAACTTGTCCACTTTGTCTTGTTTAATTTAAAATGTCATTAACAAAATTACTATTAACAAGGTTTATTAAATATACATGAACATAATGATTGGATACTTTATACAGGATTAAGGCACCCAAAAACCTTACAATAGAATGCATCATGAGCATCACCAAGAAGGAACAAAAAAAAACAGGACAAAAAGGGCTAAAACAACTTATCCCAAACTACAGTCCAATAGATCAATACAAGGAAAAATCACAAAACATGGAGGGGAAAACATCCCAAATGATATAATCCACAAATAAAAAAAAAATCTCCAAGAGCCAAGGGACTAGTTAGTCTTCAAACATTTTACTCCTTCAGTTGACGCTCTTCTTATCCTTTCATCTGATCATCTCTCACTCATGATAGGGATGTCATCTTCAACCTACTCTTCCTCATCAAAACTACTGAGGTGGAGATTATACCTGCAAAAATTTGTGTCCCTACTCCATCTTGACCACACCCTGCAACTCCAAAACCAAACTTTTGATCTCTACCATATCCACCTCTGATAGAGTTTTTTGGGTGATGAAAATTTTCTTAGAGGCATCGATGCAATGCATGACATTTTTTCCATATCCATTCCAACTTCACCTAAGGCCTCCATATCCCTTTCCACCTGACTCACCTTGAGAGAAATTTTATCAAAATCCACATTCCAACCCAACTCTCTCTCTCTTTCCCTTTAGATGACTCCCCTTTCATATCAATCAGAGAACCTACAGCCCCAATACCAAGATTTCCCTTCCCTAAGATGTCATACTCTTCTTTCTCCTCAGTTTTTTCATACGGTCAACAAGAGTACAATTTTCATCTGAATCCCTAGATTTGGGCTCTAATTCCTTTTCCACCACCAGTTACCATTCTTAAAAATAAAAATAATTAGACCATGGTGTATCGGGGTATCAATCTTTCCCTGTTGAAAATCATTCACCGATGCAGAGAGTGACATAAACAAGAAAAAGGGAAGGCTCATAACAATCTTATGCCTAAACATATTAAGCATAGTAAGATGGTGAGTAAATATATTTCTATAATTCACTTCAAGAGTAATGTACCTCATAAGGTGGAGGAAGACCATATTCCAAATATCAGGGATGCAAAATCTAGCTATATCCATCTACCACAAAGGTAAACCATTTCTTTACCACAGAAGAAAGTCTCAATTTCATGTTTGCATCTAGTGTGGTCTTTGAATATATTTAAGCCCTTCATCTCCATTCCATTTCTACACTATTGAATCCTCCTCAAAACCTAAATTTCCATGCCATGGATCACCATGTTGTCATTGTTCCATGCCCGACCAAACTCCAACGCAAGATAAGGATCAAACCCCATGATTTTTGAGATGAAATTCCTAAACCCCCAATTTTTAGAATGTGCCACAAGGAGGGGTTGTCCTTCAGGGAACCATAGCTCATGGGCTCGGTTCTCAAATGACCACCTCCCATGGTTTTAGTTGACTGAGATTGAAAATGGAAGAAACAATGGCCAAAATGAATCATAAGAGAAAAATTAATACAAATCCCACCATATATCCTACACGTGTGAAGGGTCCTACTAACCATAAGAACAAGGATGACATCCCAATGAGGGAAAAGAGCCACCAAAACATCACTTAATGTTATTAATGAGATTAATAACATTGGTGATATCATCTCCCCTCTCACACACTTTAAAATTACTACCTTTAGCCCCCAAATTGGCAAGATGATCCACACATTTATTACCCTTTCTAGGGGTATGAATAATTACATTTATCAAACTCTTTCAAAAAAATTTTCTTTAGTATCTTTAAGGATATTTCTTAAGGTCCAATTATTAATTGTATCCTTTCTCATATTCTCAAGGGTTAAAATCTTGTTTTGAACAACTAACCAAAAAAACATGTTGACATTGGGGAGTAAATCCTTAATCCAATTTTTCCTCTAGAAATCCTTTGCAAGACAACATATGTTCTGAAAATGAATATGTTTGGTCCAATAACTGATATGTCAAGTGTTATACTTAAGCATTGTAGTCATTGATCTCCATCAATGCATGTAGGAAAAAATTTTGAAAAAATTGATCTAGGATGTTTAAAAGACATCAAACTATTTTAGAAACATGTTCAATATTTTTCATTCAAACAACAACATATTATAAGTACAACATAAAAGGTTTTTAGTAATTAATTAAAAATCTTTCAAATAAATACAATTTTCATCCTCCAATATTTACAATTCAATTCCAGTTAAGGCAAAGACTTCAACTTGTTGACCTTGGGGAGTAAATCCTTAGTCCAATTTTTCCTCCAAAATCCTTTGTAAGACAACATATGTTCTGAAAATGAATATGTTTGGTCCAATAACTGATATGTCAGTGTTATACTTAAGCATTTTAGTCATTGATCTCCATCAATGCATGTAAGAAAAGTGTTTTTGTGAAAACAATTGATCTAGGACGTTTAAAAGACATCAAACTATTTTAGAAACATGTTCAATATTTTTCATTCAAACAACAACATATTATAAGTACAACATAAAAGGAATTTTGTAGTAATTAAAAATATTTCAATCCTTCCAATAAGAAGAAATTTTAACATCCACGAGGCTAGTCACACTTCTTTTAGTAACAAAAATTTAAAAAATAGTTACAAATTTCACTTCAATCCCAAACTACTATACCTTTTTTTTTTATATCAGTTCAATCCTCCAACCAAGTGGAAGTTCATCACAAGATTAACACTGGAGATACTAGCGGAAACTAAACTCAATATGTCTTTCTTTAGCTTGTTAAATGATAATGACTCTTTAGCTTGAAATATTATATTCTTCAAATACATAAGTTGCCATTAAGCTCAAACTAGGTTGATTTAATTTGTTAAATCCCAATGACCACTAAGATCCAAATAATATCTTACTTTATTTTTTTGAAACCTAGAGACCACAAAGATCCAAATATTATGTTGTGTCATAAGCTAGTGGACGCTAAGTTCAAAATATCATTCAGTAACTTGTTAAATGATAAAACCACTAAGCTCAAAATAATATAAACAACCAACTAACTGAATATACTACGAATAAAAAAATCTTGATTCAAGTTAATATATATACCCACACCATTCTGAAGTCATGTAAGGGTTCAATATAAGAAGAAATTTTAACATCCATGAGGCTAGTTAAAAGATTAATATTGGGCCTATATTTATGCTTTTCCAAATAGGTGGAAGTTCATCACAAGATTAATATTGCCTACATTTATGCTTTTCCATGTCAACATGACTGGGATCAATCATTTAAAGAGAACAAAACCCAATAAGCATATTATTCTTTCATACTATAATTATAATTTATCTACATTTAAGTTTTCTTGGTTTAACTATAAATGTTATCTCTTCAAAAATGTAGCAAAAATTATATCAATACAAGCTTTCTTCAACTTTTTTTTTTTATGGAACCTTATACATTAGAGAAAAAAATATAATAGTAACTACTAGTATTAGTGGTTTTTTTGATTTCCTTTTTGGAAAAGTGGAAAAAGAAAAAAATGCCCAAAAAATCAATTTTTTCCTTTAAAAAAAATTTAGGCACACTTTTATCTATTTTATGGTGAAGTGGACTAAATTAATATGAAAAAAATGGGCTTGTTAAAGGAAGAAATGGTCATTGTTTACTTGAAAATTGGCTTATCCATTGAGAAAAAATTAGACCCCGAGATAGAGAGGACTCATGGGGATGATTTTTTTTTTTTTTTTCGACAACATCACCCCATCTCTCATTCCAGTCAAACAAAATGTTTTGTGAAATCACCTCACCAAATCTCACAAAAAATGCCCATCAAAAATGTTTTTGCTCTCCTGTAACATCTTTGTGCTTACCCTCTTCATTTCCATGTGTAGTATGAACAACCTTGGAGAACCTAAATGTAACAAATAGATGTGTCAATAAAGAAATTCTAATAAGATATTGCTTTCTAATTTGTTGTCTAATAATCTATACAATATGAAATCATGTCTAAAAATGTTAGTTATTTCACCTTGCTCCATTTTGTTTGTAGATTCTTCCTTTATAATATATATTTAACTAAATACATCTAATATCACTAACATTCAAACCTTCAACCTCCACTAAATGCAGTAATTGCAAGAACATTAACTAATTAATGTTGTGGTTGCCTAAACATTAACTAAGATTAAATAAAATTTGTTAGGTTATGTTGAGGCATAACCTCTTTTGGCGGTGAGGATATGACATTTGTGGATTTTTTTGGGCATTTATGACATTGATAGATTGTGTTCATGTGATGGATGGGATCAATTAATGACTATTACTAATTAGGATAGATTTCAATTAGAAATCTTGGAGACACATGTTGAATATTGGAATGAAGGTGCTCGACATCTCTATTTAAGCATCATCTATATCGGGCCTTTGGAAATCACTTTTCACAATATCCCTATTCACTATGGGTGGCACCATCAAATGCATTGAGCCTTCTTCTTGTGAAGAGGTCAAGGCCAACCCAAAGTATGGAATATTTTTCATGATGGTGGTGTTACATCATTTATGGAAAAAATATTCTCAGTCACTCTGTCTGAGTGACCAACAAGTGTGTGTGAAACCTAAGAAAGGAAGAGTCAAAGTGGGAAAGACTAAATTTCTTATTTTGATAGAGTCCATTATGGCTATGATGAGGCTCCCCATGGAGGGAGACATTTATTTTAAATGCTCACTTTAGGAGGAGATGGATGAGTTCTTGTGTCCTGGTGAAAATATGAGAATGTATCACTCGGGCTATGAATGGGACTCACTTCCACAACCTTGGGATAGGGTTGTTGAGAAATTGAGGAGGTACTTCATGCTGGAGAATGATGCTACAAATTGATCTATGGACCTCATATTTTTCTTCTTATCTTTGACATGATCATAAGGTAAAATTTGTGGCTTTTCTATTTCAATCACTTGAGAAGTCCCTTAAACTAGCTAGAGAAGAGGAAGGTCCTTTCCTCCACCAAGGCCTTTTGTATTTTCTCTTTAAAATGGAAGCTTCCCAAAAATAAATCTCATGTGCTTCTCTAAAGCCAAGAAAGCAAATGTCATGTCCCCCTCCTCCTCCACCAACTCCCTCTCCCTCTTTCTCATCATCATTGCATCACCACCTTTCTCCTTCCGACTCCGATTCGACATCATGATCATTAGCCAGAGTGGTCTGGTGGTCTCCCCCCATTCTTTTCTCTTGTCTCTCCCTCATCTTCTCTAGTGGATCTTAACCCTTTAACCCCCCCGAGAACTCTCTCCTATGGTCTCTAAACCTTTTGACCCGACATCTACTTCTCTCCTCTCCTCTTTTCGATGCTTCTCTAGATTCTCTCTCTCTCCTCTCAATTGTAATGGCTACAAACACTCAACTCACCTGATCATGGAAGCATGTGTGTTCCCCCCTCCTTTTTTCATGGAAGTTAGCATGGACTCAAAATTCCTAATGTGTTGTGGGATCTCTCCTCATTTTACCTTTTTCTCCTCTATCAAAGAAAATGGGCTCCCCACTATAACTTTGAAAACACCATGAGCATTTAGAGAAGATCTCACCTAACCCACATGAGGCCATTGAAGATTATGTTACACTCAGTATCTATTATCAAGGAATGGAAAAGTCACACATGACATGACCTGATGAAAATCAACGAAGAATTCCTAGAACACATTAAGTTAGTGGACGTGTGTGTTGTTTAAGGAAGCCCTACTGCTGATGCTAAGGATGAAGCAACTACTCTCATGAATATCCATAAAATGTAATTTGGCTTTGTTTTGGTTTGGGAATTTTTGGTTTTTTTTTTTTTTTTGCATATAAGATTGTTCTCTTCTTGTTTCATTGTAATATCTATCATGTGAGGGATTTTTTGTACAAGTATGTGGGTCATTTCAAAAAAAAACCACTTTTACTCTAATTCCAAATAGTTTTATGTTTTGGCATATCATAGTCATGGCTAAGCTCCTAATATCTTAATTTGTTTTCTTACATCCTTAAGATCACTATGCTCCAAATATTATGTCTTGGTATAACCTAGTGGCTTCTCATATCACAATATCCTACTTTATTTTGATAAAACCTGACCACTAAGCTCCAAAAAATTTATGGTGTGGCATAACGTACTGTTTCCTAATATCAAAATATAATTCTCTTACTAGTTAGGTGCTAGCTAAAAACTAAGCTCGAAATATTATATTGTGGGATTAGCACCATAAAAAAGTTATAAATATCTTCCTCTAATTTGTTAAATGTTGTAAAATATCTTAATTATGAATTATTAAACCCTAGTGAATGAAATCTCCAAATAACATGTTGTGGCATAACCTAGCAGCCGCGTAGCTCAAAATATCTTTCTTTTTTTTGTTAAATGCTATTGTCTTTTTGAGCTCAAAATAATATATTGTTTAAGTACCTAGTGGCCACTAAGCTCAAACTATGTTGATTCAAATTTGTTAAATCCTAGTGACCACTAAGATCCAAATATTATGTTTTGGCATAACCCACCGAAACTAAGCTAATAATATCTTATTTATTTTGTTTAAACCTAGTGAGCGCTAAGCTCCAAATATTATGTTGTGTCATAAGCTAGCTGGACACTAAGCTCAAAATATCATTCAATAACTTGTTAAATGATAAAACCACTAAGCTCAAATAATATATTATGGAAGTACCTAGTCTCCTTAGTTAGTTTAAAATATGTTAATTTAATTTGTTTAATCCTATCGAATGTAAGCTCCATATATTATGTCATTATTTTTAAACTAGCAAGCTAAGTTCAAAATATCTTCATATAATTTGTTAACTAATTTAAAAATATCATAACTATGAAAATTATAACCCTAGTAAATATAAAATCTCCAAATAATATGTTGTGGCATAAGCTAAATGCTAAATAAGCTAAAATATATCTTAAACACCGTAGTCTCTCTCAAAATATTATGTGGTGGCATAACCTAAATGGGTAAGCTCAAATATCTTAATTCCAAATCTTAAATTCTTAAATTACAAAAAATTCAAAATTTAAAAAATTCATTTAATTTATTTTTTAAATAATATAAAGTTAATGTCCTTGATAAACTTAGAGGTCATTAAGTTAATTTAATTTGTTAAAACCTAAAAAAGATTTAAATAAAAGCATAACCTAGAGGACATTGAAAAAATGTTTTCTTTTAAAATACTAGTGAAGCTTTGATTATTATACATTATGTAAGTGAATTAAACAAAATATTTTTAAAAATTTTTAAATCCTAATGACCATTAAGATTATAAAATACTATTTTATTATAAAATTTTTAATGTTTAATAATGTTTAAAATTTTCAAAATTTATTTAAATTCTTTTGAAAAATTTATGTTACTAAGTTACTTATTTTGCTTAATTTAAATCAAAATGTTTTTTTTTGTTTTTTTTATATAAATAATTTGTAAAAAATTTTTTTATTTTATAATATCATGAATTTAAATATTATAAAATTTTATTATTTAAATTTTAAAAATTATATATTTTTTAAGATCAAAAAGATAAAAATTTATATTAAAAATTAATTTGTAAAATTTAAAAAAAAATAAAAATAAATTTAAGATTAATAAATATTTTAAAAATTTAAAAAAAAATTGACCAATAAAAATAGTTTAATGGCAAGTGATTATTTACTTATTTAAATTTTTTTTAAAATTTAAATAAAATATATTAAGTTTTAAAGTTTAAAAAATTTTAAGTGAATTATCTTTTTTTTTTTTTTTAGTTTTTAGTTGTTTTTATTAAGTAAAAAATTTTAATTGATTCATTTTCTAAATTTGACATTAAGATTAAATATATATAATAACCTAACCCAAATATTAAGCTAATAATATATATTTTTTTTAAAAAGTATAATAATAAATATATGTTAATTTAATAACTAAGTAGCTATTCAAGCTATCTTAATTTAACTTAGTAAATGCTAAAAACCTATATGCTCCAAATATTATGTGGTGGCATAACCTAGTATGTCTAAAATTCAAATATCTTAATTTAAAATCTTAAAATCATACAATAAAGTTGAACTAATTTATATAGATCTTGATTATCTATATAGTTCTCCAAAGTTAATGTGGTTGATTAACTCAGAGGTCGATAAGCTCAAAACAACTTACTTTAATTTGTTAAAAATGTAGCGAATTATAAGATTTTAATAAAAATTGTTAGGTTATTTTGAGGCATAACCTTTTTTTGTGGTGACAAGAGGATATGGCATGTGTGGCTTTAATGGGAATTTATGACATCGATAGATTGCATTTGTGTGATAGAATGATTCGATTAATGGTTATACACACATGAGATGTAAGATGGCATCAGGAATTTAAGATTTTTAATGGGAAGAATGATATTTATGATTAGGATATCCAATCGATGATCTTCGTACCCTCACACTTTCCTCCATTCATGTGTTGTGTGCATGGTGGCTTTATATATCCAGGTTGGATAGACATTTCACTACCCCTATCCTCTTTTCATTTTTTTTTTTCATTTTTATCATGTCTCTCTCTGATGATCTGATATGGGGTGTTGGTGGTTTCTTGGGTAGTATGGAGTGTGGTCCTAGCAGGAAGAGGTAGAGAGATATGACAGAAAAGATGTTGGGGAATCATTTACTTCTTATGGATGGAAAATATGAATGCAAATATGTGTGGAATTGGCTCAAAAGGTCTCTGGTTGGTCATGAGAGCATTTTTAAAGAAGAAAGAGATGGTGATATTTGTGAGAGCATGCACAAGTTGATGCTTGACCCAAACCAGTCCAAAGGGTGGAGGAACATTTTTTACTTGGCGGAGGGTTGAGTGTGGAAAACATATTTTCCAACTCTTTGGGGTAGTTTATCTTATATAAGGAGCATGAGAAGTTAGAAGAGATTTATAAGTCAGCCTTCAGATCATCATGTCCATGCCTTGATGGGGATGTGGGATGTGTGTGTGATCTGTGGGTGGTTGTGGTTCAGGGTATAGAACTCCTCTTGGGCACTAAAGTGAAAATGTCAAAATGTTGTGTGGATTCATCCTCCTCCTCATCGATCCTGGGACTCAATGTCGAGATCATCGATGAGGTGAGAGCTCAGAGGCCAAAAGAATAATCTTTCTTGATGCATTTGTCTTTAGTTTTTTTTTTTAAGGGTAAATGGTTTTTATATGTATAAATGAAGTGTATAGATATAGAAGTATTATATAGGATGGTGTGAAAGTAAGCTGATTACATTATTCTATTCTTTTCCCATTCATTTTGGCATATATTTAGTATGATAAGTTTCTTGTAATCATCATGGGAGTCCATTGCTAGAAGAATTATCATGGAATGGTTCCTCATGTACTATTTTTTGAAGACTTATCATCAAAATATCTTAGTTTAAAATCTTAAAATCATAAATATTCAAATTAAAATATATATATATATATTCTTTAATATATATATTTTATATACATATCACCTAAAGTAAAACTAAACTCAAGCTAGCATATGCTTAACATGTAGTTTAAAATATCATTCATTCAGTAACTTGATATACTAGTCTAAAACTAAACTCAATATGTCTTTCTTTACTTAGTTAAATAGTAGTTACTTTTTAGCTCAAAATATTATATTGTTTAAATACCTAATGCGACCGCTAAGCCCAAACTATGTTGATATAATTTGTTAAATCCCAGTATTCACTAAGATCCAAATATTACTTTTTTTTTCTTTTTGAAACCTAACCGCTAATCCAAATAAATATTATGTCATATAAGCCAACAAATGACATTTAAGTTTAAAATATCATTCAATATCTTGATATACTAGTAGAAACTAAACTCATTATGTATTTCTTTAGTTTTTTAAATGTTAGTGACTCTTTAGGTCAAAATAATATATTATTTAAATACCTAATAGCCGCTAAGCTCAAACTATGTTGATTTAATTTTTGAAATCATAGTGACCACTAAGATTCAAATATTATGTTTTGGCATAAATATAACCGTACTAATATTGTATATATCTAACTTTATTTTGTTTTTTAAAACCTAGAGACCACTAAGATCCAAATATTACCTTAATTTGTTAAACCCTAAAACTTAAGAGTACAATATCATTTGTTTGGTTATGTTGAAAAAACCTAGTAGTTAAATAAACTCAATATAAACTTTCTTTAAAATTTTAAATGCTAAGTTTCTTTACTTTTAGATATAATTTAAATAATATATTGTTTAAATACCTAGAAGCCAATAAGCTCAACTATGTTGATTTAATTTGTGAAATCATAATGACCACTAAGATCCAAATATTATGTTTTGGCATAACCCACCACTAAATATTACTAAATATTGTAAAATATCGTAATTGAAGTTATTAAACCATAGCAAATTGAATACCCAAATAATATGTTGTGGCATAACCTAGCGGCCGCTAAGCTCATAATACCTTAATTTAGTTTATTAAATCCTAACCACCACTAGGCTCCAATGATTATGTGGTAGCATAACCTAGTGGGTGCTATGCTCAAAATATCTTAATTTAAAATCTTAAAATCATACGATAAATTCAACTAATTTATACATATCTTGTTTGCATCTTTGAAGATTACACTATCATTTGTTTTGAAAGTTTTTTGAAACAAAACCTAGCAAAAACTAAACTCAATATGTCTTTCTTTAGTTTTTAAATGCTAGTGACTCTTTTTGTCAAAATAATATATTATTTAAATACCTAAATACAGATCTACTAAGCTCAAACTATGTTGATTTAATTGTTAAATCCCAGTATTCACTAAGATCATTATTATGTTTTGGCATAACCTACCAAATGCTAAGCTTATAATATCTTTATTTTACTTAAACCTAGAGACTAGAGATCCAAATATTATGTTGTGTCATAAGCTAAAGATACTAAGCTCAAAATATCATTCAGTAACTTGATAAATTATAACGACCACTAAGCTGGAAATATTATATTGTGGAAGTACCTAGCGCTCCTTAGCTCAAAAATATTTTAATTTAATTTTTTTCCAATCCATCATAAGGTCTTAATATTATGTCTTGGGCTAACCTAGTGGATGAGAGACCGTGAATATTTAACAATTTTTTAGATACATGACGATATATATGAAGCCTAGTATATGAAGCCTAAGCTAAGCTAAGCTATTCTTAAAAGTAAATATATTATTTTTATAATGAAGTTGTTATGAATTTAATTTTTAATCTTTGTGTATTTAACATGAGACAAATAACAAAAAGTGATCGCTTGACCCAAAAAAAGTGTGTTTCCTATAAAAAAATCCACTTATCCATGAGTCCACCAAGGTAAACGAAGACTACCTCCAAATAAGAATTATAGCCTAGCAGGTCACTAGAGTAGGAACATTTTTCATGTAGAGTGTATTCATACAGGAGTTTATATAAATGGTAAAAAATAAATCTAGAATTTATATAATGGATACATAAATATACATGTAGAATCATGTATTTTATGTGATATATATGTATATATATAGACTTGGACTAGTGACCGAGAAGTTATATAACAATTTTTTAAATACGACACGATCTACTCATTGTACCCTAGCAACCACTAAAGCTATTATTCTTAAAGGTAAATATATCATGTTCATAATGAAGTTGTGTTATAAATCTAAATTGTTTAATCTTTACATATAATAGATAAAACAAAAAAACAATCAAAAAAAAGTGACCAAATAAAATAATGTGTTTTATATATAAAAAAAATAAAAAAACCTTCTCCATGAGGCCACCAAAAGGTAAATGAATGTTTTCTCCAAATAAGAATTATTTCCTAGTGGGCGCTAGTGTATGTAATTTTTTTCATGTAGAGTGTATTCATACAGAGAAATCATATTGAAAATTGTAAGTGATAACAAATAAAAATCTAGAGTTTATATAATGGATACATAAATATACGTTTAGAATCATGTATTTTATGTGTTACATAGGTATACGTATAGATTTCTCTATTTCTTATGATATTTTGGTAGAATATTTTTACATTTATGACAAGAAAAGAAACTTGGACTAGTGACCTAGAAGTTATAGAACAAGTTTTTAAATACAACATGATCTACTCATTGCACCCTAAGGCATAAAGCTATTCCTAAAGGTAAATATATCATGTTCATAATGAAGCTATGTTATAAATCTAAATTCTTAATCTTTGCATATATAATATGAGACAAAAAAAACAAAAGTGATTAGCACCAAATAATAAAAGTTGCCTATAAAAAAAACACCAAATAAATGGTTTCTCTAAATAAGAATTATAGCCTAGCGGAGCTGCTAGTGTATGCAAATTTTTTCATGTAGAGTGTATTCATACAAGAGAAATCATATTGAAAATCTATAAACGATAACAAATAAATATGGCATTTATATAATGGATACATAAATATACGTGTAAAATCATATATTTAATGTGTTATATAGTATATATAGATTTCTCTATTTCTTATGAGATTTTGGCAGAATTATTTTACATTTATGAAAATTATAGAAACTCGGAATTGTGACTGAGAAGTTATAAAACAAGTTTTTACATACGACGTCATCTACTCATTGCATCCTAACAGCTAATAATCTATTCTTAAAGGTAAATATATCATGTTCATAATGAAGTTGTTTTATAAATCTAAATTGTTAATCTTTGTGAATATAACAACAAACAAAGAACAAAAGTGATCGCTAGGACCAAAAACATTGTGTTTCCTATATAAAAACAATTGATCCATGAGGGGCCAAGGTAAACAAATGTTTTTTTTTCAAATAAGAATTATAGCCTAGTGGATGCTAGGGTAGACAAATTTTCCCATGGTAGAGTTTATTCATATAAGAGAAATCATATTGAAAAGATATAAATGATAACAAATAAATCCAAAATTTATATAATGGATATATAAATATACGTGTAGAATCATGTATGTAATTTGAAAATAAAATTTGGGTTTAGTAAATAGGTTGTTAAAAAAAAGAATTATATCATGGCTGCCTCAAAGCTATGTGAATTTTTGGCATAGATTAGCGGGCGCAAAAGGAAGAATATATTAATTATTAAATACATAGTGATTAAAATTATATTTAATAATATTAATGCATATATAATGTGTTTAACTTCCAATGTACAAAACATAAAATTGTTGAAGACATTACATTTGGTTAATTCTACATGGAAACACATATATAATTGGAAATAATTATCATACAATTGAATTCTTAATATGGTTTTATAGTTTTAAAGTAATTTTTAACCTCATATATTTTCCTAAAATGTCTAAGTGGAAACCATGTAAAAATGTAATATGAATTAATTAGTGACATTTTTTTTTCATCATCTTAATAAACAACATTAAACTATTTTGGTTCTCCCAACCAAAATAAAATTTTAAAAAAGTGATTGTGCCACAAGCTATCATTATCCTTAAAAAAAAATCGTAGAACGAGAACAAAAAAAATTCAAAATGAAAATACCCAAAGAGAGACATAGAATGGCGGAAATGGGAAAGCGTTAAACAAAGATAAATACTAGAGCAGAAAAGGGATTAAATTTTCTTTCGTTAACACAAAAAAAAATTTTTTTCATGAAGAACAAGGTAGTTTGGCATGGAGATCAAAAAAAACAAAAAGCAAAGGCTTGATTGCGGAGCACGATTCAATAGGACAAAGCAGGGTCTGGTGCGGATCACGATTGGATTGGAATCATGTGAAAAAACAGAAAATTGTCAACTACAGAGAAACTAATAGATCCCACAATAAAAAAAAGGTACACCTTTACTATAAATACCTGATTTAGTAATATCTAGGATTATTTCATGCTTTATGTTGTCAGTGAAACCTCCATCTAGCTACCTCAATCAAACAATCTATGCATGATTCTATTCACAACCTCTGTTTTTTCCTTCCTTGTGTCCTTTATGTGTATCCTTTTGTGTGCATCTTTTTGTGCCTTCTCTACAAACAAGATTATAATCACATGCAAAAAAAACTAGGATTCAACACTCGACCCTGTAATCTATGACTCATATGCATTATTTTTTTTTATTTTGAAGACATGCTTTTTTATGTGACCAAAAAAATCAAAACCCTAATCAACATTTCTCTCGAGGTATTTAATAATTTTTTTAGCACATTCCATGAAAGAAATTTCAAAAATAGAAAAAGAGGGATACAAAAAAATTGAAATTTTCACTTTCCCCTTTTAAAGCAAAAGGGCGGGCTATTGAAATTTCAAATATCCAAAATGCGGGGAATTCAAATTTCCTATATTTTTTTTATTTTTCCATGGTTTAAAAATTAAAACTAAACATGAATTAAAAACAATGCAATTTTTCATTTTCTATAGCCTATAATAATATAAACATAATAACAAATATATTATATAACATATATTAAAACAAGCATAGTAAAAATATATATTATAAGAAAATAAAAGAAATAAATCCTAAACATAGTTTTGAAGTTTAATAGAATAATATATAGACATTTACATTCATTTTTTTATCAAAATTGATTTCTACATTGTTAGATATAGTGTGCACTAATTTAAATTAATTCTCTCAATTAAAATGTGCCACGTGGCAAGTTCAAACAAGCTATTTGGGATACATAATAAGGCATAATAAGGCTAGTATCCAAAATAATAAATGATAATAAATAAGAAAGTAAGAAGATAGTGTTATATATATTGTATTTTCAAAATAAGAAATGTTTGAGCCTAGGGTCTGATATGTCATTTTTGTCAATAAGTAAAGGAGCTTAGCGAGCTAAGAATTTTCTTTGTTAGGAAATGATGTGAAATATGTGTTGAAAACCATGTATCTTATGGAAACTACATACTAAGGCTAGCGATCCAAAACTTTACAGATAGTGTTTATAATGAGAAGAGGTAAAGGTAGGAGCCTAGCGGCCACTAAGCTATACCATGATTTGTTATTTTATGGATATTTTCAAAATAAGAAACTTTTGAGCCTAGGGTCTGATATGTCATTTCTTTTCAATAAGTAAAGGAGCTTAATGGGCACTAAGCATTTTCTTTGATAGGAAAAATGTGAAATATGAGTTGAAAACCATGTATCTTATGGAAACTACATACTAAGGCTAGCGATCCAAAACTTTAAAGATAGTGTTTATAATGAGAAGAGGTAAAGGTAGGAGCCTAGCAACCACTAAGCTATACCATGATTTGTTATTTTATGGCTATTTTCAAAATAAGAAACTTTTGAGCCTAGGGTCTGATATGCCATTTCTATCAATAAGTAAAGGAGCTTAGTGGGTGCTAAGAATTTTCTTTGATAGGAAACGATGTGAAATATGAGTTTGAAAACCATGTATCTCATGGGAACTACATACTAAGGCTAGTGATCCAAAACTGTAAAGATAGTGTTTATAATGAGAAGAGGTAAAGGTAGGAGCCTAGTGGCCACTAAGCTATACCATGATTTGTTATTTTATGGCTATTTTCAAAATAAGAAACTTTTAAGCCTAGGGTCTAATATATGTTTTTATGTCAATAAGTAAAGGAGCTTAGTGGTCGCTAAGCATTTTCTTTGATAGGAAATGATGTAAAATATGAGTTGAAAACCATGTATCTTATGGGAACTACATATTAAGGCTAGATCCAAAATTGTAAAGATAGTGTTTATAATGAGAAGAGGTAAAGGTAGGAGCCTAACGGCCACTAAGCTATACCATGATTTGTTATTTTATGGCTATTTTCAAAAATAAGAAACTTTTGAGCCTATGGGAAACACATAATACGTCTCGATCCATTTCGAGGGTATGTAATGCAGGACTTTCTCTTCACCACACATAGCCTAGAAAATATGGTACAATTAAAATAAATGGATAACACTATCATTCAAAAAATGCACATAGTGTTGAAATAAGAAACAATTGATCCTAGTGGTCATTAGGTCATTCCATTCAATACGTATAAAAGAAGCTTAGTGGTCACTAAGAATTTTCTCTCATAAAACAAATGTGAATTATATGTTACAAACAATACATCTTGTGAGTACTACATAAGTCATGATCCTTCTTGAGGGTTTGTAGTGCAACACTTGGATCCACTAGGATGACACAAACAATATGTTACAATTAGAATAAATGAAAACATAATAGCGACCCAAAGCTATACATATAGTATTTATAATGACTAGTAGTAATGGTGGGAGCCTAACGACCACTAAACTAGAGCATGATCTTTTATTTTATCACTATTTTCAAATTATGAAAACTTGATCCTATCCTAGCCCATATGTCATTACTTTTGATAAGGAAAAAATTCTTAGCGTTCACTAAGAATTTTCTCCCATAAGATCCGATGTGAATTATGTGTTTCAAACAATATACCTTATGGGAACTACGTAAGGCTTGATCCCTCTAGATGGTATGTAGTGTAGCTATTATCTCTCTCACAGTACATTCCAACCAACATGATATAATTATAATCAATGGAAAACACTAGCAATCCAAAGTTGTATAGATAGTGTTTACAATGACCATAATGGTAGGAGCCTCACGGTCACTCAACTAGGTCACATTTATTATTTTATCACAATTTTCAAAATAAGAAATTATTGAAACTAGTGTCCCATCATGTGTGTTATTACTTTTGATAAGTAATGAAACTAAGCATTAGGTAAACAATTTTTCCCATACAAAATGTTGTGAATTATATGTTACAAAAAATATATTTTATGGAAATACATATGGCTTGATCCCTATCGAGGATTTGTAGTAGCACTTGTTTCCACCATGGATAGTCTATCAAATATGATACAATTATAATCAATGAAAATCACTAGTGAGCCAAAAGTGTACAAATAGTGATTACAATGACAAGATGAAATGGTAGGACCCTAGCTTCCACTAAGCTAGGTCATGATTTGTTATTTTATCACTATTTTTAAATTCTTAGTGATTTTTACCCTCAATCGATACAACATATCGGATAGTAAATGTTTGCAGCCTAAGAAGACTGGCACTCTAAATGTGTTAACATAAGTTCAAACAATTTGGAATAAATTTCTTCAATTAGTATTGTAAATCTAACTTATAGTCGAGTAAGAGAGAATAGACCCTTGTTTTAGTGGTACTCATTAAACATTGTTAATAATCAAATCTTTTCTCAAATAGGTATAACCCACCATGACCTTATAGAGAGCATTGTTTCCATGAAAATGACTATTGTGACGAGGGCCATACTTACGTTTAGGAAAAGTGTAATCCTCCATTTTTTTTTGATAGCTTTTTGTGGAATTTCCCACCAAGCACTATACTTAAAATATCATACTTAGACTAGTTATAGACATTTAAACATAATGAATAAAGTATGTCCGATATACATATATTTCACATTGTCTTATATAACAAAAAATGATGAGCTATCACTAACTCCATTAATGTGATTTGTTTCTCAAATACTCTCCTCAAAATACCAAACATTAGATCTTCCAACCACTATCCTTTAAACATCTTCCTTAGTCTTGTTACAGGCATTTAATCCTCACTACTACAATATGACCGATATACACATAAATCACATCATCTTCTAAAACAAAAAATCCCGAGCTACCAAAAACTCCATTATTGTGATTTGTTTCTCAAACACTCTCTTCAAAATACCAAATATTAGATCTTAATGTCCTCTATGCTTTTCCATTCAATAGGTGTAAATGGCTAAAAAATTTTTAGGTTGTTCTTTTATATGTTGACTAGAAGTCTATCTGCCACTAAAGTGTATATTTTTTAACGTTCCTATCATGCCATCTATATAATGTTATAGCTTTTCCGAATCATATGTAATACTTTCAAAAGGTGCAAATGGTTTCATATCTTTCAATGCATCATAATTCAATTTCAAACTTTTAGAAAAATTTGTTATTATTGATTTGATCCACAAAATATGAATTATTATAACTAATTGAATGATACATAAGATGTCCTATCAAATCCTAGTGGTCACTAACCATTAAGTTAATTACTCTCTTATGATACATAGTAAATAACTCTAGAGGTTGGTGACCACTAGGGTAGTATTTAAATTCCTTATCAAAAAATGTGAGAAAAAATTTTAAAGTTCGAAATGACCTAATTATTAATGTATTTTACTCTAATTATAGGTAAAATGTCTTCCATTGTTTCACGCTCCATTCAGAATAATTCCATTCATCACATGTGGTATTTTTGGAAGAAAAGAGATGAGGAATGGTTTGTGGAAATCCATTCCCTTGAAAACTACCACATCGACCTGTGGTTGTTTTTTTATAGATGAAAATCACGAGGAAGTTGGTATTGTTCTATCATCATAAGTTATTGATTTGGGGACACTGCGTGTCCAGGTGGAATGCTTTTGACTTTGAAAACAATAAGTGTCTTATTCTGGATATGGAGTTGGATGTTTCTTTGTTCAGAAATGGGAAATGCATGCCTCCATAAACAGTGGACCATATTCCTATTCAAAATATGGTTGGAATTTGGGGATTCTAATAGATTTTGAAAAAATTGGTTGTTCAAATGTAGAAGACATTCACAATGGTATATTTACAATATTCAAAAATTGTATAGAAATGAAAAAACATCTTTTGTTTGTCATTTCTTGCATAGAAAAGGTTTTCTTTCACCTCCAAAACATGCCAAGTTGTTTACTATGTTGAGGAAAACATATTTGACTAAATTGAGATAGACCCATCTAAATCAAAATTACATGGGTTGAAAATGAATACTAAATCACTGGGTCTATTGAGGCTGGTGTAATAATAGAGACATTTGATTCTTACTTCCGAGAGAATAAAAGGAGACAACAAAATGAGAGAAAAATTTCTACATTATTTGAGAAATAAGCATCCAAATAATATTGTATTGACAACCTACAGTGAATCCAATGTAATTGAAAAATTTAAATTGCATGAATCACACTACCACCAGTTTTTATATTTGGGTGAAGAGAGAAATGGAAAAAGAAAATTTGATTCCCATATAGGGGAAAAATGGAAAAATGGAAAAAATATCATGAGGTGGAAGAAGTTCTTCCCATCGAGGCTCAAACAATATTAGACAACTATGTGATGTCACTGGAAGGAAATATACCAACAAGGATGGAAGACAAACAATTTTTCTTGTAAATGTGCATATCCATTCCAGCTTCCATCAACTTTATCAGCTATTCCTTCGACTAATCCTTTCAATGTTGAATGTGTGATCACTTGATTTTTACAATTTGTATTTCTTTGATGTAATAATGGAGCTTCTAACAATTATTAGAACTAGTGTGTTGGATTGTATTATTATTGTTCTAATACCAATTGGTTATTCAAAAATGTTAAGAGACATAGATTATTGTAATTGTGAAGACTGTTGGCTTGTAATAAAATCCGAGCAAGTGTTCTTGGTGGATGTAGCCCACATTGGGTGAACCACGTTAAATATTGTCTTCGTGTTATGCATTTTTCATTTCTGTAATTCTATTCATACTTCTTATTATTACGATTCTGAGGAATTATTCCACATTAGATATAATTAATTCCTAACAATTGGTATCAGAGCTTGGTTTGGTTTGCTGAAGTGTTGAATCACAGGAAATTTTTTAGCTTGAGTGGGAGCTATAGTAGATGATGGAAGATCTAGGGTTGATAAATTCAATGGGCATAATTTCAGTCTTTGGAAGATGCAGATGGAAGATTACCTTTATTAGAAGGATCTTTATACTCCGCTTGTCTAAGAAGGTGAACAAACCCTCGAGTATGACAGATGCGGAATGGGATTTGTTGGATCAGAAGGCACTTGGAATGATCTAGTTGCCAGTTCTGCATCTTCGATATTATTTAATGTTTCAAAGGAAAAGACTACAAAAGATCTAATGGATGCATTAGGAAGTTGTATGAAAAACCCTCTCCCCTCTAACAAGATATTTTTAATGAAAAGTTGTTTAATATGAAGATGTCTCGAGAATAGTTCAGTAGAAGATCATTTAAATGATTTCAATACGGTTGTGAATATGCTAGCTTCGTTACAATAGAATTTGATGAAGAAGTTAGGGCTTTATTAATTCTATGCTCTTTACCTGAAAGTTGGAATAGCTTGGTAATGGCGGTAAGCAACTCGGTTCCAGCTAACTCAAAGTTGAAGTTTGAGGATGTTGTAGGGGTGATTCTAAGTGAGGAAATGCAAAGAAAAAGCTTCGGGAATCTTCTACTTTAGGGAATGCTTTGACAATGGAAACTAGAGGGAGACAAAAGAATAGCAGAAACCATGGAAAATCAAAGGATCGGCAAGGTCAAAATCCAAAGCAAGATAGTATGTTGCATTGTGGAAAGTCCGGGCATGCAAAGAAGGATCTGTTGGGAGCTTTGGACAAAGAAGAAACAATAGAAGAAAACAAGGAGGTAAATGTGGCATCGGGTAATGTATGCCAGATGCTTTGATTCTTTCTTTGCATAATATTATCAATCTTGGGTTTTAGATTCAGGGCTTCTTTTCATGCTACTCCACATAGGCATTATTTTGTTGATTATGTTCAAGGGGATTTTGGGCATGTTTTTCTTGGTGATGATGAGCCTTACAAATATAGTTGGAAAAGGTTCTATTCAGTTAAGATGCGAATGGGAATACATGGCTATTGAAGGATGTCGATACATGTGCCTACATTAAGGAGAAATTTGATATCGGCGGGCAATCGGGAAGTGATGGTTGTATCGTGATATTTACAATTGACTTTGAAGGTTACCAAGGGTGCTCTTGTGGTGGCAAGAGGTAAGAAGGTTGAACCTTGTATTTAACCACTGATAGTACTAATGATTGTAATCTTGTGGCTTCAGATGCAGATACAACATTATGGCACTATAGGCTCGGTCATATGAGCCATAAGGGCATGGACATCATAAAGAAGAATTTGCTTGGATATACAGAAATAGGTTTGGATTTATGTGAGAACTGCATATATGGGAAACAAAAGCGAGTAAGGTTTCTCAAGGTTGGACCTACGAAGAAAGAGAGTAAGTTAGAGTTGGTACATTCTGATGTGTGGGGGCCAACTCAGGTATCATCTCTTGGGGTTCAAGTTATTATGTTACTTTTATTGATGATGCAACAAGGAAAGTTTGGGTTTATTGTATTAGAAACAAATCTGATGTATTTGATACTTTTGTTAAATGGAAAGCCTTGGTAGAGAATGAAACATGTCTTAAGTTAAAATGTCTCAGTCGATAATGGAGGGGAGTATTGCATAACAATGAATTTGATGATTATTGTTCTAAGAATGGAATCCGTAGGAAAAGATGGTTCCAGAACCCCAAAATGGAATGGGGTGTCAGAAAGGATGAACAAAACAATAATGGAACATGCTAGGAGCATGAGGATACATGCAGAATGCCTCTTTATTTTTGGGCAGAAGTGGTGAGCACAACTGTACTTGATAAACAGAGGACCCTCAAGTGCCTTGGATGGAGGCATACCTGAGGAGGCTTGGTACGGTAAGAAAGTCGATTACTCATTTCTTAGAGTCTTTGGATGTGAGGTGTTTGTTCATATTGACAAGGATGATAGGACCAAGCTAGAGGCTAAATCAGAAAAATGCACTTTTATTGGTTATGGTGGTGATGACTTTGGATTTAAATGTTGGAGTATTAAGGACAAGAAAATCATTCGGTCTAGGGATGTGGTCTTTAATGAGAAAGTCATGTATAAGCAATAGTTGCAGGAAAACAGGAAGAATCCAAGAAAGAATATGCAGTGGTAGAGGATCTTCCGGATGGGAAAGTGACCCATGAATCAGTTCAGAACCTACTCAACAGGAACCCCAAACTCCTACAATGAGGAGGTCTTCTAGGGTAAGAAAAGAACCTGAACATTTTTCTCCTTCTCTTTATTATTTATTACTCACTGATAGTGGAGAGCCAGAGAGCTTTGATGAAGCAATGCAGGTAGATGCCAGTAAGAAGTGGGAGCAAGCCATGGATGAGGAGCATAAGTCTCTCATGGAGAACCAGACTTGGGATTTGGTGAAGCTACCAAAAGGCAAAAGAGCATTGCAGAACAAGTGGGTGTATAGAGTTAAAGACGAAGAAGAAGGAAAGAAAAGATATAAGGCCCAGTTGGTGGTCAAGGGGTTTGTATAGAAACAAGGTATAGATTTTGATGAGATTTTTTCTCCTCGTAGTAAAAATGACTTCTATCGAACTGCTTCTTGGAATAGTGGCAAAGAGGAGACTTGCACTTAGAACAGTTAGATGTAAAGACTTCATTTCTCCATGGTGATTTGGAGGAGGAGCTATATATGCAAAAAAGCCCAGAAGGATATGAAGTCAAAGGTAAAGAGGAGATGGTGTGCAAACTGAAGAAGAGCGTATGGCTCAAACAAGCTCCACGTCAATGGTATAAGAAGTTTGATAGCTTCATGATGGAGCAAGGTTATATTAGATGTCATTCTGACCATTGCGTGTATACAAAGAAATTTGAGGATGGAAGTTATATTATCCTGTGTTTGTATGTTGATGACATGTTGGTTGCGCAGTAAAAACATGTAGGAAATAAAAGTACTTAAGAAACAACTAAGTGAATCCTTTTATATGAAGGATTTGGGGGCAGCCAGACAAATCTTGGTATGAGGATAACTCGAGATAGGAAGGAATGAAAGATGACTTTATCTCAGAAGAGTACATTAAGAAGGTATTGATAGGTTTAACATGCAGGATGCTAAACCGGTTGGGACTCCTTTGCAGCCATTTTAAGTTATCAAAGGAGCAATGTCCCAAGATAGAGCAGGAAAGAAACCAGATGTCCAAGGTACCTTACTCATCAACAGTTGGGAGTTTGATGTATGCTATGGTGTGCACTAGGCCTGATATTGCCCATGCAAAGGGGAGTCATGAGTAGATTTATGAGTGATCCAGTAAAGAGCATCGACAAGCAAGAAAGTGGATCCTTCGGTATTTGAGAGGGACCATGGGGACACTTTTGTGCTACAAAGGATCGACACCACTTTACATGGTTATGTAGATTCATATGGCTAGAGATGTAGACAACAGGAGGAGCACGACAGGTTATATTTACACTGTAGGTGGGACAACAGTGAGCTGGATTTCATGACTATAGAAGTTGGTGGCTTTGTCAACCACGAAGGCTAAGTATGTTGCTGCCACAGAGGCAAGCAAAGAGATGATTTGGTTACAACAATTACTTGAGGAGTTGGGGCATAAGTAGGAGGAATGTAAGCTGCATAGTGATAGTTAGAGTGCTATACACCTAGCTAAGAACTCTACTTTCCACTCCAGGATGAAGCATATACAATTGAGATATCACTTCATCAGGACAACTTTGGAGGAAGATAAGTTGAAGTTGGAGAAGATTCATACTAGTCAGAATCCTACAGACATGATGACCAAGGTGGTCACAAGGGATAAACTAAAGCTATGTTCAGCTTTGGTTGGCCTTCGTGGATGACAATGAAGGGTTGAGAAGCTTGCTCAGTGGAAATCAGTCTCCAAGTGGGAGATTGTTATGTTTGTGGAGCCTTTTTTCATGTTAGAGTTTGGTACACCTTCCATGTGTTACACTCAGATATTTTTACGGCGGTCCCACTCGCCGGTGAGCGGGTCAAGGGGGTTCAGGGGTGAAGCCCCCAAGAAAATTTTCATGGGTGGTTTATTAACCCATGGGTAATGGGTAACCGTTATGGGTTGTTTTTGGGCCCATGGTTTTTCTGGTACCCATTTTTTTGTAAAACCGCCTCTTTGGATACCTATTGATGTACTTATAAATAGATGGACATACAATAGGATTGATATGAGTGTTTTTTGTGAAGGTGAATAGTGTGTGTAAATTCAAGTGTGAATTCGGGAGGGTTTGTTGAGCACAGCTCCAAACAAGATCTGATTATTATAATTGTGAAGACTGTTGGCTTGTAATAAAATATGAGCAAGTGTTCTTGGTGGATGTAGCCCACATTGGGTGAACCACGTTAAATATTGTCTTCGTGTTATGAATTTTTCATTTCTGTAATTCTATTCATACTTATTATTACGATTCGAGGAATTATTCCACATTAGATATAATTAATTCCTAACATAAAGATAATGGAGTATCACTTATGGATGAATGTTGCGTGACTCTCGATAAAGAACAAGATATTCAAAAGTTTGTGTTTTATGTACACAATATCTGGGGTGGAAACATGCGACAATAACGATGATTATAGAGAAGATGTCACTAGGGATTGGATGGAGAAATTGCCACAAAAATTGGTAACTACAAGCAAAATTGGCCTACAAGGAAACATCCATCCTTTTCCTTGTGAAAGATTGTATGAGTTATGGGTTGATATTTTCACTCGATGTTGTTCCAAAAATTTAGTACTAGTGCTTTACTTATGACAGAGTGTCACACTTTATGCATTAGTGGATTCCAAACTATTTGCTATTTTTATTGTTGAGACACATAGTCAAGAAATGTTTCTGAAACATTACTATTCTCATATGAAGAAAGGTTCGTCAGCCAAAGACAACTTTAACAAGTGATTTTTTTAATGGATTTTAACCTATATATGCTACTTATACATTTATTGTTTATGCAGACAACCACAAAGCTATAAAAGATGATGTATAACCATTTCACCTTGATGCTACACAACCAGTTCAACATGGTGATTTACCTTCAATCATTTTATAAATATGTTTAATGAGCTCTATTTTCAATTGCCATGGTTTTCAATTTTTTAACAAACTTATGTTTTTTATAGTTCGATAAAAATGTGGAGGATGCAGCACATCAGCCATAAATAGGCCATCATATCTAGGTATGTTAATTGTGTGAATTTACAAACAAAACCACTAATAATTGCCACAAATTTATAAGAAAATAAATGATTATGCAGAAAACCAACAACCAGAGAATGTAACCATGGAGGGTACGAAGGTATCTAGCATGAAGAAATACTCACAAGATGGTATGCTATCCATGTTTATGTTAAAAAAATCATTTATAAGGCCCACATATTTATAGGAAACAATAACTAACAAACATTAGTTTATATGTTTGGCATATAGGTAGAATATTTTTTTAAGGAAATCCATTTATAAGCTACGATAACAATTTAAAACGAAGTATAGAGCTTAGCGGACTCTATGCATCCATGTTCAATACAATAATGGTTAGACTAAAAAACCTTACATTCATCAATATCTCGCTGATTTACAATTGCATACTGTCTACAATGTTTCACTAATTCACTATTGCATACTAACTACTTACATTGAATTAACATTGTTTTGGCTTCAACATCATCATAAATAGAACTACATATGGCTTGATCTAGCTTGTAGGTATGTAAAATAGCACTTGGCTAGCCTCATTAAAGGTTGTCCAGCTAAGTGTAGTTTGACCAATAATGGCATAGCCTTGGTTGCCATGCAAATCCTCATCAATAGTTGAGGACTGTTTTTCGCCAAAGGGTGGTTCAAAGAATATAAGCGTAGCCTAGCGGCCACTAAATTTGAATTATAAGACAAAGAAAAATTGATATTGTACTTACCATATCACCATAGAAACCACTATGTTTATCCATTTAAGATTTCATTTTCCACAACATGAAATCGATTATGAATTGATTAATGTTTATTTCAAATACATTATGCTCACATTTTCAATAACAAGAAATAGATTATGAATTGATGAATGTTTATTTGAAATAGATCTTGCATCAATGGATCCAACAACATGTAAAGGTGGTGTAATCCAAGACGTAATCTCAATCAATAACTATTAGTCATAAGCTAAATGTTGTTTATTTCAATTGGTTATAATTGATATGCGGATGATGAAAATGAAATATTTTTTACTTCCCTGCAGTAACGATAAGAGTTATTTACTTATTTTATATATGGAGGACCTGCTATATGGGATAAACAAAACATATAATATGAAGATTTCATTCAAGTTTGGCATAAAAAACCAAAATGTAACTCGGGTGGCCTCAAAATTTATAAAATTATTATCACCATACTGTGAACTAGGATTCTGGTCTGACAACATCATTTCTACTGATGTTAAAAATATATCAATGGCTTCAATAAAAAAATATCGATTATATTGTATCCAAGACTCACTTGGGGAAAGGAACATTGCAATATAGTCGAGGGAATAAAAATAAGAGACCTAGAAAAGGTTTGGAGTAGAAATAATTTTTCATATAGTTCTAAAAACACTTTGTGTATTACATTAGGTGCAAAGGGAAACCCTCCTAAAAATTTTATGGTGGGGATGAAAAGAAGACGCAAAGATTGTATAAAATATAAATGGTTGATGGTCGATTTGTATAAAAAAAAATATCACAAATAGTGTCTTAGGGATTGAATGTGGTAGAGGGCATCAAATATTTGGAGCAAGAAAATGCTAAATAACTATTTATCTTTTTAGAATGTTGTTATGATGGTACTACTTAACATTGTCAATAATATATACATTCATATGTTATTATGAAAGTACTGTGTAACTCTATTATATTATCTTGAGATTGTAGAAATATAAGTTGGGAGGATTTATATTTTCACTGATTATAAGCTAACAATATGATTGAATAACTTCTGTGGTGAATTATCAAAAAACTTGCCCTTGAAAAATTGTAAAATAGTTTTTTTACACTGTTCATAAAATAAATATAAAATTATACTTGTATATACTTAATTGTTTTTAATATTTTTAATATAATTAATATATAAATAAATCTCTAGAAAAATTGATAGTCATATCTAAAATATGCAAGTCATATGTGATAGTTATTTCAAATATTTGTAACTATTTTACGGATAAAAACGATAAAAAAATGTCTAAACAGGCATCAAATTTAACACCACATTGTGGCCTTTGTTGCAACCATCAAGGACAAGAAAATATGTTCGGATGATATTTGATAAAAAAACTGAATTCAAGGGAGTTTATTTTTTGGAGCTTCACTATGATTTATTTTGTTAATTTGGGATCCTAGATCTTTGGGAATAATGTTACAATAAAATTCAAACAATTCTTAAATTTTTTTTCTACATTTATATCTTTAGTAAAGCAATTTAAATTTATTTCATATCTATAATTGAATATGCAAATATATTTGGATTGGTTTTATAGTTAATTACATTCTCCTACTCTAAATAGTCACCCTCTTCTAATTTCTTCGAATATCTTTAGTAATTCTTTGGTTACGCTGAGGTTCAATCACATCATACTGCATGAACCTGGAAGTGTCTCAAATCTCTTGAATTTCATTAGCCTAGCAGCGCTAGGCCATAAGGCATTTTAATTATTCAAATCTTCATAGTTTAATCTTAAAGACATTTAAACACTGATAAGAACCTTATTACAAAACATTGATAATGCCTAATAGTATTTACCCCGTATAAAATAGAGACATGTTCTATTTATAACAAAACATAAATAATGCCTATCATCTACTATCCCATATAAAATAGAAACATGTTTTGTACATAACATGTCATAAATAATACCTAACATCCGTTATAATTTGTATAAAGCAAAAACATGTTCTGTATATAAAAATCATAAATAATGCCTAGTGCCTTTCGCTAGACCATATAAAATAAAACATGTTATGTATATAACAAAGCATAAATAATGCTTAGCACCACTAGCTCGTATAAAACATAAACATTTTCTTTTATAACAAAGCATAAATAATGCCTAGCGGCCGCTATCCCGTATAAAACAGAAACATGTTATGTATATAACAAAGCATAAATAATGCCTAGTGGTCACTTGCCCGTATAAAACATATACATGTTCTATTTAGTCTAAAGCATAGATAATGCCTAGCGATTGCTAGCCCATATAATGGATTCCAATATTTGACTTTTTGATTCCAATATATGGGACTTTGGAGTGCAGTAAATTCTAATATATGTGATTTTGGATTCTAATATATGTGATTTTGAATTCCAATATATGTGATTCTAGATTCCAATATATGCGATATTGGATTCCAACATGTTCGATTTTAGAGTCTAGATAATTCGAATATTTAACATTTTGGAATCCAAAACAAGTAGTTTTGGATTCCAATATTCACTATATTTTTTGCTGCTTGGACTGGAATAAGTATAGATTTAGTGAAATAAGTGTTATAGGGTCTACAAACCCTCCAACTCATCCATTTCATCCCATGCCAAGTTCATCTCCAATATCGTTTGATCTTATTTTCTCAAACGATCACATCAAAATCTTTTAGTGAAACTCAAAAATTAGAATTTTCTTTGAATCAAATATTGTGTTGGATTCTATAAGATCCAAGCTCATTTGGAATTCCATGGAATTGTAGATATCGTACTCAAATTTTATCTTACCAAGGAGACAGGGTTGAGAAGATATGAGAAAATAAACCTAAGCTAACAAGGTGATGCACCAAAGGAATGTTAAACACCTATTTTGCAATTTAACACAGACCATAGAAATGCAATACAACCACCATGCATAGATAACCAAACTACAATGAGAGATCAGAAGACAACAATGAACACATGAGAGGGTTGAGAATCATCCACATACATATATTATTACTCCAGAGTTGATACAATACATTACAATAGCCAAGAGGAAAAAATTTGTATTACAACTTGAATGGGAGGTTTGGAAAACTCCAAAATTCACTTGTAGATAAGGGAAGAAGGGAGGGTGCAAAACAAAAATGTCCAACCCTTTACAATGAGCCAAGCTATTTCCTTTATAGATGCAACGAAAGAGAGAAGAAGAAAAGAGGCGGGAAACCTGATTTGAGCTCAGCTACCAGCCATCAATGCCGCTATAAATCCACCCACAATCTGTCGAGTCCACCACTCTATGTCTATTCGACACGTTGAAGAAGGAAGGAAAATAGATCAAATCAAATCTGATCTGGTTATTGAAGAAATCATATCGCATATTAATGGCATGAAGACATTTTCCCAATTTTCACCCACCTAACCTCATCAAAATTAAAAATCAAGTTTCCATGGCGTGGATGAGGTCGAGACCTTTCTAATGGTGCCAAATTTGTTGAATTTCGAGTACTAGATCAAAGATATGTCCATTTGAATGTTTGAGTCGATCCATACAAAAATGGCGAAAACTAGTTATCAGGATGGGTCCATGGGCCCAAATTCACTTTGCGCCTTTTGCACAAAAATACAAAAATGCACAAAACACCCCACAACCCCGCAATTCATTCTTGTCAAAAAACCATCCTCGGCCCGCTGGTCCACATTTTCCATTTGGGTGAAAAGTCCTCCCTAGGCCCGTCGCCCATGTAATTTAGGCCTGACACATGGCTCCTTGGGCATCAGTGGACGTGCGGCTCATTTTTATACTTTACACCTTTTCGAGCCAAAAAGTTTGAATTTCCTCCGATGACCCACCTTCTCCCTTGACTTGAAGCATGGCCACGTGTAGAGTCAGGCGTGCATTTGGGGACCACTTTTGGATTTTGTTTTTGAAGTTGCGCCAAAGAGACACGTGGCACCCTCCACAGGATTTTCTATTTCTTTATGTTTTGGCTAAGTATTTTTGTTTGGTGGGGCCATATGCTCTCGACCGGGACACATGGAGGCTCAACACACATTTGAGTTTTCCCCTTTGAGTTTACCCTTTGAGTTGCATCGAGGTGACGACGCGTGGCGCCTTTCGCTAACCCTTATGTACTTAGTTGATTTAAATGGTCGGCTCTATCCCCTTTCTGAATTTTGGACATGTGGAAGCTCCGCGCTCGCTTGACATTGGCCCTTGGGCTGCCCCTCTTGAATTTATGTCATTGAGCCACGTGGCACCTTCCACCGACTCTCCCCATCTTGACTTTTCAACTGTCGACTTTGTCCCTTTTCGACTTAGGACACGTGGAAGGCTAGCCTTTCTTAGAGACCCACTTTTAGATTTACCTTTGAAGATGCACCGAGATGACATGTGGCTCCTTCCACGAGTCTTTGATACTTAGCCAATTCGGGCTGATGTATTTCTCAACCCTAGACATGTGGAAGCCTCACACTCATTTGAGTCTCCACTTTGGGTTGCACCTTTTGAATTTGTGCCATTGAGACACGTGGAGACTTCCTCTGGTTCTCTATACTTAACCGATTTGGGCCCACTGCCATTTGACTTCTGTTGACCCTGACCACGTGGAGAGCTGGTGCTAGTTTGAGTCTCCGCCTTGGGTTCTCATTTTTGAAATTATGCCGAGCTGACATGTGGTTCCTTCCGCTCATTTGGACTTTTCAATGGCGGACTCTATCCCTTTTGGGCCTGGGACATGTGGAAGACTTTGCGCTTGTTTGGGAAACTACCCTTGGCCTCGACCCTTGAAGGTGCGTCATTGAGACACATGGAAGCTTCCCCACTTCTCTTCTACTTAGCCAATTTGAGCCATTCTAAATTTTTGTGAAGCCCGAAGACTTTGAGCCTTTCCCCACTTTTCTCCTGAGAGCCTCTAGTTTCTTTGATGTTGTTTGCCTCCTTTTCCGACCCTGCTCCTCCATTATAGAGCCCACCTACAACCTATTTTTTGGATTTGAAACATGTGGGCTTGTATGATGGAACCGTCCCTTGATTTCTTCCTGCACAGGGTCATGTTTGATCAATTTTTGGGGGAAATTGAGATAACAATTTGGACTCACGGGGACATCTACCTGCTAGATGAAGAAATAGATCAGGGAAGTATCCATTGGGCATGGAGTCATGGGTGGTGGCCTGATGTTGGTCCTATTCTTGAAGCTTGAATCTGACATTTTCACTTGGTGACCTGAACTTCCCCCATTGTTCTAAATGGACCCTTCTTCGAGACCTGATTTTAGTTGCTCTGTATTTTTTCTATTTTAAAATTAGCAACTGTCATGGTGACCATGGGTCTCCCTATTGCAAATGCTAAAGGGCCTAACACATTCACCTGAGGCACATCAAACTGTATAATGACGCAAACCTGGAGCAACAAAAAAACATGTGCCACAACACTTAGGGAAATAAAACCTATGCTACAACAAGACAATGTGCATACGCACTTAGGGAAATTAAAGTCCTATGCTAATATTTACAAGGGTGGAACCTTCCTTTTCAATAGAATGTGTTTGAGATGGATCCCATTGACTGGAATCTATGCAATTCTTCACATCCAATTTAGCCAGCTGGAAAGCATTGCTACTTTTGCACCTTGTGATCATGTAGGGGCCACTCCAAATGGCATCAAACTTGGAATGCCTTCCTGGTTTTTCCCGATCTGCATCCCATTTTAGAACTAGTCCCCTCTTGAAAGGTCCTTGTTCTTGCTTTCTTATCAAATCTCTTCTTGATCAATGCTTGATCCTTCTCCATGATCTGCATTGCATGCTCTCTTACCTCTCCTACTTCCATTAGCTCTCTACATACCTGATTTCCATAGGTTCAAACTCAGGCTAGTTCCAACTATTTCATGAGCTCCAAAGTGGCAACTCCAATGATATGGGCAATACTGCCTCTTTTCCATATACAAGCTTGTATGGGGAGCTTCCTGTGGCCCTTTTGGATGTGATCCTATCATCCCATAGAGCTGATTTGAGCTTTGTATGCCAAGTTCTCTGATTTTCATCAAGAGTCCTTCTGATAATCCTTAATAGGTTCTTGTTTGTGGACTCTTCTTGGCCATTACCTTGAGGGTAATAGTTTGATGAAGTGCTGAGGTATACACCATTCTTGATAGCCCATTCAGTGATCCTTATACCAAGGAATGCCAATGCATTATCTTGATATAATAGTGGTAGGGACTCCAAACCTAGTGGCTATCCCTTCATAGAAATCCAAGATGTTGGATTCATTTACTTCCTTAAGTGCCACCGCTTCTTCAGTCCACTTGGTGAAATAGTCTATTGTTGTAAGTATCCACTTGTGGCCCTAGCTTGAATTTGGGTTAATCACTCCAATGAAGTCTAGTCCCCATTGCATGAATGGTTGATCCACTGAAATTGGACGAAGGGGTAGGGCTGCTAACTTTTCCTTCCCTATGAAGAATGCACACTTTTTGCACTTCTTGATCCATGAGTAGCAATCCCTAAACACTATAGGCCAATAATAACCAACTTTCATGATTTTGAGAGTTATTACTCGAGGAGAAAAGTGGCCTCCTACTTCTCCATCATGGAACTCATGCAATACCCTCTCAATTTGGCCTGTCCCAATGCACCTCAATAGGACACTATTGATATCCTTCTTGAACAAAACACCATCGATAAGTACATATGGGATGGCTTGTAGTCTGAAGTATCTCCTTTTTTGCTTTGTTCCATTCTGGAGGGCACAAACCTGTTTGGAGATAGTGCACCAAGGCTTGAGTCCAACATGGAATAGGTGTATCATTAGATGGTTGTTCTTGATCATTTTGTAGTAATAGGACAACCTCTTCTTCATCCATTGACTCAACTTGTTGCTTGGAAGTGAGCTACTCACACAGACCCTTTCCACGAACTAGTTTGGTCACTTTGATCTCAATGTCATACTCCATTACATGAGTGATCCAACCGACTCTCTTCTCATTCAAGTCCTTGTTTAGGAGAAAATCCTTGACACCAACATGAGATACTAGCAGTTGAATCTTATTGTTTCGAGACTAAGTGTCTAACTTCTTCAAACTCCTAATGACAACAAGGACATGCTTCTCAATGAAAGAGTACTTTACCTCATAATCCTCCAAGCTCTGACTGAAGAAGGCTATGGGCTTGTTCTGAACCTTCCTTGTTAGGCTGAACCAAGATAGCTGAGATTGTGTCTGACCCTCCAAAAGCATATAACATGAAGTCCTTTGAAAATTCTGGGTTAACAAGAGTTGGGGCCTATGATATTGTGAGCTTGATGGCCTCAAAACTCTCTTTTCCTTCTGTTATCCATTTGAATGCAAGACTCTTCTTCAACATCATTGTTAAAGGCTTCACAAGAGTGGAAAAATCAGGCACAAACCTGCGAACAAAGTTTATTCTCCCCAAGAAGCTTTGGAGAGACTTTTTGTGTTGTGGCAATGGAAGTGTTCGATGGCTTCAACCCTTTCAGGATCAATTGTTAACCCTTCTCTTGAGACAATGTGGCCCAAAATTTCCCCTCATGTGCCAAGAATACACACTTCTTTGGGTTTAATGACACTCCAAACCTTCTACACCTCTAGAAATACTTGTCTAAGGTGGAAGAGATGGTCTACAACATTCTTTGAGAAGATGGTGATATCATCTAGATACACCAGAACTATATTATTGATTAAGCCTTTGAATGCCATGTCCATAGCTCACTGAAATGTTGCTCCGAATTTGATAGTCCAAATGGCATCTTCTTATAAGCATATGTACCCCATTTGGTGGTGAAGGCTATCTTAAATTGATCTTCCTCTTTCACCATTATCTAATTATATCCTGAGTATCCATCTAGCAATGAAAACCTCTCAGAGCCAGCTACAACCTATAAGATCTATTCCATTGATGGAAGTGGATAATGATCCTTGAGTGATGCTCTATTCAGATCATGAAAGTCCACACACAGTCTGATTTCTCCATTTCTTTTCCTCACAGGCACCAAGTTTGCAACCCAACTTGAGTGCTTGATAGGGAAGATGATGTTGGCCTCAATTAGCTTGTTCAACTCTTTCCTCATGAGAGGCTCAATGTGAGGATTTATTGGCCTTTTCTTCTTCCGAAAGGCTTAGATCCTGATCCAACTCGATAGTGTGTTGTGCCAACTTTGGGTTGAAACCTCTTAAATCTTTGTAAGTCCAGAAAAGACATCTGGGAATTCTTGACAAAGTTGAATGAATTCATATTTTTCTTATTGAGTACTTACCTTTCCAATTCACAACGTTTTTCCTTCTTCTATGGAAATGGGCTCTGAATCTTCACCCTTTACTTGAATATTTTCTTTCTCCTTTTGGAATTGATCATTTGGGTTGAAGATTGACTCCAAAGTTACAAGACCCTTTGGTAGTTTGTTGGTTCTCAGCTACCACTTGGTCACCATACTATTGTTCCAATTTGTCTTGGTTTCTAGAAGAGAACTCAACTTCTTCTTGTAGAAAATTGACAATTTTTGATCATTCTCAAGACCTGCCAACTTGTGTTATTATCAGGGACAACTGGTCTTACAACCACTTTGATATGGGGCTGAGATTTATCACTCTTGATACTCTCTACAACATCAAATGCTGCCCCAATTGCTGCCAATATGTCTGCTACTTCATTCTTCTTCCTTGGGATGGAATTGATGTCAATGCCTCAAATATTTTGATGAGGTCCCATACCCAGTTCTTGTAGTTTCTTAACAGATCATTCTTGGCAGCATTTTGTCCTCGACTTGATTCACAACTAGCTCACTATCACCAAACACTTACAAGTTTTTAATCCTCTTTTCCTTTCCCAATGCAGTCCATGGATCAAGGCTTCATACTCTACTATGTGTTGTTTGAGAAAGAAAATTGGAAATGAAGGTAAATAATATTTCATACCTTGGGGCGAAACAAGCATAGCTCCTCCTCCGGCTCCTTGTCTACTTCTTGAGCCATCAAAGAATAACTGCCATACCTCATTATCATCTTTGTGGTCTGGCTTAATGATGTCAGGAAGAGGATGATTCTCCTCATGCAAAATAGTAGACTCCTAGCTCGATTCCTCCATTTCCTTATAAGGGTCAAAAGCATGCCTCTTGTTTTCACCCACTTGTTGAGGGTCAAGTCTGAATACACCCAACCTTGGTATCTACCTCACAAGTGCTTGGGAGGTCCTCCTGATCAAAGGATGAATAATTCACATTGATTGGGCTGGTACATGAGGCTCAATATGGTAATCTGCAATGGGCTCAGATCTGATCATAGCCTTAGCTCCATACCTTGTTCTAAAAAGCATGTGTGACCAATCAATGAGAAAAATAGCCTCCAATTTTAGTAGTGAAGTCTCTTGACAAACACAATGCAAAATGTGGCGGCAAGTCTATGACTGATACATTTTGCAATACAGTCACATTGGGGCATGTGTGTAATGTGAGGGTCAAATCCTTGATGACTCCAACCATTACCGTTGTCCCATCCAATTGCACTACGCCCTTGAGATGACTTCGTATTGAAGACCCAAATCTGATCGGCTATTTGTTTTGGCATTACAGAGCTACTTTCCCCCGAATCAATCATGTAATTATGTACCAATTTGTCTCCAATGATCAATGAAACATAGAATGGGGGGCTTCAGATTCTTACCTTGTTTTCCTCCATGGTTTCCTTCGGGCCGAGCCACATTGGTAAGCACTTTCTCTTGTTGGTTGGGGGGCTGATTTGAGGTTGACCAATTGGCCATAGTAGCCTGCAACAAGTCTCTCTACCCTAGGATAGCCAATGACTCCCACATTGAAATATTCACATTTTTTTCTTCATTTGTTCAATGATGTTAAATGGGGATGAGCTATCTTTTTTACCCCTTCCCGGTACATTTTTCTCTTGCACATGGGTCATTACAACCGGTGTCTGAGTGGGTCTGGAAGGTGGCTTGGGCTGACTCTACACATTGGGAGTTGCACTTTGAGTGCCAATACCTTGTGGAATAATAGAGGGTTGAGGATTACCTGAGTTTGATGATTTTCCCTCTCCAATATTCCTTTCTTGACCATGTATTGGTAGCTACACTTTGAGAAGGGGCTTGGTTAACTCCACAAAAGTCTTCAGCCTACCAATTGACAAGCATAGTCTCACTTAGAGGTGCCTCTTTCTGAGCTTTCTTGCTGCTTGATTTTCCTCTTGACTAGGATCTTGGGACACACCAATGGTTTGTACCATCAAGGCCTGGTTTAGTGCACCATTGAAACACATTGATTGGTTATGGGGCTGATGCATGGGAAACACCAATCATATTCTTGTGCCATGTTGTTTTGTGTTGGAACCAAGGCCTTTGATGTTGAAGTTGTGTTTGGATCATATGGTCGAAAGGCCTAACAGCTTGAGGTTGTCCTTGGTTTTGGTTTTGACTTGCACTTGAGAGCTGGTGGTCTATTTTGCTGATATGGGGGTCTAGCCTGATATTGGGTTTGAGGCTGATATGGCCTAGAACTCTAGCTTTCTTCCTTTGATAGTCACTAGCTCATTCCCTAGGTTTTGTAGCTGTTTCATAACCTCTTGTAGCTCTTTTGAAGTGCTAGAAGATGAGGTGGAAGCTTCAACTAAACTCTGATTCCTTGGAGTGGGTATGGAGCTAATGTGGGTGTTTGACTAGTGCTTGGAGCTCCTAGTTCTGGATACAGAGGCATAGGTGGCCTAGGAGCAAGTTTACCAACCTGAATTAAACAATTTTCAGCTCTAATGGAAATGTTATAGGTCAGTGGTAAGGTTACACCTCCCATGGATTGAATCATTAAGGAAATATCAGAATTTAAAGCTCTAAGAAAGTATAAGAAAGAACCTTCATCTATGGGCCTCACGACCAATGGAATCCTATCCCATGTCCTTTGGAATCTGAAGTTGAAATCTATCAACTACTCATTAGGATCCCTCTTGATGGTTGTCAAATGCTCCAACAAGGATAGATTATCTCCCTTCTCTCCAAATTGATTATGAAGAGCTCTGCACAGATGGTCCCAATTCTGAATAGAGCCTACTGTTAGACTCCTGAACCATTATGAAGCTTTACCCTTGAGTGAAGAGGCTAAAAATTTGACTGCAATGTCCATCTCAGTGATCTCATGAATTGTGCAGACATTTGCAATGTCTTGAATGTGGTCACTAGGAGAAGTTTGGTTCTCTCCAATGAAATATGGGATGCTCTTTAATGTTACAACTGGGACTGGATTTTATGCATTGAGAGCGAGTGGACTGCCAAAGTGAAGTTGACATAGGGGTTGGGTGGTTGTGCCATTATGATTGGCCTAGAACCCTTGTTGATTAATGAATGGCCTACCAGGAGGAGGTGTTGACAAGGTTCTATTTTGGTGGAGATGGAGACCTTGAGCTCTTCTCCCTCTTCTCCCTCTATCTGGGGATAAGTGTAGATAGAAAAATAATCCTTCTTCTCTAGTTCTTGATCTAGTCTGAATCCTTCTCATGAATCTACCGAGCCTGGGATGTTGAAACCAGTGGACTCTGATCCTTTAGAGTCGCCATATGTGTAATTTCAAAGCTTCTTAAAAGCTAAAACTTACAACAAGTGCACATCAATCTTGCTGTAATAAAGATGGAGACCTCTTGGTCCCACCGAGCATGCCAAAACTATTAGTGCAAAATCACAACACCCCTGAATGTCTGCAACTAGATGGGTTGAGACTCTTAGTGTGATTGCACAACATGGAGCATCTCTCAAAGTGTGGGACTTTGAAATCGAGAGAGCTCTCTGGATGAAGGTCAGTTCCTATTCCTCTATTCAGGTGCACACAAATAAATTACAGAGGATCTACTCTAAAACCTACTCTATCTTACCAAGGAGACAGGGTTGAGAAGATGCGAAAAAAAAAACCTAAGCTAACAAGGTGATGCACCAAAGGAATGTTAAACACCCATTTTGCAATTTAACACAGACCATAGAAATGTAATACAACCACCATGCATAGATAACCAAACTACAATGAGAGATCAAGACAACAATGAACACATGAGAGGGTTGAGAATCATCCACAAACATATATTATTGCTCCAGAGTTGATACAATACATTACAGTAGCCAAGAGGCAAAACTTTGTATTACAATTTGAATGGGAGGTTTGGAAAACTCCACAAATTCACTTACAGACAAGGGAAGAAGGGAGGGTGCAAAAAAAAATGTCCAACCCTTTACAATGAGCCAAAATCTTTCCTTTATAGATGCAATGAAGAGAAGAAGAAGAAAAGAGGTGGGAAACTGATTTGGAGCTCAACTACTAGCCATCAATGCCCCTGCAAATCTACCCACAATCTGTCGAGTCCGCCGCTCTATGTCTATTCGGTGTGTTGAAGAAGGAAGAATGGTGATCAAATCAAATTTGATTTGGTTGTTGAGCAATCGATCACATATTAATGGCATGAAGACATTTTCCCAATTCTCACCCACCTAACCTCATCAAAATTAAAATCTCAGGTTTCCATGGTGTAGACGAGGTCGAGACCTTTCTAATGGTGCCAAATTTGTTGAATTTTGAGTATTGGATCGAAAGATATGTCCATTTGAATGTTTGAGTCGGATCCACCGCTATTAGGATGGGTCCGAGGCTGAAAATTCACTTTGCGCCTTTTGCACAAAAATAAAAAAATACACAAAAGGCCCGCAACCTTGTAATTCATTCTTGTCAAAAAAACCATCCTTGGGCCCACCGGTCCGCATTTTCCATTTGGGTGAAAAGTCCTCCCAGGGCCGCCAGCCCGCATGTAATTTAGGCCCGACACGTGGCTCCTTGGGCAGGCATCAAGACGTGGGGGGCTCATTTTTATACTTTATGCCTTTTTGATTAAAAAAGTTCAAATTACCTGCGACCCTACCTTTCCACCTTGACTTGAAGCATGGCCACGTGTAGAGCTGGTGCACATTTGGGGATTGCTTTTGGATTTTTTTTTTGAAGTTGTCTTTGAAGAGACACGTGGCACCCTCTGTGGCTTTTCTCTGTTTCTTTATGTTTTGGCTAAGTATTTTTGTTTGGCGGGGCCATATGCCTGACCCAGGGACACATGGAGGCTCAACGCACATTTGAGTCTACCCCTTGAGTTTTACCCTTTGGAGTTGCACCGGCCGACGCATGACGCATTTCGCTAACCCTTCTATACTTAGTCAATTTAAATGGCCGGCTTTGTCCCCTTTCTAAATTTTGGACACGTGGAAGCTCTGCGCTCTCTTGAGACTGGCCTTTGGGCTGCCCCTCTTGAATTTTTGTTGTTGAGCCATGTAGCACCTTCCGCCGAATCTCCCCATCGACTTTTCAATTTGTCACACTTTGTCCCTTTTCGAACCTGGGACACGTGGAAGGCTAGCATTTTTCTAGGGAGACCCACTTTCAGATTTACCTTTGAAGATGCACCGAGATGACACGTGGCTCCTTCCATGAGTCTATGATACTTAGCCGATTCGGGCCAATGTGTCTTTCTCAAGCCCTAGACACGTGGAAGCCTCATGCTCATATGAGTCTCCACTTTGGGTTGCACCTTTTCAATTTGTGCCATTGAGACACGTGGAGACTTCTTCCGGTTCTCTATACTTAACTGATTTGGGCCTGCTGTCATTTGACTTCTGTTGGATCTTGACCATGTGGAGAGTTGGCGCTAGTTTGAGTCTCCACCTTGGATTCTCATTTTTGAAATTGTCGAGTTGACACATGATTCCTTCCGCTTGTTTGGAATTTTCAATGGCCTACTCTGTCCCTTTTGGGCCTGGGACACATGGAGACTTTGTGCTTGTTTGGGGAACCGCCCTTGGCCTCGACCCTTGAAGGTGCGTTGTTGAGACAAGTGGCAACTTCCACCGGTTCTCTATACTTAACCAATTTGGGCATGTTCTGAATTGTTTGTGAAGCTCGAAGACTTTAAGCATTTCCCTTCTTTGCTCCTAAGTTTCGACCTTGCTCCTCCATTGTAGAGCCCGCCTGCAACCTATTTGTTGGATTTGAAATGTGGGTTCGTGCACGGACGGAACCGTCCCTTGGATTTCTTCTGCACAGGGTCGTGTTTGATCAATTTTTCTGGGGGAAATTGAGATAACAGTACTCAATATGATAAGGTAGACATTTTTAAAGTAATTGAATTTTTTTGCTTATATGAATATAACCTCACCCCCATATGATATAGCTAATGGGTTTGCCCAATCGACTGGATGAGGGAATTTGAGTCACTTTAAACCTTGAGGTCATGGGTTCAACCCAACTTACAACCTCCTCTTGTAATTTTTTTCACTCTTAACAATTCGCCACCCCATATCGAAATATACCTCACTCCCATGGTATTTTTATCCCCTTGTTCACCCGAGTGGCTAATGAAATACAACTAATAGCTACCCAAAAATATGGGGGTTCGACTCCCACCATATACGCATTTCTCAAAACTTTTAATAACATGAGGGTCCTTAAATAAAAAGAGGGAAATTTAAGTTTTTCACAACGAGGAATTGTTCAACAAAGGGGGAATAGTTTTCAAATAAAATTTGTTTCCAACCCATTTTATTTGAAAACCTTGTTTTAATAAGATTTTGTAAACCAAAGCATGGGGGCTGGAATTTTTAAAAGGACATTCTTTTTCAAAACCAAACCATTTTTTTTTTTGAAAGTTCATTGTATTAGGGGGCCATCTGGGACAAAATAGGCCAAAATAACAAATATTGCAAAAATTCAAATTTTGAAGGTGGAATTATTGCATTTCACTAGCACAAAGTGTAATCACCTTTAAAAATTCATAATTGCCTAAATTTCAATTTTTCCTTTATGGGGGTTGGGGGAATTTTTTCGTATTACATTATTTATTGTAATTTCTTTTGTTAATATATAGGCTGCTATAAATTTTTAAACCATTGTGCATGCAAATACCAAAAACTACAAAATTGATATAAAAATCAATTACAAGATATTTAATCTTATCATAGTGTTCAATATTAGTGACGCCTCTAGATCACATTCACATGTAACATTATCATTCTTTGATCTACTACATCTCAGAATAATATATCTTCGAGAACGATGTAAGTGGAATCATCCCTATAAATTTTTGGGGAGTATAAGGACACTACTCTTTTCCACCGCCTTTGTTTCCCATCTGCTGACAATCGTTAGACGTAATGTAATATAAGTATATCATGACTCGTCACCCACATAAAAATATATCCCTCTAATCAAGTGTCATTGATCATGTGGATACATTTCACGTACTATATATATATAGCACATACCACTCTTCTCTCATGTGCATTAACATTTCTTTCATGCATGGTATTGAGAGGGAGAGCTTCTTCCACATACCAATGGGTATATCGAAGGGTTCATGTATAGAGTGAGGTTTGGTATATTGAAATGATGGTATATATAAAGGGTAACCTATTTGGAGTGATAAAGCACCAATCCATCTCCCATATTATAGGTCAGTTTCTGCACAATGGAAAATGAATCTTTTATTTGAGATGTAAATGATGTTAATAAAAAAAAATCCAATCTCATCATCATGTTTGGATTTATAGATGAATATGTTTTGAGGTGAATAATCAAAATAATATTCTCCACTTGCATAGTCAATTGAACATTTTAAAGTTGAAATCCTTTGAATCCATATAATATTTTCTTGCGAAAATTACAACATTGACGAACTTCTTATTAGCTCTTAGAGAAGAAGTTCCATATGATTCTCTCATACCCATTTTCTACAAAGGTATACCTCCCTCATTCAGAATGTTTGTGACAACACTCAATGCCACAAAATAAAACAAACATTCCCAAATTTGGTTAACTTGTTGCAACAATAGAATTACATGTAATGTGAAGAATATGATTTTGACCACACACTTTCTTATAAATTCAAGGGGAAAACAAACATGAGTTCAATAAGAATCACGAAAAAAATTATAATTCCAAACTATCTTGAACCAAACCAAAATGTGATATTTGCAATAAAGGGCATGAAACAAAGAATTGTTACTATAATGGGTTTACCAAAAATCAAATGATTCCAAGCCTAATAAACAATATTATTCCAACAACAAAAATAATAATTGGTAGTTTTCTAATGAATATTAACATTGATAGAATAATAATTGGAATAAGAATCAACAACATCATAGTAATGTTTCCAATGAAGATAAAACCTTTGATGGGGATAACGTGTTCATGACACAAACAATGGAAGAAACATCTATAAAGTTATATCTATTGTGTAGACTTGGGAATAAAAAACATATGATAGTATGAAAGGATTGTTTCTCCACAATTATTGTATTTCTTACAAAAAAACTCAATTTCACTAGGGGATGACACTTCCTAAAATATTTAAGGTATTGGAGATATATGGTTTCCTCTTGAAATAAGCACTACACACTCACCAATTTCTTGTATGCACTTAGAATAACAAAGACTCTTCTATTGGTCATTCAATTATTGGATCATAATCTTAAGGTTGAGTTTTACTACAAAAGTCGAAAGGAAGGCCTCTTTAAGGATAAAAAAATAATTAAAAAAATTTCAAGCATCCAACATCAACAAGATGTTTTAGTTGGAGTTTTTGCTAAGTGATAATTGAGATCTCATTGCTAAGGACACTAACTCTACAATTTTGTGGAACCAAAGATATGGGCACATTATTTTTAGGTTCTTAATATGACTCATCCAAAAGGAAATGGTTTGATCATTGTCATAATTAAAGAATAACATCTATATCTACAACAGTTGTATGACAATGAAATAATATCGAGAACCATTTATAAAGAATACAAAAGATCCATAAGCAAGTTGGACCTAGTTCATACCAATACTTGCAAAAAGAATCGAGATTCCTACTTGGGTTATCAATACTTATAGCTCTTTGTTGATGATTATTACATTAAAATTTGGATATACCTCCTTAAGATAAAGGATCAATATTTTCAAGTCTTTAAATAATTCAAGGATCTTGTTGAGAAATAGATTTTTCATCACATAAACATCCTTCACTTAGATCAAGGTGGGGAGTTCAAAAGTAATTATTTCATAGCATACTTTAAATAGAAGGAAATTCACCATCAGTTGGTTGCACCCTACTCTCCACAGAGAATAGTGTTGTAGAATGAAAAGACCATGAAAGAAAGGAAATGGTGTGGTGCATGATTGAGGATGCGAGGATTGAGTAATTTCTAGTAGGAAGAAGTATCAAAACCATAGTGTACCTTCTCAAAATATTATCAATATTTCCACTTGATGACATGATTCTATAGGAAACATGGTCAAGGAAGAAATCGTTAATTGTTTTTCTTTTATTTTTTAAAAGTAAGGCTCATACACTAGTCCCAAAGTAGAAAAGGAAAAATTTAGACATAAATTCTACACCATACGTGTTCATTAGATACAATAAATATTCAATGGGATACATGTTAGTTGATCCAAAAGTAATAAATCCTTTATCATCATGTATTTTTAGTTTGATGAGAAAGGTGATTCATGTTAATAGCATGCAAACTCACACATAGAAATTTTAGAAGAAAAAGTAGAGGTCATGAAGTGTAGACTCACAAGTAGAAATTTTAGAATAAAAACTAGGGATGATTAAATAAAATGGTGAATGTAATAATTGTAAAATTGGTTAAAATCCATCACCCACTATTTAGTGTATGCCAATATGGTGTTAAAATGTGATAAGAGATGCAAAAATAGATGGAGTCACAAACACATATTCATCTAGACTAAGGACATGTAGAAGTACTCACGAAGAGGTAAACATGGCCTTGATGAGTCATGTCATAGAATCTCATAAACCAACCACAATCCAAGAAGCCCTATAATCTAAACCTTGGAAAAAGACATGGAATTTGAATATCATTCATTTATGAAGGATGAGACATGGTGGGGAAGAATCCAATTGGTTACAAATGTGTCTTAGGACAAGTACACCATTGATGGTAGAATAGAAAATCACAAGGTACGGATCATAACTAAATTTTATGCTCAAAAGGAAGGAATATACTATAAGGAAACATTTTCTTCTATAACCAACTTAAAGACAATCAAGATGATTTTTTCCCTGATTGCTTAATTTGGTTGGAGTTCATAAAATGGATGTCAAGTCCACCTTCCTAAATAGAGACCTAAATGAATAACTATAAATGACTCAATTAGAAGGTTTTATCACACTAAATGAAGAATCAAATATGTGTAGGCTTGTGAAGTCACTATATGGACTGAAATAGGCTCCTAGAGTATGGTATCATGAAATAGATGAGAATATCATTCATATTAGATTTAATAGTAACACCTATGAACCTAACCTTTACCTCAAAATCAAGGGGCGAGATGATGATCATAGTTATCTATGTTGATTATTTTTAAATCATAGTCATTTCTTTATATGTGTTAAAATAAACAAAGACAAATCTAAAATAGGTGTTCAACATGACATATCTCAAGCTACTTCACTATTGTCTTATATTGGAAGTCCGGAAAATAACAATCACATACTTTTAGTTAGATGAAATACACTAATACATTTTTCAATAAGTTTAGGATGGGTGACTGTAATCTTATTGTTAGACCTATGTAGGAAAGGATTTAGTTGTCTTAAATAGATTTATCACCTCAAGTAGATGCAAATATCTATAAAAATTTAATGGGATTCTCATTTACTTAACCCACGCTATGCTTGAAATAAGCTATTCAAAGAGTTACCTATCAAGATTCATGTAAGCTCCAAAATAAATTCACTAGAAATCAATAAAGTGCATTCTCATATACATCAAGGTTATCATGGAATTCATCCTAGAGTACAAGAGGAACAATAATTTCTTCTTGGAAGGTTACATGGACCATATCATGCGGGAAACATTATTGATAGGATATAAACTTATGGATTGATGTTTTTATTGGGATATAGAATGATATCGTAAGGCGAAAGAAACATAGTTTTTTTTCATGATCTTCCATTGAAGCATAATATTGAGTTACATGAGGAGATTTCTACAAAGAAATATAGTTACATTGTATTCTAAAATGTTTGGGAGTTCTACAAAAGCAACCTACCACCCTCCACTAACAATGAAGGTGTTATCAAACTTGTTCACAATCTATTCTTTCATGAAAGAACCAAGCACACTAAGGTGCAAGTACACTTTATTCGTAAGCACATCCAACAACACCACATCTAGCTCTATTTTTCCTAATAACATAACAACATGCAGATGTTCTCACAAAGGCACTTGCAAGTGAGAAATTTGAGGCATTCAAGGAACTCCTCTTTGTCTTGTTGGAATTAATGTGAAATTAAGGGGGAATGATTAAATTATAATTGTAGGTGATTAATTTAGTATTTATTGAATAATTTAAATAACTTCTAAGAGTGTTGTTGTAACTAAGTGTTAGTCATAGTTAATTATTGTGTAAGTTTAGTTAGGTTTTCAATTGACTAGCTTAAACTAGTGTATTTGTGTTGTTAAATCCTCGAGTTTGATCTCTACTAATCTAGTATCGTAAATAAATGTAACAAATCCTTTCAATGTATATAAACATTGCAACTCATTTCATTTAATTAAAATGATCAAGTTTAAGTCTTGGATTCATATTATGTTGTTTTATCACCTATATCTTTTACGGATATGTTCAACCTTGGGTTTCATTATACTATGAGAGAGGGAAAGGAAATGTTTTTAAATTGTATTAAAGTAATAGCATTCCCTATATTCTCCAAGTAATTTTTGTTTATAGTTATTCTAAAACTAAATTTTATGACATATTGATTTGTAAGTAAATTTATTGATATTATTTATTTTGCAAGTATGTCTTATTAAAATGTGAAAAGTTTACTCTTAAAGAATATAGTTCATATCACGCAACAAAATAAAAGGAAGCAAAAGAAGTGGCATGGGCTAGAAATATTCTATGCAAACATTCACATGTTTTAGTATTATAGCCTATCATTCATAAGAACATTTTTATTCTCTTTCCTTTCCATAATTGTGTGTTGTGAAAATAATGAGTTGCGATATATATATATATATATATAATGGAGATACCTTATGTTAATTGGTCCACTTTTGGGAGGTAAAAATAAATAAATTATTACATTGAAGTACATACTAATTGTATGATTGGTTTAATGTGGTATTCAAATTTGGCCAATTGAGCCTAAACCCACCGAGTGTATTAATGTAATGTCAATTAGGGCTCGAGTTGGAAACAAATTAATTTCTAGGAGGATCTTATGGGATAAGATGATAGTGATTACTCAAGAACATGAAATTGAAAATAAAGATGCCATAAAAACTCATGAACTATTTTATTAACAAAGTAATTCATGGCCCGAAACAATTTTTTTAAGGACTTTACTTTCAATATTACGTGATCATGTCCAATTACACAAAAAAACAAGGTCTTTTTTTCCAGGACTTTTCTTTGGTATTATGGCGCACCATTCATATTGGAACTTTTTATAAGTTCCCATGAATAGCCTAGTTTTTTGTTGGTTACATTTTCAATTACATGTCAAAAAAAATCTCTAGCACTAAGTTTAACAAATATATCTAAGATTTTTATTTGGCTTTGCAATGATGACTTTGCCTCCAATTTCATAATTATTGTATAGAAATATGTATGACAATATATGAGCTACCATGCAGAGTGATAGTGATATCAAATAAATCAAGCTCAAATCATGCTACTAACAAACATGGGCTTATGTCACCATTATATGTGTGAGGGACAATCATGAGGTTCTTTCCATGAATAAAGTAGGCTAACTCCTAAATTTGAGTCTCGTAATCATAAAACTAGAGAAAATGTTAGTATGTTTTTTTGGCTAGGGGAATTTCTTCTAGAATATCCCTATCCTTTTCAAGATTGATAAAAAAACATGCAAGACATGAAAAGATAAATGAAAATTGAAATCAAATGATATACTTATTTAGGGAACAAATCTATAGTGTAGGGTTTATTGATGATGGGTTGTTGATTGTTGATGGTGTCTCAACTTTGTCTAAAGATCATCATGCATTAGTCATATGTGTAGTCATGCGAAAAATTGTAACACAATCAAAATATAGTCACATTTACAAATAGAACACATGTCATAAATTTTAACTTTGACTATGTCATGAACATCCCTAGTCCAAGATATCTCTCCTTATCCTATGAGAAAACATGTAGGAAAAGAGTGCTCAAGCAAGAGAATTTTTTTTTCCAAAAATGCAAGAGGAAATGAAAGGGGGTATGCACCTTCGATGTAATTTTATGTGAGGGATATATGGGTATGGTTTATGGGTGTTTTGCATAGATATATGGGATCTTGGTGGAATTCATTAAATGTTTGTGGAGTGTGCATAGAGTTTTGTGACAACATTAAATGCGAGTGGGTGTGCGTGATTAATTAGGCGCAATCTCTTTAATAAACTTTATATTAATATTTTTATGGGATTATTTGATTTTTAGTTATTATAATGATTAATATAATTTTTATATTTTGTAAATTATGTGACCTTTAAGATGGATTTTTGACGTCTTTATGTATTATGGCCTATCATTCATATTGACACTTTTTTATAATTTTCCATGACTACCCCGATTTTTATGGTCGATTATGTTTTCAATTACATGTCAAAATAAAAGAAATCTCTAGCATATTTCCAAGTTCAACTAATACACTTGAGATTTTCATTTACATGCAATTTCTTTGCTCCCAATTTCATTTTTTTAGAAATATGAGAGTAACCTTCCCATTTTACTCATTTCAATATTCAGCCTTGTACTTTCATTTTTCTCTCTTTTCCTTTTTGTAAGTGTGTGTTGTGAAAAGAAATAGCATTGAATGTAATTCATTATTTTCACATAGAATTTGAAGTTCATTGAATAAAAATAAACATATTTTAAATGGAGAGAACTTGATTTGTTATTTCTTTTTTAATGGAATTTATTTTTAATGGTTAATATTATGCTTTTTTAAAATGGTAACAATTTTATCTTTGGATTTAATTCGGATGTGAGGTTGTTATAACTTTTTATTTTTCAAAAGATTTTAAAAATTATGTGTGGTTTCAAATGCAAACTATGAGGAAAATAATGTACAATTATAGGAAAACCCACCAAATGCGATAATATAATGTCAATTGGGATCATTGCACCCAATTAGTCTACCACAAATCAAATGACACATTTTTACCACCATTTTGTTCTTTTTGTTAAAGGCTTGTATTTTCAATATTTGTTTCATGATTTCTTTTCAATTGAATTTGGCGATTCATGAACCCCAACTCAACACCCTATATCTCTATGAGTAGGCGTGAATCTTCTCTCAACTTCCCGCACATATATTATTATTATTGATCTCTAGATTGGATTAATAAATAGATAATATAGTGTTGATGAGTTCAACTTTAAGCATGTAGTCAAATCAATTTGACATTTTAAAAAGAATGTATCATGAGAGAATTAATCAAACACATTGATATTTTCTATCAATTCCATTAATTTTCACATGGACAAAAGGTGGTTTAAATATTATGGGAGAGGATCAAGTATGTGTAGTTTACCCAAAAATCATGATGTGGATCTAACTCAGCATGGGTTAGCATAATAAAATTTGGAAAATTCAAAACTTCAAGAAAAACAACAAATTTATTGAAAATGATATGGGTTGACACATTTGTATCAATTTTCTATGTAACAATTATGCCATGTTTTCATCAGAAATCACTTTTAATGGATACCGTTAAAATCAACATATAAACCTACTTGCACTTTGTTGATGCTAAATTCTAAAGTTGTTTAGATTAAAGTTATAAAAATTACAAATTTAGAGAGTAAACACTATATTGGAGGTGCCTCTAAATGTTTTAGAAAAAATCGTGTCACAACATTAGGAAAATATATAATACAAATTAGAATAAAAAATTGATGAAAAAGTGTCTAAATTCAATAAAGTCTACTAGTGTTTGGGTAGCAAGTAAGGGGAAATTGATCAATGATGGACTTGGGAAGATATTTGGTATTTATTTTTAGGCTTATTTCATGAGGCTCGTCATCATTTTAGTGGAGGAGGTTTGGTTTAATTTACCTAACTAGTGTGATATATCCCTTATATCCTCATATGGTGTCAAGTGGGTAGTTAAAAGGTTGGTACTCTTGAAAAGTAACACGTGGTATTTCCTTGAGGGTAGGAATCTTGAAGACGCCTCTTTTTTTGGAAAATTTTAAATTTCAATGAATTGTGTCACTTTAAATTTTATAGATAGAGCATAAATAAGGGAATTATAATATTTACATAAGACGAGGCAATGAATCACAACTAATATGTCCATAATAAGAACATTATAAGATCGGGGAAAGTTAAATATCATAACCTTTACCCTAATAGTTCGAGGAGGGACACTCATAGGAAACCATATAAATTAATGGGGAAATTTCCTTAAGTAAATACACTTGACACATATTTCGATTTGATTTTAGGTTGTTGGATGAATAATATAAGGATATAATGGACTGAATAGGGAACTTAAAGGATAAGGCTTTATCAATGGTTTGATGAATTTGAATAGATAAATCTTTGCATTGTTGTAAAATTCTCTTATATGAACCATGCAAAAGATCATATTGCCCCCTCAAGTGAGTGTGGTGTTTAGGATAAGTTCTAATTAGTTTGAGAAAAGGAATTTCTTGGGAATTTTAAAATTTTATGACCACGTCTCATTCTTCTAAGTTGGATTGTATTGTATTGATTTACACATGAGGATTTTTTACTGGAATAATCCCATGATTGATCGAGGAATTAGTTTGGGCCTAGTTTTCATTTTTAATTTTTGCTTGACACCATCGGATGGGACATTGAAGTTTGGTGTTTCAGAAATCTATTTATCCTTTCGGTGTATTTTGGATAATGAGGTGGATTTGAAATAACTCTAAGATCGCGTCATTGACCCTTTAGAGCTAATGTGTCCAAAGTGGGTTTAGTTTTTGGGAGATTTCATATTTTGTGATTTTATGAGAAAATTTAACTCGTAGGAAAGGCATGAACAAACGTATAACCTTTAGGAGGGGTTGTGTTGTGTGTGGATTCAATGAATGTAATATCTTATTTCATTCATTTAATGTGAACCAAGTTTTATTCGTTATAAATGTTAGGGTCAAAGTGGGTTTAATGGTATTGCTTGAAGGAGTTGAATTAGGATTAGTGTCGTCGTGATTAACTAATTTGGTTTATCAACTTTATAATAATTGGATAAATGATTAGTATGCATACCCTATTGGCCATTATATTAGTAAATTAATTTGGGTTTGTCACATAGTTACACATTTTCAGTCATCTTTATGGCCTCATATATATTTCCCTTGTCATGGCTTCATTATCAAAATTAAAACCAAGAAGGAAAGAGCATGCAATAATTCAAAGAGATTGAAAATTTTCATACGAGTGACTACAATTGACATGTATCCAACAAAAATATTTCATCATATCATTGGGGATGAGTTTAAATGGGTCAATAGGAATTCATTTAGGTCTAGGTTTATGTTTCTTTAGTTCTTATTTGGTAATATATTGATGAGTTATCCTACATGATTGTTGGAGAGAAGGACCTAAATTTGTATTGAAGATGAGGCTCTAAAGAATTGATAAAGAGTCTAAAGAGGCTTTCTTCATTCATATTATTTTCTTATTTGTTGGCAAATACATTTCATCATTTGATGAATTTTTAGGATATATCGTGTTTAAATTGTTTATAATCAATGAAGTTACTTAAGTTGTCCCCGGGTAAGTCATGATATTTAGACTCTTGAACCAAGGCATTAGCTAAAAATTTGATTTCAACAATTCGTTAGGATTGAGTTGAATGTACTAATCTAGAACATCAAGTGAACAATTTTTTTGTCAATATCTTAGTAGTGTCATAAGATTTTTTTATCCAATCCTTCTTGACATGCCCAAAATCCTAAAGATGAAGAGTCACACCAAAATATCCATCATAAATGATGGGTGTGGTTATCCTCCCAATGTAAATAGTAGTAATATATGGTCCTAATGGATATTTTTGAATGTGTTAAAGAATTATGTTATGAATGGATGGTTATAGGATTACATTATGTTGTCATGCTAAATGTATAACATGCAAAATTGAAAATTTTGGCCATGACAACCAAGCCCCCACTTGAAAATTCCTCTCTTGGTCACTGTAAACCCTTCCTCTAGCCAGCCTGCCCACAATGCCATCCTCATTATGGCTAGGAGGAACATGTTAACAAATATTTTCAAGTTTTTTTCATTTGCAAGGATGTATTCCTAAGTTTATTGAAGAAGTTATTGAGATTCAAAATGGAATAACTATCCCCGAAGGCCTAGAAAGGGCCATTTTTGGCCATTTTGCAACTGGTGAATAGCCTCTGAGAAGGTGATTGTAAGGGAATGACCCATTTGGAAGTTGTGCAGAGGATTTTTGAATGCATTCAAGGAAGTTTGGTGGAGTTATATAGAGCTAGGTGATGTTGGGAATTAAACAAGAAAAACAGGTTTCATCATGCGGGTGCAGGGGATGTCATACTCCAACATAGAAAGATGACTTGTCCGGGATGATTATGGGAGTTCCAGGGAGGATTTGGGAGGAAAGAATCATCCACATGATGGACACATCAATTTTATTCCAAGACTTCAAAATCTCTTGTGATATCTCAAGTCACTATTGTTACTCCTTCGTATTAAAAGGGTGAATGGTGCCAAAAATCAATTTTTAAGTATAATTAAATCTTGAAAGTGGCTGCAATGATCTCGATAGGTGATTATGAGTAAAAATAATATAATAATTGACCCCAAAACACCATTCCATGCTCTCGGGCAAAAAAAGAACTCTCGCTTTTCTAAAATGGAGTTGGCGAGATGTCATCAACATATCAAAAAGGAACAAGCGGACTTTGTAGCATGTTGTATCCCCTTGGATTTCCCCAAGGTGAAAAGGGACATGTGAAAAGGGACATGGGGGACACAAAATGTGCTCCCCTTCCTTTTGCAAGTTTTTGTCACTTAAAAACATCAACTTTAAGTGTTGTGAGTGTTAGAGGTGCAAGCTCAAGTCTAGTCAAAAATATCCCCCTTCTCATGTTTTGAGGATCCCACGGAGCATTTTTTGTCCCCCTTTTATTGTCCCCAAGGTTAAAATATACATGGGGGACACAAAATTTTGTTCTCCCATGAGCTCTCTCCTTTTCTCTCGCTCTCCTCAACTTGCACATCACAACTTTCTCCCCTAGGAAACATCAAACTTGCATACTTGCTTAACCACTTCCCCATCCTCATGAACTAGCCCCTCATGACACATTTTTGAGTTGATGGATTTACATCACATTACACTAATAGTAAATGGTATATGGGGGACATGAAAATGTGCTCCCCTTCCTTCCATTCATCCCATGAACATATTAAGGACAAGTTTGTTGCCCCCGAAGCCATTTTTCAGACCCTACATCTCTCATTACATTGCACCACATCCTACCACTTTTCATCATCAAGTGAAAAGTGAAATTCCTTTACCCTCTTATCCATTTGCACATTTTCCCCATATTTTTAGGGTGCAACCACATTTCAACCCTCCTCCAACCCTGGGTTTAGCTTGTTGGGTTCAATCTGAGTTAAAACTTGCATTTGAATGAAATAACTCCACAACTCAAAACAATTAAACATTTTTGAATTGCAAAACTATGATTTCCCCTAAAACTCCATTTTTGTACAAAAATGTTGCTATTTTTTCCTAGGACATCAAGCTTGGAAAATGAAATTTTCTCATATCTCACAATCTATGCACTCGATTTCCACCAAAATTTACCAATGCACTCCTCCCAAAAATGCCTTCAATTAGATCAGTAAGAAAAATTCTATCGATGATTTATATAATTTTCAGCTCGTGGAGTTACATTTTCAAGTCTATGGAGGTATGTCAAATATAAATCCTCAAAAACTAGAGCATAAGGTCTTGAGAAAAATCCTAATCTTTTAAGACAAGTTTTATTCTAATCTGACACCCAAAATACCTCCACCTAAAAATAGTAAGTTTTGATAGAACTCATATTTCTAAATATAGTAAGTTTCTAAAACAATAAACCTTTAGTTCCCATGTTACCCCAAACAAGAAAAAATCATCAAGAAATGACAAAATGAAAACTTACTAAAAATATCCATCCTAGATAGGACCTTCCAAAAATAGAAAGTCTTGCAATCATATCAAGTCACTTGTATCAGTTCACATTCCACCTATCTCATTGATTTTTTCCATCATGAAGGTCAAGTATTCAGGTCTGGAGCCAATCTCCACACACTAGATCACTGAATACCCCAATGTGGGAGACAATGATGTCACCCACATGGAATTGGAAGACCCGGAAAATAGAATGTTGAATGAACCATGGGGAGAAGTGGAGATAATATACTCTCAAGAGGATTATTTAAGGTAGGAGGCCACCTATTATCTGTTTAGAGCACCAAACTTGTCTTGGCATGTGTACAACATTATGATCCAAACACCAATAATAACATGGTCATCATAACCAAGGAGTTTGCTTCAAAATAATGGGTGAGGATCAAATCACAATTGTAAGGCTAGGAAATTGTTTCATGGATCAAATAAGGAAGAAATCCTCATAGAATCTCAAAAACTTAGTCTCGAGGTGAATTCCAAGATTGTGTGTTTCAATTCATCCTAACAATCACAGAAAGGGGTCATCATGTTTAAGTGATGCAAACCATGAAAGGAAAGTGATATCAAACAAGGTCTGTAAAGGTGAGCCCTAATTCTCAATCATCTTCTTAGGATCTAACATGGAAATGTGTTTGATGAGTATGATGGTGAATGCAGAGTTTCTTCTTTCCCCGTTTGTAGAAGAATACCTTTTCAATAAGGAATAGGTGAACAAGAAGGTGTTTGGGTCTCTTGAGTTTGATTCCATCCAAGAAGGATATATCTTTGTCACTAAGGTGAATTGTGAAGTTCAAGGAAGTCACGAGGAGGAAGGTGATGATCTCCACATTCCAACTCGACCTTGTGTTCAAATCTCTTTCCAAAAGGAGGGACATCATGTGAATCACACCATAACAAGGAATATGTCATAATAGACTAGTGTGTGTAAGATATTATCACTTGAAACGTAGGATACTAAGATACCCAAGGTCATCATAATTGAGTTATTCAGGCTTTCTTCTCAAGTATACATAGTGCAAGTCTCGTGATAGTGTTTTTGAACAATTATTCAATATTTGGAGTGTGTGTTCATATCATAGAAAGGTAAAATTTTAATCACAATGTTCCAACTCAACATGAGGTCAAAGGAAATGAACTTCGTTCTCAAAGAAGTCTCTCAAGATATGTCATGCGAGGCACTAAATCAACGTAAACTTCCCTGTCTCCGGATCATCACTTCTCTCTCTTCTTATCTCTCCATCCTCTCTATCTCTCTCTCTTTAACATTTTATTCCTTTATTGGGAATGCAATTTTTCACTCTTTCATATTATTCACTTAAGTGACCTTGTAATGTTGTATTGTAAAATTCCCTTTTCAAAAATAAGAAAAGGACTTAATTTCAGTCCTAGGGCATGTGAAGGTCACAAGTGGTGGCGAGATGAAAAGTCACATGGGGGAGAGGAAGAGACATTTTGTAAGCTATAAATTAGAATGGCCTCTCCATTCTAAAGGGTTAGCATTTGTTGATTATTACTATTCGTTGGCTTTCAATTCTTCTATAAACAATTAGATACATTCTTATATCTCCTTTCCTTTCCTATGTTCTTTGATACTCTCTACTTTCCAACTTTTCAAGTATCGATGATTTTGTATTACCAAGAAAGAATTTTGTGTATTTGATTAATGAAATCATAGAACTTTATGTCTCTAATTTATTAGTCTTGTTATTGCTTACATTTTTGTTTTCTTCTATTAAATGTGGACCTAATTCGGTTATTGTTGGTGAGAATATGCAAGTGTCTATTCACAACATTAACCCCCTTTCTCTCTATTTCCTTTCGCTTATTGAAAGGAACGATAACCAGATCGTACCAAGCCAAGAACATAGATGCTAATCAAACACCACGATCAATAAGATGAAAGCAATTCGCCAGAATAACTTTACATAAAACCTTTGCAAACAAATGAGAAACAATATCATATATTATTATGGAACTCAATGCAATACATTGAGAATGAGCCTTGCTTAAATAGGAAAGGAATAACAATCTAAGAACTAGTCAATACCATAGATCAAGGAAAGAACTATACCTAACAACTAGATAATATATCCTAATATCTAAATAAGATAAAAGAAATATCCACACACATAAGTGGGTGAGGATAAATACAATAAAGGTAAATAAAGTACCTATGTGAACATGAGCTAAGGTAAATACCTACTCTAACAAACTTTATGTCTCTAATTTATTAGTCTTGTTATTGTTTACATTTTTTTTTCTTCTATTAAATGTGGACCTAATTCGGTTATTGTTGGTGAGAATCTGCAAGTGTCTATTCACAACATTAACCCCCTTTCTCTCTACTTATCCTACTCCCCTTTACCTTTTCCCAATAAAATTCCTCCCTTGTACATTGTACGAGCACTTTTCCGCAGGTTTAATGGAGTATTCTTGTGTGATCCATGGCCTAATGTCCACCCCATAGTTTTAATTAGTTTGAATTCAATAAATGGTATCCTCCCCATACCCAAAAAGGATGAGCTTAGCCCCGTGACCATTGGTGGGAACCAATAATATTACTCGCAATAAATTATTTCAGCAACACATTCCCGGATCATATACAAGGGGATGGGTGAAACATTGATTTGGCACACCCTACTGAATATAATAATTTCTACTAGTCATTTGTGAAAAATTACTTGCATTTTCATGAATTAATTGTTACTATATGTTTGCATGTTAGCTATTTTTTCCAAAAATTTCATGATAATTTGTGTAGAACCCATAAGGGGTTTTGATCAATGTTGTTTGGTTAAGGAGATGTATTACCAAGGGTGGTTCCTTCCTTGGTTAAATAACATGAAATAAATTTATATTATGAGAATATAGGGAAATTCATGCTTTGGCTTTCCTCAAATTTTGAAAATAGTTTAGATTTATGTGGAGGGTGGTAGATATGAAAATTTTCATCCATGTGTTGTTGAATGGATTCAGAACATCTCCTACATATTGAGGAAAAACTTTAATACATTATAACATTGTGGGTGTCTAGTCAACTTAATCACCATGTTCACCCTCATGCTTCTATTATTCAGGGAATCAAGGTTTATTAAGTTGTGATCTAATGGAAACCCTATAAAAATGGGTGTAGTTACCGATTTAAAGTTAGATGTGGCCATATTAAAATATACATAAGGTTGATATCGGAAGGAATACCATTCAAAAATTTCTTCTCGAGTGCTATAAAGATATTCCATGATATGAATAGAAAGATAACCTTTAAGGGTTCTAAAAAGAGAAGAAAATAAATTATATAAGTTAGGTATACATGAGAAAATGGTAATGTTGAAAAGTTGTGAAAAGAAGGGGAAAATATGAATAAGAACCAATCAAAGGTGAAGGAAGATTCACATTGAATTCACCGAAATGTATATAGGATAAAATGATTAATATAATGATCCTCTTTATATATATGATATAGTTCCAATACACAAGTAATATATAAGGTGTAAATGATGGTTGTAAATGGATCTAGTAGAAAGTAATTCACACACAATATTAGGTATAATGATTAAAATCCTATATCAAGGATGTGGGATATGGAGTCTAGCTAGAATGTTATTAGTTGTAAGAAAAATCTTTGGTCATAAGAAATATATTATTATAAACTAATTATTATAATATCATATGGTAGTAAGCATGTGCTATAAAGAGAGAAATAATGTAATAGAAACATAAATGTTACATTACCGTAGTCAAATACATGATACATTATAATAATCAATCAAACCAACATAAAGGTGGGATTTTAGGGTTAGGATACTTATTTATGCATAGAACATCATTTTCAATGCATAAATCTCCCTTTTGGTTTGTATCATCTTATGAGAGATTGTTGTGGGTGGAATACAAGAGGTATAAGTAGAAGGAAAAGTAGACCATTGGGGAATCAAAATACTAAGGAAATTCTTTCCAACTTAGCTCAATTTCTTAATGTTCCTAGTAACCTAATGCTCTAAGGATAACCTCTAAGTGTAAGCTCCACTAAGTTTTGTGATCACTTAACCTTTAAGGGAAAAATTGCACACGTGATAGAGTAAACTATTGATGATATATTTGAAAAATTACAATAATTACATTTATAAATAGGGAAGAAAACCTAAAGTCTCCATCTCAACTTATTAGATGTCATCAATTAGGCCCAAGAAGATAGGTGGATAGATTTTCCTTTTGTTGTGTGTCATGTTCACACTTGATGTGAAGTCCACATTAGGTATTTTTATATTTAAGTGAGACATATTTAAGTGCAATATGATGTTGATATGCACTAATTATTGTGGCTAGTTAGCTTCTCTAATGTGTGAAAAGGGTTAGGTGAAGTAAGGTATCCTTAATTAATTCTTCCACCTTTCACTCAACCAAGAAGAATATTCCACCTACCTCTTACCCTTTCTATATAAGCAAATCAATGTGTCCTTTATGTGAAGAGAGGAGATTACTTAGATGATATTTAGTCTGTAAGGAGACATTGTTTTGGTATGAATTTTATTTGTTGCTTGCACATTCAACATTGTATATTTCATTGTTAGTCTAGTATAGTGTGTTTATTGGTGTTAACTCTTGTTTTAAATCATATATTAGGATCGTGTATCTACATTGTGTATTTTCTTCGGTCCTCATCATTTATAACATTGTCTAGAGCTTGTTTTTTATTTGCTATTAGAGTGAATTATCGCATGGTATCATATCTATACTCTCACATTATATTATATCCCTTATTCACTAGTAACATTGTGGGCTCCATCATTTGTGTGTTTCCATGCAACTTCTCTTGCCCATATCCAAATCCTTGAGATAATTGTATCATGTTTTTAAATTTTCTTAACAATTGGTATTGTTTTTATTGGTTTCAACTTATAAATATAGTTTTATCAAGAAAAATATGTAACTTAAGGGTCCTTTTAAAAGTAAATTTTATGCTTTGAATATTTATGTACAATATCCATCTCTTTTGTTTCCAATTCGGTTCATTCCTTAAATCACATTCATATACAAGTTACAAATTCGTATATGTGTAGACACAAAATCACGCACTTGGGTACATTTCTAGGTCCTAATCACATACCACTATTCATATGATTCCTAAGTGAGAAAAATAGCAATTGACAACTATCTTTGGCCTTTTGTCTGTGTTTCTTATTTTCTATTTGGCCTTCTACACCCTACAACCTAGTTGGTACTTCACTGCTTTATCTTTCATGACTTTGGACACCAACACCCGTGAGAGGACACCAGCACCTAGGTGCCCTCATCCTTCGAGAGCAGCCACGACATCTTTCTACTTTACTCACTCTTTTTGGGAATATTTTATCTTTTGGCATCTTATTTTCTTATGGGTCAGCCTTCCAATTGTCAATTACAAAATTTAACCAAGGGAATCATATAAATACAAAGTTATTTGACCATAGAAAGGACCAAAAACTAAACATATATTATCACCACCTAAGGTTGCATCTAAAGGCATTCTAAGAGCATCAAGGAATCCATCTAGCACTCACTCAAGGGACAAGGGAATGCATTTTCTGCATACACACATAGGAAGGGAAGTTCATTTTGTCATCCACACATCTATTTACATTGCTACATCTAGCTATCACTTGCTATCACACATGCTTGTGTAAGGGCTTCCTAGGGTACAATTCTATCACACATGCATAAGAACTACATGGATTCTGAAATGTAGTTAGTGCTTAGTTGTAATATCACTCAATTGGGTGACCAATCGGGTTTAGTCCGACTCCCCATTTACATATTTATTTTTTAGGATTGATGTAGTTTGGGGTTTACAACATATCATTTGTTTTGTATGTTATAGGAAAATTAGGCAATCATCCAATGAAATACATGAGACCAAAAGATAAGGTTAGAAACACTTGTGCGAAACATTAAGAACCAATTTATGAGCTCTGTGCGGTCACACGTGCCCAATAGAGGTTCCTAACATATAAACTCCCTATTCCTATTCCAAGTGCCCTAGTCCAGGCTCATACGACGGTTCTAGGATTTTCTATGTGTGATTGCGACAATGATCTGTTTCTCCTGTTCATCAAGTATTCCTGATCTCTAATACTTTAGGATCAAGTGTAAAATCAACTAAGTATTTTACTATCTCTCTCTTGCACTTAGGGTTTCATATTTCTTTAGCTTATTGCTTGTGTCAAATCTATACTTTAACATTTATTTATCATACGTGACTATGCAGTTAGGGTTTTACAAAATTCATATTTGTTAAATCATTTGGTGAACCTTTCCATTCAAAACCTACCTTCTGAGTATGTATTCTTCTTCTCAATTCATGGATCAATATTCTTATCCTTCTTTCACCCCAACTAAGGTTTCTAGCATGGTTACTACCACTGCTAATTTTATGCAAGTTCGTACTCAACATCCTCCTCACTTCATTACTCTTATGGTTGATCCAACTATCAATGTAGTCACTACTCACGCACTCGTCCTCTTATGGCTCGACCTATATCCATTCCACCACCTATCATGGTTGCAGCTCTTACCATCATCTATAAGGGTTATGACATCATCAAACAACTTAATAATACATTGAAAAAGATATCTCTTTATGATTTATTGTGTAGTGCACTTGATTTTCATCATACATTAGAAGCCGCCCTTTGCTCTATTCACATTGAAAGCAATAATTCTCTGGTGGCCTTCACACATCTCATTCAATATCTAAAAAATATACCACATGCTATATCATTTAATGATGAGGACATACCTCCATCTGATTGTTGATAATCCATGTGCACCTTTTCTTATCACTGCTACCATTGGCACCATTTGTATCAAGCATGTACTCATTGACAATGGATCTGCCATAAATCTATGTGCTCATTCCCTTCTTAGGAAAATCAGCATTACTGATAATCTAATTACTAAGAATTCCACTCTCATTCATGGCTATGATTCCACTACTCGTATGCCTAGGCACTATCATGTTACCTATAAAATTTGGGCCTAAGATTGTTCCTATGGTATTCTTTGTTATCGATGCCTTGTTTCAGTTTAATATCTTGCTTTGGGTAGACCCCGAATTCTTGTTATGCATGTTGTTCCATATATAGTTCATCGGTGTTTCAAATTATTACATGATGGTTATGAACATACCATTGCTTCTGACCTCGATTCATTCAAGTTTTTTTGCATAGACCTTGTTACTACTATAACTATTCCTCCATCACAACCTATTCCATATAGCAATATTGGTACATATGATATTGGTCAATCTAGTGCTTCACAACCTTCTTCAACCACTGCTATCATACTGCTCATTTCCACCTATACTACCGATATCATCTCACCACTATTTCTAATCCAATAAATAGCACCACTCCGCTTGTTGAGACTCCTCTCGCTCCTACATCTAGCTCACTTCCTACCAATATCCTTGATATTGCTATCTAACATGACAATGCCAACACTGATGATTCTAATGATGAGGTTGATACCGTTGAGCTTACTAATGAAAAATTGTGCAATCTTAATTTTAATCCTATCGAGATAGATGAGTCATACTTCAATGATGCTTTCGTTATATTGGCCCCGTGAATATGAATTCAAGAAAGTCCCCTTTTACTAATTTTATGGTACTTTTTTGGGGGTTTGTACATACATTGGACATCATGTCACCTTCCTCATCTTCTAATGAGAACTTTGCATCATCGATTCCTCCTTTCACATGCACTATGTTCATTAATAAGTCTTATTGGCCAAATATTCCATTTGATCCTACTAGTTCTTCTACTGTTTGAATGCACGATGGTTTAACTAGATTGAGATTCACACTCAATGATATCCTTCCTCTACCTCATTCTCCTCACCTATATCTTAGATATGTTTACATCACTCCTCGCTATGGACTTCATGTTTTCCATCTCTTAGTATTTATTTCACACAATTCCCCACTTACACTTGGGAAGTCTTGGCTTAATTACATTGGTGGCACTTTGGATCTTGATCATATTGATATCACATTTCCCATGCCCTTCGACCATGTTTTTATTTGCAATGATTAATTTATTGACTATACACAAAATATTACTCATTGGTATGCACATGGTTATCCACTACCACCTTTCACTGATGAGGAATACACAATGGGCATGTATAATTTATGCCACAATGGCTCCTTATATGATCAATCACATACTATTGCGTACTAGGTCTCTAACACTTATCCATTTGGCTTCAACCATAAAAATAATGATCTCGTAGACGATGTTACTTGATTCTTAGACAAATCATATAACCTGGGGACATCATGTTTACTTCCCCCATCCTAAAATTATGGTGTCTTTCATTTCTACTATTACGCTTTGTGCTTCGCATCTAGTCTTTCTCATGCATCTTACACAACTTGATACACACAACTTGTATCATCACTACCCTATGATGCACTCTAGTTCCATGGTTCATACTCGACTACTGAGGGTCTAAATCTGAAATGAAACTCACACACTACACATTTCATGCTCTATACTTCATGATACATATTTCTAACATTCTATTTTCACACATCATACTATCCTCTTCTACACTCTATGCTTCATTGATCTATCTTTCTAGCACATATTTTCAAACCATTACCCTATGACGCACTCTCATTCTAAGGTTCACACTTGACTTTGAGGACATGCCACATCCATAAAACTCACCACATTTACAATCTTTATGCTTGATTCTTCAAGTTCTATATTTTTAGCAAATATTTTCAAACCATTTCCCGATGACACACTCTTGTTCTATGGTTCATTCTTGATTGTGGAGGGGTATTATATAAATGAACCTAATTTCATGATCATACACATCTGCTCTAAGGGCATGCTGCTCCTATCACATTCACATTGCATACCATTCCATCTCACTCATTCACAACATGTTGCATATCTTGGTTGCACATATTCTTGCTTGCTTATACTAATTACATGTACACTTTGTTTCACATGCTAGAAAGATACTTAGTATGTCATTATATTTATATATATACACATATGTGTGTTCACTTGGTATTTAGTTATGGATGCATACTTCTTTCATATCCTTACATGCAACATTGATGATTGGCATTGTACCTCTTACCAGTCCCACCGAGGCTCCTAGGGGCATCTACATTTCTACACACTACGGTGTTATTGTTCCATTTTCTACTACTTCCCATTCTTACTAGCACACTATTTTCCATGGAGCTATACATGCTTTTACATACTATTTATCTTTCTAACATGTTAACGGGTTCTTCATTTGTGACATTTGTCTTGTAGGAACTATTTTCCACCATGTTCATCCGATACTTTGCTACTTTCTTGCTACTATTTTTCATTGTTTTCTATTGTATGCTATTGTTTACGGGATATGCGCTTTGTCTTGTATGCACACCGTATTTTTATATCCACTTTGGCCTTTATTATCTTGCAACATTGTGAGTGATGCCCCATGTTTGAAACCCATTTTTTATGGTTTACTTTGTCTCATATTGCTTGTTTACATTTTCTTATATAACATACTTGTCACTTGTTCTACTAACACATGTTTTTAGCCACTTTGTTTGCATGTGCCTTAGTTTCCACCATGCACATTCCCTTCCCCCTACATGGTTATAACTCATATTAGTATCCAGTCCTATTTTGGGAGACATTCTCCTAGCGACATCGATGCACCCCAAACAGGGGGCATAAATTGGGTGAATCACCACCCAATACAACAACTTAGAGCTTCAAATTCAGATACATGAACAAAACATAGTCTAAAGTTATAAAAATGGCCCAAAATCAAACTTAGGTCCTCAATTCAGCATAGACACCAACGCCCAGATATAGACACTAGTTCCTGGGTGCTCCTAACCTTTCTTGGGATCCCATTAATAGGGAAGTTATAGTTACTTTCTCAAATCAACACAATTTTTTAGCAGCTTTATAGAGAATTTTTCACAAGATGCACAATCTTCTAGTAATCATAATGTATTTTATCTCCTTTTTATACTTGGATCGAACTGGAACAACACAAAACTAAACATGGATCACACCATTTGCGTAGTGTATAAATTCAGGAAGTAGTCATGGATGAAGGATAAATCTAGACCATTCTCCCCAACACACTTCTTCCTCGGCGTGAGATCACCCAAAAAACTCTCACTTGGCGTGAGATTTCCCAAAAACTAGTTTTTGGTGTGAGATCACGCAAAAAAATCATTTTTGGCATGAGATCGCCGAAAAATGCGTTTCTTACACAACAGATTCAAGATATTTTCTATCCTTTTCACTCGTCAATCACGTATCATGTACACACTTTCCTTTTAATATTTTTTCACAATTTTTCATACTTTTACATGTTTTTACAGAGTTTTCATAACACATGACTTTGACTACTCTTTCGCTCTTCTTTTCTGATCCATCCTTAATATGTAACAAGAAGCATCCCGTCATCAAGCTACAACATCGTAGGTACAACAAAGTACAACTCATACACTTCACCCCTAGGTTCTTCCTCTTTCTTAGCTTCCATGCTTCATTTTTATCACTCCACGCTTTCACTTGTCTCCTCAGCATGATTTCGCCATCAATATACAAGGAACAAAGGTACACAAATTATAAACTACTTTATGTTATCGAGTAAATGTAGACACAAAATCACACACTTGGGTACATTTCTAGGTCCTAATCACATACCACTATTCATATGATTCCTAAGTGATAAAACTAGCAATTGACAACTATCTTTGGCCTTTTGTCTATGTTTCTTATTTTCTATTTAGCCTTCTATACTCTACATCCCAGTCAAGATTTACTTTCTTTATCTTTCATACTCTATCTCTTTTTATAGATTTTTAAGATATTTTTTTCATGACATGATAGGATTAACATAGGAGAGTCACATTTGTTTTCCTTTTTTTGTAAAATCACCCATCATGATTGATGCGTTGAGATATGGTTTGTGCCTATTTGTTTTCCCAAATAATAGAACCAAGGCTCCTGTAGCATCCATTGGAATGTTTCCAACTTCAAGGACAAACGAGGAATAAAATAGAACAATCAAATTTTTGTACAATCACCTAGCAAGAATCATATTGTTTCATCTAGATTATTGAGATATTTTCTACAAGTATTTATTTTTTCAGATTGAAGCACCGAGGAATCCATAAAAAGCATTTAAATATTGTAGACTTTAAGGAAAAGTGAGGAGAAGCACAAGAAAGTCTTTTTTTGCTCATATTTTCAATATATTTATAACACTTATTGTTTTCCTAAATTATAGCACTCGGCACGTGTGGTGTCCATTTGAATATGGAGGAATTTTGGGGCATTTTGTTTAGTGTGGGGTCACTATTTTTTTTTGTTACTCACATTTTTTTTTTCCCTAACCTTTCTATGTAATCATCTACCACACAAGAATTTGGACCCCTCTATTTAAGGACTTGGTTTCTCATATGCCCGCCTGTTAATGAATTCTAGATCCTATAACATTTGACACTCTTTGTTACCACTTTGTATTTTAGGCTTATAAATTTTGATATGTGAAGGATATGGGGATGATTTATTATTTCTCACAATAGTTTTTTTAGATTTACACATTATCATATTTAGATTTTATTTTGATTATCCTGGAATCTAGAATCTATACTTTTTCTTGATTTGTTGACAAGTTTTTGTATTTTAAACCTTCTCGAGCTAATAACTTTTAACTATTAACATGCATTCAAATGTTACTTTTTTTAAGTGTGTGTTTTTTGTGTTCTTCTTATAAAATAAATATATTTTTTCTAATTCTATCTTAGATCTTATTGTTTTTTCATAATAAATTTGGTTTTGTAAATTGTAAAATCATATCACTTTATGCTTTGAGAACAAGTATCACCTCATTTTCAAAGGGGTTGTTATTTATTGTGGGAGGTATTTTCAAATGTATACACTAGATTTTGAGGAACTCACATTTGAATATATTTTTGGTGTGTGTTATTTATGGCCTTAGTCACCTTTGCATGTCGTGGTTTGTTATGTTGCACACCTACCACAATTGGCACACTTTTTTTGGATTTTTTTGTTCTCTTCCTAATTAGTATTATGAGTGTTATTTATTTTTATTCTCGAGGGTGATGCTTCGTTGGTTGTTCATTTAGTATGCAAATTGATGGCATGTATTAGTATTGTTGCATGATAGTATTTTATGGCCATGATGATTATTACTTTAATATTTATTTCATTCTTAGTCATATGTATCCTTGTGTTGGAGGCATTATCACATTTAGGAAAGTTATATAGATATTTCTGGTTCTTTTGACACTTTTTGATAGATCGAGACTCCTTTATGTGGGTTATCTTGGTGCATTTACATTTTCAAAGGCATCTTTTAGTATGTTTGACTAGTGTATATATTCCACTTGTGCAATTCTTCATTAATACATTCACATTGATGGAAGACTAATATTATTCTTTCAATACTTCTTAATATATTGAAAATATACTTATATGGAGCTATCCTAGTGCAATTATAATGTTAGTTTGTCTTATGATACATTTGAGCAAAGTGGATTCATTCCACTCATGTAGTTTGAGTTCTTCATCTTCCCTCGGTGATGGATCTATCATCTACTATAGTAGCTTTATTATTATTTTTCTCTTTCTTTGTAAATGGGTTTTCTAACCCTCAATTAAATTTTTGGTTCAATTTAATTATGTGTAGGATATATTAGAGTTTATTATTGATCTAACAAGGAAGATAAAATATAAACGCTAAACCATATTTGCAACTAAGATTAGATAAGAAATATTGTATACACCATTTAACCTAGCATGAAATTGAACGTGTAAAATGGAGGTATAGATTCTCTAAACTTTTCATAGCCAATTTCTAGAAAGATCTAGGACTCTGCACTAGAGAAACTGGGAGAACTAATCCTGGGAAACCCTCATAAACTATAATGAAATTATAACTGTGTTGAGGTCAGGTTTGTACAACACGGTTAGGACATTTCCATACAGCCTAGGACATTTTATATGGTCTTAGACCTGCTATGAGATAGATTATGTAACTTTCTGGGTTGCTTGCCTTCCCCGATTTACCTGTCACTGTCAAACCCTAGTTGTCACACATGTAACAAGGCTTTATGTGTGAACTAGTCATCATCGTAAACCCTATCCATGGGTGAATATTCCTATAAAATAATCATTAGAAGGTTTGTGATAACCTCCATACACTTCTAACATTAACACTACTTCAAAGAGGCCTCAAACCACACATTTTTCTCCACCTAGCATGTGATATCTAGATAGATCAATCATGTTTAGCAGTTATTTTGACCATGCTTGCTTTGACTTAAATTTTGTTAAAAAAATTGGAGATATGGCTTTGACTTGGATTCTTAGAGATGAGAGATATGGATATATTGGCCTGGTTTATAGCTTCATACCTAATGTGTGTGTTTCCTAATGATTATAAATGTGCAATTATGAGATTTAGGGAGATTTGGATGCCTTTTGTAAGTGTATGAAGTGAGTGCTCTAGTGCATTATCTTAAGAGTTCCATGTTAGAAAATGAGGTAGTGTTTACTTGCTTATATAAGGTTATGTAGATGATTTTTCTAAGAAAGGCCAACCTAGAGGAAGTATAAGACCCCAAAAATATTTTAAATTGGAAGTGTAGTTAGAAGAAACGTCATTCCAAGATTGTACAAAGAGGTCAGGACCATATGGCATAGCCATGACTAGATTATAGGGTCTTGGACAGAGCAGGGAACATGTCAAATGAGATTTGAAACCGACAAATTGATATTTCAAAATATATATTGTGCATTGAATTTTTGGGATGTCTCTACATGCATGTTAGTGTGCAAGGATAAACAAGTTAAATAATGGACCTTAAAAATTGTTAAGTGGGAATGGAGAATTTATGTTTAACATAACAAGAGTTTATATTCAAATCAAGGGTTTTCAAAGTACAAATACCAAATTTGAGTGTCTACATTTTCCTCCCCTTTAAGTATGAAATTGAAAATTGCATGCTTAAAGGAAATTATACACACTTTGTCTTTTATTGAATGTTTTTGTAATTGCATTATTGTGCTTGGCGTTGGCATGCTCTATGATGAAACCTCGTAACACACAAAGGTCAATCGATGTCCATGATATATAATTGATTATAACTCAAATAGAACTTGTAACATAAAATATTTACATTTACATATATGTAAAGTGAAAATATGTAAATAAGGAAAGAATACACTTGTTTTCTTGTTCTTGGAGATTTGTATTTGTTGAACTTCATTGAAGGATTGGGGTGATCAATCCCCAATCAATGTTGAGGAGAAACCAAGGTGTTAGGTGCATGCAACCCAACACAAAAATGTGTAAGAGAACAAAGAAGAAAGAGGTAAAAATGCACCCCTGCAAAAGGAATAATACCATGTATCAAATTTTTTAGAAACTCCAATATCTCACCCTTAAAGTGTAATAAAAGAGGAAAGCATACCCATGAATTTATTATCTACTATATTGTCTCTTATAACCCCATGGATCAAACCGCTAGTAGACATATCTATACCTAATTTTTTAAATAAGGACATACAATACCAATGATAATAGTTGCCCCAAAATCTACCCATATACCGAACACCCGAGTATATACTAAAGAACACACTAAAATATGCTAATAATGTTGAACAAGAAAGGATACCTATGCCCCCAATATTCTTTCAAATCAAAACTAAGATTGAGTGTTGGTGTGAAGAAGGAATGAAGGATTTCATGCCCCCTGTACTGATTTGAATTGTGAAAACTTGCAGAAAACTTGTGTATATAGGTGAAAACCTAAAAAATGTTGAAATTTCCCCAATCATAAATGTATGGGAGTTATAACCATACAATACAATCTTGACCAAAGTGTACGGTTTTGAACATGTGTTGATTTTTCCAAAACTTTGTGTGTAATTTCATTTCAAAGTGCATGTACCTTTTTTTGTACTTACATCTTCCACTAGAATTTTGTTTATGTCTACACGAAAATGTAGAATAAACCCGGATAAATTCCCCTCTTTTGAGGCATGTGTGAAAACCATATTTGAGCATGTGGCTCAAAAGAAATAGTTTTGTACTATTAAAGGAGATGCTTGAGGAGATGTGTACATATATTCAAATCTTTCTTTGTCTATTATATATGTGATACGATTGGTTAAAGCATCACAAAATAATACTTTATATCCAAATTGATGCATTGAACCTCACACACGTATATAGTGGGTTCGACCTTGTATCACCCACTTCCCTGAATCACCCACTAATGCGTGCGGACCACCTTCCTCTAATCCAAATTGAATAATGATGTCATGGACCCACCCTTACACATACCCATAGTTCAAGGAATATTACTCTACACACCCAATTTTGCATGTACTACATTTTCGAAATAGTTCAAAATCCCCAATGATGAGTAAATATCTTTCCAATGGTGTTTGATTCCAATTTCATGTTTGCGTATATATTTGTACCCTAGATTGCATTTTATGTCCTTTTCCTAGCTTTCCTTACTTTCCTTTATCATTTTGTAGTTTCTCCTTGGCCTTTTTTCTTTAAGTTATGAAACCGCATCGCGTGGTTATACAACCGCCGTGGTGGTTGTGTAATCGCTGGTATGCGCACTACCATCGGTTCCATGCACTTTTTCCCGAGTCTTTCCTAGAGTGTTTCAACGTATGTCAACTTCTTCAAGATTGTTTTTAGCACACGTTTCTTAACCAATTTAGTTGTTCTTGAGCTCATTTGATGTGTAACAACTTCTCTTTCCATTCCTTTTTTAATTGTGAGTTTATTGCCCATTATTTGAGAGAGGTGGGATTTCTTAGCCATCAAATGTCTTAGATCATTTCTCTTCCTTTTTCCTATAAGAGCCAAGCTTCTATCCAGAGCATTTGTTAGAGATTATTATTTTGAATTTCATTGTTATGTTTCACGTAATCCTGCTAAGAAATACACAAGAAATCTCTATTCTCTTGCCTTATTATTTTTCCCGTGTTGCTACCAGATTGCTTATAAGCCATTCCAGCTCCAACACGGTTCACTAGACTCGTTTGAACACCAAATTGGAAAATAAGCTAAGGGGACAACAGAGCAATACCAACACTAGAACTGTCACAATTCTACATTTCCAGGTTGGGGATGTATTTGGATTCTTAAATCTTTATTTGTCTAAGTATATCTTATTCCATAATATATTAGAGTATATTAATTCAAAGAAATACAATTATCTGTAGATTTCCTTTATTTACACAAAGCTTCTATTGAAATTTGCTTCCCTACCTATCCTTGTGGATTTGCATGGGAAGTTTATCTGGAAGAAGCTTCTACATCTGTTTAATGTTAGTTTTAATTTCCCTTCATTTTTGTAATCTTCCATAGATCCTGTTGCTTCTACCGGGAAGTTTTAGGGGTAGAATATCTTCTGAGAAGCTTTTTTGTTCTTCTTATGACTCTGAGGCAAGAATAGAGGAAGTTGTATATCCACAAGTACAAATTGGAAAAGTTATATTTTATTAGAATATATTAGATCCACTTTGCATAGGGAAATAGCCACATCCGATTGTTTTCTTGTTTAGTTCTATCAATTTAGTGTAGAATCAATTTTAATTAATTAGAAGAAGTTTAATTGTTTGTGTGTATTTCCTTTGTTTTCCAGTAAACATAAAATACAAAAACATTAGATTAATTAGTTCTTTATTTGTTTTATTTCATTTTATTCAAAATCATTGGAAAAATAACAAAAACAAATAGATTAGTTGTTTCCTTTATTCAATTAGTTAGCTTTCATTTGTTAATTAGTCTGCTAGAAACATGTAGATTTAATTAAATTCAAGGAAAGTAATTGAATTGAGTTGATTTAAATATGTTTTTTTCCATTTGTTAAATTAGGAACATAGAGTTAATTAGAAAGGAATTAACACATCTCCCCACATATCCCTAGTTGGCTTAGGATTAACTCGCCCTCTTGTGATTTTATTTACGAGATTGTTTGTTTCTTTGATTTAGTAGTTTTCACATCCCACATGACCATTCAAGGCCCTAGACAACCAAGAGATTACGTTTGTGATCCGACGGTACCACAACCAAACCTAGCACCACAATTGGCAGACATTGACCAAGGCCTTAGATATCTTGTTTTCTAGACCACCCCGCTTCCACCCATTATCATCACATAGTTGACAACCTTGAACATCGAAGCATAAAGTGCTTACGTGTTCTTACAAAGTCAACCCGGTCATAACTAATTCCTGTAATTCACCCATTTGTCTTATTCACATGTTTCTTCTTACACCTTTATGAACTTGTTTGGAGACTTCTACGAGGCAAACATAGGATAGTTCCCCCACATTCCGTAGCTGGTTTGGAGAGTGGTCACAAAGATATTGATAAGAAAATGAATGTTTGCCTTAGACGAGTAGATTCCCACAAAGCATGTCGAGGACATTAGATTGCCTTGATCACTTGTTGACCACTTTCACCCATTTTCATATATTCCGCCTATCCACCTTATTTAGCCCATCACATAGCCATCTATCCATTCCATTACGGTTGTCCTAGCATGACCTTGGGAGGTCGCATGCGCTTAAGATCACGTGTTGATTTTAAGATGTACAAAATTGGTGAACCTAATGTGAAGGACTAGTTCCTTTTCATTTCCTTTGTTTCTTCCTTCTTTCATCCATCCTTCTCCTCTCCCATTATTTTTCAGGTATTTATATACCCCAAATATGTCAGGTTAGGAATGTGACAGACCATTTCTTGAAGCATATTATTACCATATGGGTATGCAACAATCACCCTCACTATCTGGGTGGGTTGATAATTACTCATCCAATTTACCTTCCCCTCACACTCCTCCTCAAGGTGCCAACAACAGTTCATCAATCAGGATTGAGGAGATTGATCAACCTATGCATAGCCCACAACTTGAGCTCTCCGGCTCAAATAACATGACATTCATAGGAGAGCAGGGGTTTTATCCTCAGTCTTGTCAAGACCACAAATCAACATGCAATCTGATTCATTCTCGTCTTACCTATTTCCAAACGATGAACTCTTGGCACACTTTTCCCAAAGCGATGAGCATCTTAACGTAATAGACCAGTCCTTGGACCAGATGCAAGAGTACACTAATGTTCTTCTTCAGAACAAATCTGCTACCCCTCCTCCTACAATAAGAAATACATCCAAAGAGGGGTGGCCTCCCATGGATCAATCCATAGTAGGACATCATGTGCCTTTACTTCTCAACTAGTCCTGGAACATACCTAAGTCAAATACAATGTTGTTTGCAGCGGCGATGTGATTTCAACATTGGTGGGTAGAGTTAAGGAATTATAACTTGTTCAAATTTCTCATGTTATGCCTTTTACAGGGTAAGGTAAGATCCCCCACCATGCACAGAAATTTGGTTATGTGCCCTCAACACCTTCACCTCATTTGGTTTACATGGGTGTTCCTATATGTAGACACTAAATCACGCTCTTTAGGTATTATTTAGTCTCAGTTTCATACTACTATTCATATGATTTTTGAGTGAAGAAAGTATTAATTACCCCCATCTTTATGTCATTTTCCTTTGCTTTCTGTCATCATTTCTAACCTCTCGCACATTCATGCCCAGTTTATATTGATTTTTTTGTGTCACTTTAACCTTGATCGTGGCACCTGTGCTAGTATCAGGGGCGGCCACAGCACCATGGTCCCGGTTTTGGCACCCTGATCCTTTTTCTACCTTAGTTCCATTGTTTGGTAACTTTCTAGTGGTTTGAACATTCTATATTTTTGGTGGAAGGACTCTTTGGGGTTAATTATGAAATTAGAACAAGAGAACCATATAAATACAAATTTATAAGACCATAATGATGGACCAAGCACTAGTAACTACTATCATCATCTAAGGTTTTATCCATCTAGAGCTCATTTTCATCCATCTAGCTCCATCACAAGGGACAAGGCTAGTTCATCTAAATCACACATCATAAGAGGGAATTTTATTCTATTCCATCCACCATTCTATTACATTTTGTACACATAGTTATAGCTCACTACTTCACAAAGTGTGACTGGACACAAGAACACCTAGGGCATGATCATACACACATTCACATAGAACTACATTGGTTCCGAGATGTAGTGCAATGATCAATTACTAAGTCCACCATTGTGCCACCGAGGACAGTCTGGCCCTTTATTTGCATCATTCTTTTTAAGGGTTTGATGCTCGTCTTGGGGTTTTACAAGTCTCATCTTCATTTCAGATTTCCAGCAACATACTACGCAGTCCAAAAAAGCTAGTACAACGGGAAGCGAAGGCAAGAAATCACCAAACAACACTTCGAGCAAGGTTACAATTTTTTTCACAAACCAAAGCGCCCATATCTCAAACTAGGATGCCCACAGATGGCCCAAAGACTCTATCTAGGTGCCTTAGTCCACTACAATTTACTAGATATGTACTTTTCTAGACTTCAAAGACAATTATTTTCTCCTCCTATTTTTGCAGCCACCTCTGCGACACAGTCCATCAAGCTCGTCAAATCAGCTAAGCTCCTTTTAACCCTACTTGTTAATTAAGGTTTCACATCTTTATTCACTTATTCGATTTGGTCACTTTCTTCTTGTTTAGTTAGCTTTCATTTACTATTGTACTTATTAGATTAACTCACAAAATCCACATTTTAGTTAATAATTTTGGTGAACCCAACATATCCAACCCCCTCAAGCTTCGATCATGTCTTCAACCTTTCAAGTCATGGATCAATCGCTTTATCCTACTTTCGCGCCTACTAAAGTTTCTAGTATAGCTACTATTGTTGCTGATTTTATGCATGTGCATACTCAACATCCTCCTCACTTTGTGATACCTAGGGCTGATCCATCTATTAATGCGATTACTACTCATCAGTACTCTCCTTAATCCTCCTAAGAATCCACCCACCTCCATTCCTCCACACATTACTGCGGTAGCCCCTCCCACTGCTTCTAAGGGCTATGAAATCATTGAGCAACTTAAAAATATGCCCGCTAAGATCTCTCTTTATGACTTATTGCGTAATGTACCAAACTGTCATAACACACTAGAGGCTGCCATTTGTGTTATTCATATTAAAAGTGACAACTCTACAAAGTGGCCTTTACACATCTCATACAATCTCTTCATAATTTTCCACATGTTATATCTTTCACTGACGAGGATCTATCACCTTTTTCTAAAAGCAATCCATGTGCACCTTTGCTCATCACTGCCGTCATTAGTACCACTTGTATTAAACATGTACTTATTGATAATGGATCATCCATCAACTTATGTGCTTAATCTATTCTAAAGCAGATGGGTTTTAGTGATACTCTCATTTTTAGGAATTCTACTATCATCTAAGGCTATGACTCTACCACTTGTACATGTTTAGGAACTATTTCATTACATATATAGGTTGAGTTTAGGACTATTCTCACTGATTTATATGTCATAGATTCCTCATTTCAATTCAATATCTTATTAGGTAGACCTTGGATTAATGCAATACAAGTAATTCCATCTATTATCCACCAATGTGTCAAATTTTTACATGATGGCTATGAACATACTATCACCGCAGATCTAGAGCCATTCAAATATTGTTGCATAAACCCTATTACTCGTTATGCCCATTCCACCTTTGCAATGTATTCCATATAGTATCCTTAACACATATGACATTGGTCAATCTAGTGCTTCATAATCCTCTTCTACTGTTGCAAATAATCCAGCTATTTCTACTCACACTATGGCTATTATTTCACCTATAGTATCATCTCCTATCAGTGTTCCTTCTCCAACTATCGAGACACCTTCTATTTCTCTCGCATGTTGCACCACCTACTAACATACTTGATAAAGTCACATAACATGAGGATGATAACATTGATGATTCCGAGGAATCTTAAAAAGAATTTGATGCTATCAAGCTCATCGATGAAACATTAGGTCAACTAAATTTCACACTGGTTGATGTAGATGATTCTTACTTTGAAGACACATTTATGGCCGATGGCCCAGGTGAATATAGGTTTAAGACCCTCCCTCTACCAATGCTATGATACTTTATCAAGGATCAGTTAACATTGTTGAGACTGTTTCACCTCCTCCTATGCGGTCTGCATCTTCATCACCTTCTTTCACATGCACACTTCTCATCAATAACTCCTATTGGCATAATATTCCACTTGATTGCACTTCCTCGGATATTATTTTCACACTTGAGGGTTTAACTAGACTTGGTTTAACACTTAATGATATCTTACCTCCCATTCACTCACCTCATCTTTATCATGGCTATTGTCACATCACGATTGCTTATGGCCTTCTTATTTTTTATTTAATGATCTTTGTTTCCCACACGCCTCACACTTCTCCATTAACACTTGGGAAATCTTGGCTTGATTACATTGGTGCTACTCTTGATGCAAATCACACTTTTCTGACATTTCCTATGCCCTTTGGCAATATCTCCATAGGTAATGAATCATCTCCAACTTATGCTCCAAATATTTCTCATTGGTATGCACACAATTTTCCACCAATACCCTTCACCGATGAAGAGTATGCCATGATTATTTACACATTATGTCATAATGGTTATTTATATGATCCACCCCATTCTATTTTTTATCAAGTTTCTAATACCACTCTAGTAGGCTTTGATTTTGATAATGATGATCTTCTCAACAATGTCACATGACTACATTTCTCACCACATGCCTAGGGGCATAACATCTAATACATCCCCCGTCATATTAGAATAGGAACATCTCTCATCTCTACATTGATATTCATCACACTCTTAGCCCACGCATACTCATCACATGTCTTAAAGATCAACCATTACCTGATGACACACTCTTGTGCTTTGGTTCACACTTGAACATTGAGGGAATACTACACATGAACCCCACACACTGCAAAATAGGTACTACACACTACTCCTATTCAAACATCATGTGTCATACATCTTACATACTACATTTAGACTACATCATTTCGACCATTACACATTTACATACCATATATACTTTACACATCACATTATTCCTCATCATATATATGTCATACTCCTATTATCTATGTCTAACATCCGGGGAAAATTTTAGTGGGAAATTTTTGTAAACTCGTGAATATTAGGGATTTTGGAAATTGGAAATGGAAAATTTTCAGCTGTCGGTTGCCCCTTACTTCACCTAAAATTGTCAACAACAAGTCATTTATATGGGTCGGTTAAATCTATTGTTTATATGTAGAAATTAACTTATGCATGTATTTGCTGAGTTATAATACATAACCTGGGGGTCAGTAGGGGGTACCCGTTTAATACAGACATCCAATAAAGAGTGGTTGTCTATCTAAGTTAGGTTGAGGGAAAACCATTATCTATCGTCCAACCCAATTTGAATGAAGATGATGGATGGACATCCAACTTGGGTTAGATGATGGTCGCCAATTGTCTGTCATCTAACTAAGCTATCCAACTTGGGTTGACGACACACAATGGAAGGTCATCCAACCCGTGTTCTATGATCAAGTTAGATGGAAGACAATGGACAACCATCCAACCATGGTTGTATGACCTTCCATTGTCATCGTATAACTTGGGTTAGATGTTGTCCAACTTAGGTTATACTTGTAGATGATGGATGACCATCTAACTCCGGGTTAGAAAAACCATCCATTGTCTTCCATACAACCCATCCAACTCGGGATTGTATGGTAGACGATGGACGACCGTCGACTTGGGTTGGAAAACTGTCCATTGTCTTCCATACAACTTGGCTTGGACGTCATCCAACCCAAGTTATATGGACAGCCGTCCAACCTAGTCAGCTTTTCCGTGAAATGGTTTTTTAAAAATTCATCATCGATGTGCAAGTCGATTTTAGAGATTTACCACCCATTCTAAACTAATTTTTTGGAGGGGGTCTTAAAATGAACCCCGCTAGTAACATCATCTACTACTCACCCTACATACTACATTACTAGTCTATCTACACATATTACCTAGCACACTATGCATTCCATTTTACACATTTCTACTCATCATATGGTCATCTACTCATCACACATACTACATAGCACGCACCTTACACTTTTAGTCTACATACACATCTTGCATTGCATCTTATACATCACACACTACACATTCTACACATCATATGGTCATCTATTATCATCACACATACTACATTGTCTTCTACGCACTGCACTCACTACCCTATGACACACTTTAGTTCCTTGGTCCATACTCACCGTTGAGGGTTTACAAATCAAATGGAACTTATCATAATCACATGTTTATCATTTGACCTTTCTTCATGCAACATTTCTAGGTTAGTGACATACACTATAGGCTAAATGGTCACCTATTCTATCATCTTGTAGTGGTATACGCTTTAGGTTACATCACCACTCCCCCTATTCATGTAATAATGATATATGCTTTAGGCTACATCACTCCTATGCCCATCTTCTCGTAATATACGCTTTGCTATAGGGTCACACATATACCTCATATTTAGGTCACATATCATCACTACATATAAAAATTCATCACAACACGTTAGACATAAAGCACATACTTTGACCATTTCCCAATGACGTACTCTCATTTATGGTTCATTCTTGACTGCTAAGGGGGAAAACCAAATGAACCTCACTCAGTATAAAACTCCATTCACTTAGGGTGCACGTGGATACTATCCTCCATATTTCATATATTGGTCTCTTTTATTCTTGCTTACTTTTACTTGCATATGGTTGCTTATTACACATGCTAGTTATATCTCTTATATGTCATTATCTTTACTATACACACATGTGCATTCACACCTTTCTCTAGTTGTGATCGCAGATACATATCTCTTACATGTAGCATGGATGTTCTCCTTCTACCACTCCTACAATGGTCACTAGGGGCATCCACATTCGTCTCTTCTAGGTGTTATTGTTTCATTTTGTACTTAGCACTCTACATTACTTTCTTATACATGCTTTTGAAATATGAGTTATCTTTCTAACATGCTAATGGGTGCTTCATGTGCAACATTTTTTTACAAGATTACTTTCTTCCATGGCTATCTATTATTTGTACTTGCTTATTTTGATTGTTATTATATGCGGGCCTTGCCCTTTGTTTGGTGTGCACACTTGTTTGTTGTATGTGGCCATTATGGAATTGCATGTCTTGCAACATTGTGAGTGATGTCCCATGTTTACAACCCGTGTTGCGCCTACTATGTGTTCTTGCGTGTTTACATAACTATATTGCTTCATACCTTACACATTGTTTTCTACATGCATGCTTGTTTGTACTAACACTTGTTTTTTACTAACCTTCTTGTTTGTGTGCACCTTGGTTTCTACCAAGCGTATTCCCTTCCCCCTACATGGAAAATTTTATGCAATTGGTCCTCTTTTGGGCCCGCATTTTCCTATCAATAACATCTCATGTGCCCCCAAAGAGGGGGACATCATTTGGGGTTTTACATTTTACACAACACTTATAAACCAGTTCAGTTAAGTTCAATTTCCACCCTTGGCATTTTGGGTTATAAAATGAGTGGGTTTAAAATAGTCTACGAACCTCATACACAACGAATTTTATAGGACATGGTTATCCTTAGCATTCTAGGGAGCAGTTCTGGTTAGAGGATACAATGGACTTCCTCTCTACACTACTTTAGCCAATGACATCGATCACCCAAAAACTAGGCAAGACACGATCTCTTCACATATATTCAAGGAAATAGTTACAGGTTGGAGGATATAACAAAATTCCTCCCTACACTTCTTCGACCTATGGTGTCGATCACCCAAAAACCTAGAACAAGATATCCTCTCTACACCCTTTCTCTCATCATGGATCAGGTGCACATGTTCTATTTTTCATATGTGTATTTTACATTTACGTGCTTTTACATACATATAAATGTGTCTTTTACATGCATTTTTGACATAAATACATGCATATTTGACTACTTGATCATTTTCTCCTTGCATGTCCAACTGTATGAGAAGCAAGCAATCAACAACAAAAATAACAACGTCAATAAAAACATTTTTTGGTAGTACACACCATACTAACATGCACGTACATCACACATATCAAAGAACTACACATGTGTTTCTACCCTAGGTTTAATCTCATCACTATTTTATCTTTTACATATTTATTTTCCTTGCTCCATCATTTTTTTCACTCCACACTTTGGCTATGCCTTCGGTGCATTTTCTACATCAACATCAAGTACGCATCTCTATCTACTTTATGTTACCAAGTGTTCCGCTCACCAACATAATTAGGGAAAATGTAGACACTAAATCACTTACTTTGGGTATTATTTAGTTTCAGTTTCATACTACTATTCATATGGTTTTTGACTGAAGAAATTACTAATTAACCCTAGTATTTTGGCCATTTTACTTTGCTTTTTGTCGTCACTGCCAACCTCTCACACATACATGCATAGTCTATTTTCATTGTTTTACATCATTTTAGCCTTGAATGTGGTTCCCGTGCCAAGATCTTGGGGCATCTATAAGGGCCTTGGTCCCGATCGGGCACCCCGATCCTTTTTCCACCTTACTTCCATGTTTTGGGAACTTTCTAGCCATTTGAACATTCTATATTTTAGGTGGTCGGCCTGTCGGGGTTAATTACGAAATTAGAACATGAGAACCATATAAATACAAAGTTATAAGACCATAATGAGGGACCAAACAGAGGCACTTATATCATCATCTAAGGTCAGCATCCATCTAGCTCCATCACAAGGGATAAGTCTCGTTCATTTGAATCACACATCATATGAGGGAAGTTTATTCTATTCCATCCACCATTATATTACATTTTTTTACACATAGTTATATCTCACTACTTCACAAAGTGTGACTGACACAAGAGCACCTAGGGCATGATCACACACACATTCACATAGAACTACATCGAGTATGAGATATAGTGCAACACTCAGTTAGTAAGTCCACCATTGTGGTCGCTTAGGATAGTCTGACCCCTTCATTTTCATATTTATTTTTTATGGTTTGATGCTCATCTTGGGGTTTTTCAAGTCTCATCTTCATTTTGGATTTCCAACAACATACTACGCATTCCAATGAAGCTAGTGTGACAGGAAGCAAAGGTGGGAAATCATCAAGAAACACTTTGGAGGAAGGTTACATAGATTTTTCATAGACCAGGGTGCCCATATCTTAGACAAAGGCACCCACAGATGCCCTAGTACCTATCCAGGTGCCCCCCGGTACCACTCAGATTTACCAAATTTTTATTTTTATGGACTTCGCACACTCGCTTCCTCCTCCTATTTCTACAACTACCCCTACAAAATAGTCCAGCAAGCTCGTCAAATCAACTAAGCTTGTTCTAACCCTACTCATTAATTAGGTTTTCACGTCTTTATTCACTTGGTCACTTGGGTCACTTTCTTCTTGTTTAGTTAACTTTCATTTATTGTTGTACTTATATTATCTCACAAAATCCACATTTTAGTTAATCACTAACCTTGGAGACCTTCTTACTAGATCAGGCGTGTTAGGTATGCCCTCTCACACTTCGTACGGGTATCCTCCACATGCACCAACCAAAAGTACGTTCTCAAATGCCATTCCAATTGGAAATGTGACATTCCTTGGTTTCACACCTACTACTCTATACCAAAACAATGTTCCTTATACCTCCACATGTATTCTAAATCACCACAAGGGGACATATTTTCCTTTCTTGGCTTGTATGGTCAGCCTCGGGGATGTCTTACACCACCGTAAATGATTTTTCATTCTCCTATTAATGCGGTGGAATTTAATTACCCTCCTCCATCTCCACAAGAGGCCTAAGCCTAGGCCCGATCAATACTCGAACCAAGATTCTCAATCAATTCCAAAATCAGTATTAGAACCAAGGCCAAAGGCCACCGAAATTCAATTATAATAACCAACAACAAAACAAATAAAAACTATGGGCCACAATGAACCAAAATCAAAGACCTCGTGACTACGATCCTGATTTGTATTGTGGTTTTCATAGGGTTAGAGGGCATGATGCTCACTCGTATGTGCCGTGATTGTAAAAATTTATACAAAGACTTTTAGAGGACCAAAGATATCTTTATTGAGATGTTTTTGCTAATCCTACACACCAACGCAAAATGCTCACATGGGACTCATTTCCCCTTAGAATTCTACTCTTGGGGTTTATAGAGACCCCCTTCCAATGCACCCTGAGAATGGAAATCTCAATCCTCATGGTACTAACAAGGGGATGCTTGTTGAAACAATGATCATGAGGCATCTACATCTACAAACCCTCTAGTTCCCCCCTTTAGATGGTTGGAAATCAGACTAAGATTGTGGGCTTAGTGGAGCTAGAAACCAAACCTAAAGTTAACGCAATAACCCATACCTAAGATTATTCTTCACAACTCTTCCCATCTATCCTTCTATGTCGAGATGATATGTCGATGGCTCCCAAACCAGTAGGAGCTTATGATTTAATTACAGACTTGACTAAGACCTTCTCCCACATTTCCTTCTTGGATTTGTTGAAGAATTCTCCCACACATAGATCAGATTTATTAGAATGCATTAGGTCTTGGCCATCTTATCCACATCACTCCTCCTCCGAGGCCCAAATCAATCATATATAATTTGATGTCTATCCTCTGGGCAAGCTTGAGAGAGATGTTGGGGTTTGTATTTGACATTAGCAAGATGCCTACTTGATGTTGAGTTGGCACGAAGAGGTGATCCTCATTGTACCTCCAAGTTTGGATCTACAACAACTATGTTAAGTGTGTGATGATAGATGATGGGGCTATTTAATATAGTCCCTTTCTCATTTCTTCAAAAGCTAGGCTATGGAGAAACCAATTGTTCTTCAACGTGAAATATGCTGAGAGGCTATGATAGCCTTAAAGTGACTTCTATTAGAACTATAGTGCTTCTGGTTACCCTTGGACCAAAGACTGTGTTGACTGAGTTTTATATTATAGATCAGGAAACCAACTATAATATGATTCTCAATCGACCTTGATTCATAGAATGAAGGAAATCCCTTCCACATTGTTCCAAGAGGTCATATTATTTTACACTTGGGTAAGGTTTTCATAGCTCAGGGTGACCCAAAGCCATTTGACATCCATTTGGCCAATCTAAAGAAGAAACTCAGGGGTTCATACCAAATTCAAACTCCCAGCCAATCAGTTAAACAAGCCTCGGGTTTCAAACCCGAGTCCCAAACTTGTCCCTACGACTGAGTTGGAAGCCCCTAAGGAAATTGAAGGGGTAAATCCTATAAAAAAAAAAGTCATTATAGTAGAAATTGTATCAACAAAAACTACAATTGAGATAGTTAAGCTTTTGGAGAATGATTTTCCTATCATTCTTCCTTTTGATTCCTTGGGCATAGGCCATGCTCTTGGAATCATACTCTTCCCTCGGCCAATGGATTTGAAGATATTTGCATGGTTGAGGTTTCAAAAGTTCAAAGAGGAAGATTCCATGAATGATCAAACTTCTATCTTCCCCAATGATTGTTGGACTCTCAACTATGATGGTGTGAAGTGCCACTACGGTGATTGGGGTAGGGTGATCCTTACTTCTCCAAAAGGGAGGGTCATGCCTTTTTCCTTTAGGTTAAACTTTGAATGTACAAACAATGTCATAGAGTACGAGGCTCTTCTTCTTGGTCTCATCATAGCCAAGAGGATGGGTGTCAACAATGTAAGAGTTTTGGGTGACTCCCAACTTATTGCTAATCAAGTATCTGAAGTCTATGAGACTAGAGCTGAGCACCTACAACTCTACAAATCCATCCATATTCTTGAACTTTGTAAGGGTTTTAACTTCATTTCTATCAAAGCCATACCTAGAGAGAAAATCAATCTAGGCGATTCCATGGCCACGTCTTCCTCATGGTTTTTTCCAAGTGAGGACTTGAAGGAAACTGAGTTTATGGTCTCAGTTTGATCCAACCCCTAGTTCAAAAAGTGCCAACCAACACAATTTTGGCATATGTTGAGGCTAAGAATGAGCCTGCCACCATGGATTTATGGAGAATGATGAGGCAATCCTAGGATTCCTCAATGCTTATACATTGATCTTCATCCCACACACCATAAGAGAGGATTTTTTCTCTTATACCTCACCCTTCCTCCTACTTTGGAGATCACACATTGTATCCTTCCTCATCGAGAGGTCTTGAGATCTATGAGGTAGAGGAAGAAGAATTGGAACTACCTCCATCCCCACCTAGTTTGAAGAGGGTAATGCCTCTTTGATTGAAGGAACCATAGATATCAATATAGGGACAAAGGAGGATCCTAAGATCTTGAAACTCAGGTTCTTCTTTTACTCCAAATGAGATAGAAGCACATACGAAGGTGCTTAAAGAACATTCAAAATCCTTCACCTTTAGTTATAAGGAAATGATGAGGAATCACTCTTGACGTGGTGGTTCACAACCTCATCATGAAGCCCGATGCCAAGCCCATGAAGTAGAAGTCACGACCCATGAAGCCAAAGGTGGATTTAATGGTTAAGGAAGAAGTAATGAAGCTCCTTCAGGTGGGTTTCATTAAACCAGTGGACTATTCCATGTGGGTGTCTAACATCATCCCGGTCCTTAAAAAGAATGGGAAGATACACATTTGTATCACTTTAGAGACATCAACAAATCATGTCCTAAGGATGAATTTCCATTTCCTTCCATCGATGTCATTGTAGATGCAATGATGGTTATGAGTTATTGTCACTTATGGATGGCTTCTCCGCTACAATCAGATAAGGATCTCTAAGGAGGATCAAACCAAGACTACCTTTACTACTCCTTGGGGGACCTTTTTCTATGCATGTGTTCATTTGGCTTGAAAAATGCCAGAGCCACCTACCAATGAGTGATGACATACATCTTCCATGATCTTATTCATAAGATTGTGGAATCTTACATCGATGATTTTTTGGCTAAGGCCAAGAAATGTTACGATCACCTTGAGGTGCTTCACATTATCCTCTCTCATCTTATCAAATACGGTGTAACATGTTGAATCTAGAAAAGTGTGTATTCGGAGTGACAGGAGGAAAATTTCTGGGTATATCATTTCTTCTTGAGGAATTGATGTAGATCTAGAAAAATATTTGAGTGGTTCTGGAGATGACTCCACCTTCAGATGAATCAGGCATTAGGTCTTTTCTAGGTAAACTTGGGGCAATCCACAGTTTATTCCCGATCTAACTTGTGTCATCCATCCCATTAACAACTTGTTAAAGAAGGAGTGTAGTAAAGAGTGGACTTCTGAATGTCATGAGGCATTTGAGTCAGTTAGTCAAAACATTTTCTCATGTCACCACCTACACTCATGCCACCCAAAGTTAACTGTCCCTCTATCTTATACTCTCGAGCCACCGAGGTCTCACTAGCTTGCATGTTGGCACAGAAGATGATGATAACCATGAGTGTGTCATTTACTTCATTAGTCACACTCTTCTTGACTATGAGACACATTATATGTAGGTAGAGAAAAGAATGTCTGGCAATAGTTTTTACAAAAAAGGTTAAGGCATTATATGCTTAACTAGAGACTAGGGTGATCATCAAAATCTGATCAACTTGAAACTTTTTGACTCAAGGTGCCTTATCCAAAAAGGTTGGACATTTTCTTACATTGATGGGTGAATTTGAACTCACCTTCATCAACCAAAAGTTTGTCAAAGGAAAAATTATTGTTGATTGGTTGGTGGACAACCCGATAGATTGTGGAGACCTAGTAGACCTATATTTCCTTGATGAGTGTGTATTTTATGTGGAAAAAAATCCTCCCATTGCATCATGTCCATGGTATTCTGATATCATTAATCATATTATGGATCATATATATCCTAAGGGAGAAACCTCACAACAAAGGTGGTGGCTACGTGTCATAGCTACCAAGTATGTAATTATAGAAGAAGTGCTCTATCATCAAAGCCTTTGATGACATGCTTTTGAGGTGTGTGGATGAAGAAGAGTCAAAATATTCTCTTCAAAGCCCACAAAGAGTCTATGGGGGTCACTTTGGAGGGCATGCTACTTTTCAAAAATTCATCGAATGGGTTATTTCTAGCCCACCTTAGAGCATGATGTTGTAGAATATGTACGTAGGTGCCATAAATGTCAAGAATTCTCACATGAGATACACATCCCTACTCAGGATCTACAACCAATTGTGACACCTTGACCCTTTTCTACTTGGGGTCTAGATTTGATAGGGAATTTTTCTCCCTCATCAACATATGGCCACAACTTTATCATTACGGCCACAAATATTTTACAAAGTGGGTTGAGGCCATGCCTCTCACTACTATACCTAGGTCTATGATCACCAAGTTCATTTTGAATCGATCATCTACAGTATGGAGTCCCACAAGTCATTATCTCAGATAATGGCACATCCTTCAAGAATGAAGAGGTGCATGAGTTGTGCTCACAATTCAAAATCTCATCACACAACCTCTTTTATATTACCCTCAGGCCAATGGATAGGCTGAGGCTACAAATAAAACATTGAAGTCCATACTCCTCAAAATAGTCAAGGAGAATAAGCATGACTAGAATTTAAAGTTATTTCCAGCCTTGTGGGCCTATAGGACATCATATGAATGCCTACGGGGGAACCCCTTTTTCTTTAGTCTTTGGATGTGAAGTGGTTTACCACTGGAAATCGAAATACCTAGTCTTCACATATCTTTGCAAGGTATCTTAGGTGAAGATGGGTATCGAGAAGCATGATTAGTTCAACTTAGAAACTCCTCGATGAAGCTCGACTTAGAGTTGAACAAATGCCATAGTGTTTATGCTGACAAAATGTGTCATTAGTATAATAAAAAGGTCTATGAATGAGAAATATGGGTAGGAGACCTAGTTTTGAGACTGGATAGCTAGATCGACAAGAAGACCGGTGAAGGAAAAATTTAGACCAAAGTGGTTAGGTCCATATCAAGTCATGGAGGACTATAAGAATGGTGTGTATCATTTGTGTACTTTAGAAGGTGAGGAGTTTGGTGAATCAATCAATTCACTTCACCTTAAATGCTTCTACACAAATTCATTTACATTTCCACATGTACACTATTACATCCACATTGCATATCATTTACATAATCATATTGTAACATTGTGAAACAAGAAACTTATTTTTCAAGTGAACTTTCAAAATTTCTAAAAATTGGAAAACATTTAATCATACTTCTTCAACTATTCATTATATCATCTCTAAACTATTCAATCTCTTTATCATCCTAGTAGATGAAGTTTTGACATTGATCCTACCAAGACCTACACACTTAGTTCTATTCATGGTTACTTCTAGCTTAGGTGTTTTTTCCCATAGTCTGTACTAGAAGCTTCTTGGTGTCACATCTTTCCTCAAAAATCTCTCTTTTGACAAAAAAATCTAAAACATTTCACCCAGATTTTTGTTCACCTATTTCAACCCCCTTGGTGGTGAGCCCTCATATCCTACTGGTTGCATGGGGTTGAGGCTAGGGGAAAGTTTTCCCTCCCAAAAGCACAAAAAAAGTTTAAAAATCAAAAAAAAAAAAAAAAAAAAGATAAAAAAAAAAAAATACAAAATAATTTCATTTTTAAAAAATAAAACACACTTCTTTTCCCTACCAGTCTTTGGTGATGAGCCCATGCTTCCTACAGAGTAGCATGAGGTGGGAAAGGAGGGAAGTTCCCTTACTCACCTATGCCTTGTCCTTGGTGATGAGCCCATGCTTCTTACTAGTAGCATGGGGCAAGACATAGGGGTCCTTTCAAATAAATCAATAAGTTGTAAACAAGTCAACAAGTAAAAAGTGCTTTGAGTCCTTTGAAATCATCATAAAATGAGTTAGATGTATAAGTTATAAGAGAGTTAATCCATAAAACCATATTTTTTCAATCAGAGGCCATCTACGGGTCTAAGTCTAGTTAAACTTGCAAGAAAACTACATTCTAAACTAGATAGTTAGCCTTTCCTAGAGTTGAGTTGTAGTTTCCTAATTGGGTCTTTGTCAAAATATTATCTTCATATCATTACTTTCATTCATCAAAGTCATATAACTCACATCCTTCTTGGCTCTCGTGTTGAGCCCTCACATCTTACTAGTTGTGGGAGTTAAGAATGGAGTGGGTTCATTTTCTTATTATATCACTTTCATCAAATTTTCCAACAAAATAGAATATCAAATATTGCTTGAAAACCAAAGTTTTAAGTTTGCAATTTTTCCTCATATGCATCATATATATATAAAAAAAAAAAAAAAAAATATCATTTTTTTTACATTTCATCATCATCATCATCATCCATACATGCATTCATAAAAGCATATAAAAATCATCGAGATTCTACACATCTAAGAGTACACAAATGAAGCAAGTCATGAACAAGTAAACTCTTACACAATATAGCCAAAAAAAAATATATATATATATATATATATATATATAATCAAGTTTTGTATATAAATGTCATCACACTAACAAGTGTGGTCAAAATGCTCATCAATGAGCAAAAATCCAAAAAAATTGATATATATATAAAAAAATGATCCAAAAAGCAATAAAGGCCCATATGCCTATCCCTCCTCTGGGATCCAATGATGAAGGTGCATGATGATGGGAATCTTGTTGTGGCTCCTATGATGGGAGTGAGAGCCTCCATGCCTGAACCTATGAGAGTGACCATGAGATGATGGGTAGGGATCTTCAATAGTGGTGGCCTCACTGTGAGAATGGCTCTCACCATGTCTCCTCTCAACTAGCTGATATGCAATGAGCTCGGTCCTCATCTTGGTCATAAACCTCTACAATCCATGCCAGAAGTGAAAACATCAATGTGTCACCATCATCCCATGATGATGCATCTTCCCAAATCCATGAGCAATCTCTCTCTGTCATTTCCCATGGGGTGTGCAAAGGTATCCATGAGAATATTATGAATAAGATCTCACCAACCATCATCAGTAGCTTTAAAAAAACAAAAAAAAAAATGGTGAGTTAGAAAAAAATTTTTGAAAAAAAAAAAATAATATATATATATCATAACTAACAATTCTAGTCTAAGTAGTAGAGTCGAGAGAAGAGTATTTTACTTACTCAATCTCCTAGCTCCAATCATCTCTACGGTGTGGTGGTGGTGGTGGTGGAGTTGCTGCAGGGAACCTCCTCTACTCTCTCTACCTCCTCTCCCCTCCTCCTCTCATGGCACCCATCCCAAAAATGACTCCTCATCTCCTCCTCCTCATGGTGGAAGAGAAGAGGCTCCTCTCTGAATGAAAATTCTCAGCCTCTCGGCCTCACCTCAGCCTCACACTACTATCTAAAGCCTCCTCTAGTGGCTCTCCACTTGTATCATCTCCTCCTCCTCTCCCTCCTCTCTCCTCCTCCTCCTCCTCTCCTCCTCCTCCTCCTCTCCTCTCTCCTCCTCCCTCCTCCTCCTCCTCCTCCATGCCCCATGAGCTGGGTGCAGGAGTGGCCTCAATCTAAATGATCACCCCTGGCTAGCTAGATCTAGGAAAATCCTGTGATGAATGTGTCAATCGAGACCCTAGGTATAACAATGGTCCACTCAAGCTTTCCCTTAGGGCCATCTCTAGCCTCTCTAATCCCCATATAAACTATCAAACTTTGGGAGGGCATCAATGTAAGGTAACCCAAACTATTGTGGTACTCTTTCAACTGGGATGGACTCAACCTTGTTGGTCCGGTCCTACTAACTATGTAGTAGTGGTACTATATGCCAACCATAATAACCCTCCTCACCCCATAATCTATCATATCCTGGTATGGCCATGTGACCATCATCATCTATAGTAAGTGTGGTGGCTAGATGATGATCACCCCTTTGAGTGGGGCCATAATTTCCATCTCATCTACTCTAATAGCCCCAGATCTTCTATCCCAACACCCCTCTGATAGGGGATGATGCTCTCATAGACCCAACCCATCACAATGTAGGATGACTAAGGGCCTTTCCCTTTAGTCTAAAACCCTATAAAAATCATGATATGTGGCTCCCAAGATATCAACACCCCATGCATATATGTGGCCATGTTGCTCTATATATCTAAATAATCGGGGCCCAACAATAAAGTAACTTGTCCCCACCCTTGTCCCCAACCAAGCAAAAGCCAAGATGCCAATAATGGCCTTGCGCAAGGCAGGGGGATAGGGAAGGAAACTTGACAATAATCTCATCCCATGCTTGGCACCTATATCATGTGTGCAACCCATCTCCCCCATATATGTAGCCCACTTTCATGACTATACCACTAATTAGCACTCTCTAAAGTCAACCTCCTTCTATGATAGGACCCCAAAATCTTATAAATGTCCTCAAGAGTGATGGTCCACTCCCCTCTAGACTCTAGGAAGCTCCGGAAAGTGTTCTCAGTCTGTCCCCAATAACTCAATAATCACTAACAAATAACTAGTGGTGCACACTAACTAATCGTGTTGGGATATTCTCCATATCCCGACCCTATGTAATAAATCTCTCTCCTCCTGAGATAGTGAATCCAAGATGGGAGGAAACCAATCACACTCTCGAGCTCTACTCCATCTATATATGGGCCCTACATTCACAAAAATCAAAAAAGAGAAGTTAGAACCTTTTTATGCATAATAAGCTCATCAAAAACATCATAAAAACATTTAAAAATAAAAAAAAATTCATCATACTTAGTCAAATTTTTAAATCTTCCCTCAAAATTATGCAACCACCCCTCTATGTAGAGAGAGTGGTGGTTACGTAACCACCCTCCTCATGTGCAGAGTGGTTGCATTGTGTAAATGTCCAAATTCCAATCCACCTTGGTTAATTTTTAAGCCTTTGATGGTTACGCATAACCAACATGGTAGTTGCACACACCACCACTCTACAGAGCAGTGGTTTTGTATTGCATGATGCCATGGTGTTCCATCCAAAATGTGGGTCATACCCTAAGCCCCACAAAATGCAAAAAAGACAAAAAATTTTGACCATTTTAATGAAATAAAAACCACATCCCATGTAGGCCCCCTAGTGAACATTTTAACTATAAAATTAAAAAATCCCCCCCTACATGAATTTTTTTCACATTTTATATTTTTTAGGGTTAAAATAAATAAATGTAAATAACTCACCCATTCTGACCCGCTTGCTCCTCCCACTGGTTGGGGGCTGCCATCACATCTGAGTGCTCTTTGATTTGACTATATTTGCACGTGAAACCATCACAGTGATCCAGAGCTCAAAAATCTCTAAGTGGGTGAGTGAAAATGATTTCTAGAAATAGTAATTTTGGTTATATATAACATGTTTTAACTCTATTTTGAGTGTGTGTGTTTTGTAGGGCTGAGTGCTAACTTTGACATAGGTATGTTTCTATCCCCACGGACATGGTAAGTCCTCTTGTCATTTTATTTTAGCATGTTTTTCAATTCTACATTATATCTACACTTGATTCTCATTTTCTTCTTGTAGGTAGTGGAAGCTTGGATGGGCATCATTTCAACACATGGACGTGTCATCGTATAATTTCTAACCCTCCCATTTGGGAGCACCATACTTGACTCTACATTTTACGTCTCTTCATGGCTAAAATGCTTCTTTCCAGGGGGAAATATGTACACACCCAATTTTTCATGTGCTACATTATCGAAATGGTTCAAAATCCCCAATGATGAGTAAATATCTTTCCAATGGTGTTTGAGTCCAATTTCTCATTTGCAGTATATATATTTGTAGCCTAGAATGCTTCTCTTGTCCATTTCCATGCTTTCCTTGCTTTCCTTTATCATTTTTGCAGCTTTTCCTTAGCCTTTGTGCTTTAAGTTACGGAACCACGTCCGGTGGTTACTGCCTCCCCGTGGTGGTGGTTAATAACCACCATTTTCCTTGAGCAATGTTACGTAATCGCCATGCATGGTTGTAACCACCGCTGATCCGTGAAGACCGTAGTGTTCATGTGCACTTTTTCCCAGCCTTTTCCAACATGTTTTGAAATGTGTCAAATTCTTCAAACTTTTTTAGTGCATGTTTCTTAACCAATTTGGTTGTTCTTGAGCTCATTTGATGCATACCAACTTCTCCTTCCATTCCTTTTTTATTGTTAATTATGAGTTAACTACCCCTTTTCTTTGAGAGAGGTGGCATTTCTTGGCTGCCAAATGGCTTAGACCATTTCTCTACCTTTTTCCTATAAGAGCCAAGCTTCTATCCAAGCATTGGTTGGAGATTATTGTTTTGAATTACATTATGTTATGCCCTATAATCCTGCCAAGAAATACACAAGCAAGCTCAGTTCTCTTTCCTTGTTATTCTCTTTCCTGCGTTGCTACTAGATTGCTTGCAAGCCATTCCAGCTCCAACACTTCTTCATCATTTCTTCCACACAAGCCAACATAGTTCCTTGGACTCATTTGAACACCAAATTGGAAAAGAAGATGAGGGGAAAAAAAAAAAACCAACACTAGAACTATTCATAGTTCTACATTTCTAGGTTGGGGATGCATTTGGATTCTTAAAGTTTTCTTTGTTTAAGTAGATTTTATTCCATAATTTGTTAGAGTATATTAATTCAAAGAAATACAATTACTATAGCTTTTCTTTATTTACACAAAGCTTATTGAAAGTTACTTCCTACCTATCCCTATGGGTTTACATGGAAGTTTTTTAGAAGAAGCTTCTACATTTGTTTAGTGTTAGTTGTAATTTCCCTTCATTTTTGTAAGCTTCCATAGATCTTGTTGTTTCTATCTACCGGGAAGTTTCAGGGAAGAATAACTTTTGAGAATCTTTTTCATTCTTCCCATGACTCTGAGGTAAGAACAAAGGAAGTTGTATATCCACAAGTACAAATTGGAAAAGTTTTTGTTTTTATTAGAATAGATTAGATCCACTCTGCATAGGGAAATAGCCACATCCGATTGTTTTCTTGTTTAGTTATATTAATTTTAGTGTAGAAGCAATTTTAATTAATTAGAAGAAGTTTAATTTGTCTATGTGTATTTCTTTTATTTTCCAAAAATACAAAAAACATAAAACATAAAAATACAAAAACATTAGATTAATTAGTTCTTTTTTTTTTATTTCATTTTATTTGTTTTAAAATTAGTTAGCTTATTTCATTTGTTAATTTGTTAATAGTTTTGAAACACGTAGATTTAATTAAATTGCTCATAGGCCTACAAACAAGCATAAGTAAGTGCAAACAATATACTCATGATGTCATAAACATGGGACACCCATGGTGTCACAAGAAAATCAAGGCACATAGGCCACAAGAAAGGAGAACAATAAAACAATAACACACACACAATTATGTATAAATGTCAAAACATGATAATATGATGTAGTAACCAACATAGGTAAGATAGATGAATCAAGAGATGTAAATGTTGCACAAGATACATGTGTTAGTCTTGTTAGTATGAAAAGTAGCAAGTACACAACATAGATAATTGAGTGTAAATGAGGAAGTGAAATTGAACTCTAATATAACAATAGCACCTATAGGATGTGGAAGGATTTCCCCCAAATGATGTGAATGTAAGGAGACACGAATGCCCCTATAAGTGTATACCAATCATATGTCTACATGAGTACTTTATTAAGATTTATTCCCAAACCCATATTTATGAACTTAAGACTTTATTTTATTTTACCAATTCACCTAAGATTGCCTTCAATGAGGGTATTTGTGTGTGTCATGTTCAAACTTGAAGTGAATTCCATCTTAGGTATTTTCATTGTCTAGGTGAGACATTTATGTGCATTATGTTGTTAATATGCACTAATTAATGTGGTAGTTATGCTCTTTCATGTGTGAGAAGGGTTAGGTGAAGTTCCCTTTACTCAAACAATAATCATCTCCTACCCACCTCTTACCTTTTCTATATAAGGAAATATCGAGTCCTTTCTTTGAAAATACAATGTTAGAGATAATATCCTTAGTCGATGAGATATAGTCTCTAAGGCCTTATTTTGGTGCAACCTCCATTCGTTGGCTAGACAGTCTACATTTTATATTCCATTTTTATTTTAATACAATATTTATTGGTGTTAACTCTTGTTTTAAATCATATATGTGTAAGTTATATTGACATGGTGGTGTTTTATGTGTCTTCTTCATTTGTGGCATTGTTTAAAGCTTGTTTTTAGCATTCTATCAAAGTGAATTATCACACTTCCACCACATGTCATCAACTCATTTGATGACATTAGATACAAATATTCCAAGAAAAGGTGAGGGAGACAAGAGAGAAGAAAGGATGATCTAAGAAAATTAGAGCAGATGGAAGGTTATCTAAAGATGTTATGAGGAGGTGGTATTGAGGTATAAAGTGGTGGTATGGTTGTAGTAGGAAATAAAAGGAAAATTTTGCAATAATCTCTCACGATATGAGAGAAAAAATGAATTTTATCAACCATTTCTTGGTACAAACCTTAAGGAATGCAATTGAGGGGATTAATATGACAAGCTACAAACAAAAATTTCATTAGCACATGAAAAATAAATTGTATATAATCTCTTTGGATTCTTCTAGTTTACCATGTGTTTTCTTATAATGCTCTTTGCAATGCATGTATTTATAAAGGGTTACCTTTGGTATTTAGGAGCTCAAAAAATTCTAAAGGGTCCTCCAACTCTTTGGTATTACACCCACTAAATTGATTTTCTTTAATATGGGACTCAATATCCCAAATTTTATGGACCTTTCCCCATAGGTTCCTCATCATGTCAATGGGTTCTAACAAGACGAACTTATAGGCTGAAACATCTAGGTAGTTTATAACTCTTGAAAGAGTACAAGAAGATTTTCAGATAATAAGCACAATAAACTTCTTTTGTATTCTCTATTAATCAATTATAATGTCTTAATTGATTAAAATAATATACGGGTATTACAATAATATAGGAGATGATTCCCTATAAAATAGGAAACTAATTTTCCCACAAACCAATACTACGTGAGTTGTTAAAACTCATTTACTAGTATTTGTTATAAGTTGTTTTATATAACAACTATATAACAAAATACTAACATATTTACAAACACAAAATTACATGATAATAATTACTAACGTAATTATTATTTACCAATGGAGCACTAATATATTAATTTCCTAATTTCCTCCCCTTAGTACGAACATGGGGAAAACATGCCTTTGTACTTGCACCTGCTCATGATCTGGTTATTTTCACAGGATGATCACAAACCTCAAGATGGTTTTGCAAACAATTGACCAAAAACCGAGAATGGTGGTTTTGCAATTGGTTTACCACTAACCACAAGGTGATGGTTTTGTGAATGGATTACCAACAACCAAGAATGGTGCTTTTACTATTGGTTTACCACAAACCACAAATGAAGGTTTTCAATTGGTTTACCTACAACCACATCATGATAAGCCAAGTATTATTCTCATCCCTCATCACATTTTATCAAGCGAGGGAATAACATAGGAAATTCTGTTGAAATTTGTTGCTCGTACATACATAGAAAAATCTAGCATGATGGAAAAGGAACATTAGATCATGTTCCCCCTCAATGTGAAATTTTCACTTATGAAACACTACAAACTAAAGCAAACACACAAAAAAAAAACCACCAAATCATCTCAAACCATGGTGGCCCCATCATTGGCGACTAACGAGAGGTCGATGAATTACCTCCAACCTTCGTTTTCCTCCATCCTTTAGTGAAAGACTGCTAACTCGTCTTGATTTGGATTTGAATCTCTTTATATATTTGCACATTGTTAGGTGTCGATGTTTTTGTGGTTGAGCTTTCTCAAGTTCACTGTCAGCCTCAAGATTCTTACGAATCATGTATTCTTGGTACTGCATATTTCGGATGTCGCGTTCTAGCGATAATGCATCCTTTCCAATTTGAAATTTTGGCATTGATAATCAAGAGTTATACAAAAAAATAAAACAAGGAACTGCCCACTGGATGGCCAAAAAGAGGGTATTTTCAAAATTGGTATTTTCTCCCAAAATTATAACTAATGCAACAGGAATGAAAAAATAAGTACTTTTGCAAAAAACGACGCTCGATTTTGAGTTACCGTGCAAAAGTTATGGAGGTTACAATTTCGTAAAATGGTCTAATTTAATTAAAATTGATACAACGATTAAATTTTTTCTCAAAATAGCGAGAAAATTAATCGTGTGACCACTCGTTGGAATCGGGAGGAAATAAGGATTCCAAAAGTACTAATATTTTGGAGAACTGACACCGAAAAAATATTAATTTGGCAAAAACCATTAATTGTCGTCAAAATGCAATTATTAAATAAAAACTATAGGAAAAATTAATTTTTCAAAACTATAGTCTTTATGAAAAATTAAAATAATTTCCCAATCAGAGTTTACTGTACAAAAAACTCACGTGAATTTGGGAGAGCACAGATCTGTTCATAACTGGAGAACCAGAGCTTCGATTTGCGAACCGTTTAATGTGTCGGAAAGCTTATTTCGATAGCTTCACAATGGTACTATTTTTTTATTTCATTACATAATCTGAAAGTTGTTCTTGACTATTTTTGTGCCTAGCTCACTAAAAAATCATGCTTTCTTTTCTTTGACAGCATGTAAGAATTTATATGTCCCCAAATCCTTCTTCTGGAGATCCAATAAAGACTTCAATACCTCACAACATCACTATGATTTGCAGGAATGATACATGGAAGGTTGAATGGAAATGCACGGATCAAAATAAATGTTGTGGGACAATGGCTGATTCTATTTAGATACTTCAAATATCCGGCTCGCACTCTTCCGTTGCACTTTTCTCCAAATAAAAAAATCAGTTTATATAAAAATTATCAGACTTCATAGACTATTCTTCTCTCATTGACCGGTGGTGGCTTTCCCCTCACATATTTCACAAACCCATTTTACACAAATAGTCCTCAAGAAAACCTGCTCTGATACCAAATGAAAGAGTATAAACAGATTTTCAGATAATAAACGCAATAAACTTCTTATGTATTCTCTATTAATCAATTATATTGTCTCAGTTGATTAAAATAATACACAAGTATTACAATAATATAGGGAGATGATTCCCTATAAAATAGGAAACTGATTTTCCCACAAACCACTACCACGTGAGTTGTTAAAACTCATTTACTCAGTATTTGTTATAAGTTGTTTTATATAACAACTATATAACAAAATACTAACATATTTACAAACACAAAATTACATGATAATAATTACTAAAGTAATTATTAGTTGCCAATGGAGCACTAATAGATTAATTTCCTAACAACTCTCATAGTTTGCATCATTTCCTTTTGTGGAATGGCCATTATTCTTGGTTGGATATTCACCCCCATTGTTTTTCACGATGTTTTTTTGGAAAAAGGGTAAAGTGGGGGTTTTGATAGGACCCACAACCTATTACAAAGGCCCCAACGACAAGATATAACAATGAAGCATAAAAGTGAAGAATCCCAAAGGAAAAGTGAACAAAGGAACAAGAGGTCCCAAAACCAAGAAGAAGAAAAGTGAAGGAGAAACATAAGAAGACAAGAGGAGAAAAATGCGTCTTCAAAGAAGAAGAAGAAAACTAGCAAAAAAAAGCCACCGAAAGTAGCAACAGGAAGAAAATGAGAAGATGGAGAAGCATCCTGAAAAGGCTACGAGACCAAAAAGGAAAAAGAGAAGCAAGACAACAATGAGAGAAGGAAAGAGATAGGGTCAGTGCCTACCCTTCTTTCCTTTCTTTGACTACACTAATTTCCATTGCAGACCGCGGAAGCATCACCGATATAAGTAGAATGTACTTCTTCAATTCCAAGGGTGAAGATCGCTCAAGAGGATGGGCACCCTCCTTATCTGAGTCAAAGTGATCAGATTCATGGGGTCTTTTAAGTGCCTGAGAAGGACCTTCCAAAGTGGGAGTAATAGCCATTGGCTGCCCACCCTCTTTGGGAGGGTTGAATCAGGAGGAGCTAAAGCTAAAACTGGAGGGATAGAAGGCTGCGGCCCTTGGAACAAGGGATGAAGCCAAAGGAGTTGTGGTAACATCCATTTGAGTTTTAGTGTCAGCATCATCTTCTTCATCTAGATCTGGAGGGCTCCAATATTTGGGAGAGGATCCCTTTTTCCAAGGAGCCTGAGTTTTCTTCTGAGGGCAAGCAACATGGAGGTGACCCGGTGCCCTACAATTTCTACACCGGAAAGTTATATTTTCATAATCAATAACCTGAGAATAGCTTGTATCTCCCATCTTGAGGGTCATCCGATCCGATAAACCCTTGCTAAGATCCACTTCCACACAAATCCTGGCATAAGTAAGCAGACCGCTCCTCATCCTTTGTCTATCTGTTTTGATGAATCTCCCTAGAAGGTTTCCAATTTCTTCCACTACAAAGGCAAAGTGAAGGGGAAGATTGGGTAGGCATACCCAAACTAGAACCCTCATGATGGAGAGGGTATTCGGGTCGAAGTTTGGAAACCATGGGGTAGTGAAGAGTCCCGCCGAACCCTAGAACCAAAGGCCCTCCTCAATAGCTTTATGATAATCCTTAAGGTCATTAAAAAGGACTATGAAGAAACCTCGTGCACAAATAAAAATTTATAATCTTATGTCCATGAAGTATGAATCCAATGTATAACTGTGTTAGACAAAGTCCATACACCATTAAATCTGCATATGATGTTTACATATGTGCTTACATCACTTTTTACTCACACAATTTTATTTGGAACTCATTTTTCTTTTTCTTAAGTAATATGAATATTCCCCATGGCCACTTTCACATCTCTTGTTAGATGATATTTTGATATAGGACGGGAAATATTCATTCTTAAGATCCTTGCAATAATTTATGAAAGTTTGAAACTTTGAACAATATCTTTGATAATGATCAAGGAACCCACACTTGTAACATGTCCTTTGTGGGAACCAACCTCCTTGCCTTCTTCCTCGTTGTCCATATGACCATGCCTCGTACTTAGTAGTGTGTGGGATGGTTTTGGTCATGGCTTGATTATCCCATGCTTGTGTGTACTTCACACATCTTTTCTATGAAATGGGTTGTGGTTTTACACAATTTGCTCCACTATAGACACATGTAATTTGAATCAAGAAATTTAAATAATTAAATTTCGCTAATTGTACTCTTTTCTTGCAAATTGATGACATATCGTGAATAACGCACCATGTTTCCTCCATCACCACTAATTAATTACATTACAACAATTAATTAAGCCTTCTATCGCTAAAAAAATGATTAACGACCTTCCGTTAATTAATACCCCTTTCTATCTAGATTAATTAATTAATTCTCTTTTCTATTTAATCAAAAATCATCATTTATTTGATTAAAATACCTAAGCATAGATCATACTAACTTTATTCTCAAATGATTTTATAAGCTACACCTACCTATTAGTTGATCATTTTTTATTAATTAATGCACCCCCTCAATTCCCAATGATCACTAATGAAATATTAATCTCTTCTAAAGAAAATTTAATTGTTCTTATCCTAACTAACCTAGATTTTCTATTATCCTAGATGTAACAAGATGCAAAGTTTCTTCAAACCATTGGGTTATAAAAGGAACCCTCCTCCTACCTTTCTACTTACACCTTTTGCATGCTTATAACATAAAATATAGGCATTTTCATCTTTGAGCATCTTTCATTAGTATTGAGCTAGGTATCTTCATCTTGCATTCATCCATCCAAGATTTTGAGTCATATAGAGAAGATCAAGAAAATCTTGTAGCCAAGTCTTGATTGAGATCCATTCTCAAACCCTTGGGATCAAACAAACTATCACATTTTGATAGCTAAGGATCTACATAGGTCCATTTTTTGTTTAGCTTTCAAAGAGTAGAGGATAAATGTTTAGCATGTCATTTTTAGTTTCCTTCAAATTTCTAATACATAGTGTTGATATTTACTCTCTTTAAGCTCTTAACATGATGATCTAGGTATAGTTTAGCTTTTTTTGGAACTATTAGGTGTTAGTTTCAATTCTCTTTACTTAGCTAACCAATACATGGATACATATGGCATGCCCGATGGGACTTGAACTTGAGTCTCCTAGGAATGGATAAATCGACTCCTTTACTTACTTAGCCTAATAAAATAAGGAACAACTCCTCTTCTCATGATCCCACTAGAAAAACTCACAAGACATGAGAAAATCCTTAGCCTCGTGCCATGGGAAAAAAATTGTTGTGCCCTTCCACCTCAAAATTTATGCACCATACACCACTACAAGTATCATGTGTGTTATTTATTGTCAACTTTGTGACTGTGTGGGAACACTTGAGATATGTGTTTCCATGAAAGGGGTGATCCCAAAATCAATTTTTCACATAACTTCTAATTTTGGGGTGCTTTCTCAAGTTTGGTGTGCATCACTAAATGTTTTCATTGGCATGCACCTAAGGAAGAGGATCATTATACAAACCATTTCACATGTTGTAAGGGGTGAATTATTTAAGAGATATCAGTTGGTGTTGTAAACCTTGCATCGTATCTATAAATGCTCTTTGATACATCTTGGTTTATCTTCTTGGGTGTAAAGATACTCTATTACTCGATTCCTATAATGTCAAATTTCTTTAGAAAAACCTATTTGAGTAAAATATAATCAATCATCCCCTCATTTTGGACATACTTCCTATATCAAGTGTGTGTGTGATCCAACGCAGGTGGTGGAAAATCATCTTGTTTTGCACTCAAATGTATTCACCCCCTTTCCTCTCCAAATGATCTCACACTTGTGTACAAGTTTGTTTTTGGATTTTGGGATCATCGTACTTGTGTACTTCTTATGGCGTGAACTTGTCTTCCTAATGTTCATGGGGGCCCATGATGGTACTTTATGGAAATATTGTTCCTTTGTCACTTGAGTTCCTTGTGAACCTACAATGCCTATGACAAGTTTAGTTTATGTCATGATAGACATAACACCTCCCATTCCTCCACTTAGCATTTTAACCATTTTTGCACTAGAGTATTTTAAATTCCACAAATGATTTGATCCATGTAAAAGTTTTTAACTATTTCAAAAAAACTACTAACGTGTTTTCCTTATAAATTACTCAATACCTAATACAAAATAACTTCCTTTAAAGTATATTATTATAATACTAAAACACACAACAACATTAGGTAGGGTAGGATTGATTCTTCACCCCATCATATATGCAAACTCTTTTAGTTAAGCTTAGTGGATCCAAATTATTCCCCCATTTGGATCCTCATCTAAATGCAAATTATCAAGCTTCCAATTGTGCACACATTTATTCATCAAAGCACATACCTTATGTACGCGATTCACTCATGTTCTATTCCTAATCTATGTGGGGTCCTCATGGAATCATCATGACTTGGATCCCCATCTTCATGTGGTCCATATCAATAATAATTAGTGTTATACCTTTATTGTTTGTATGCAACCACAACTTTTATTCATCATGTATTTTTATCCAACACCCTTAGGTTTCAGATTTACATTCCCACTAGTTCTAGCTCACACTTTTCCCTACCCTCTATTTCCCTATATACAAAAGAGAAATAGTTCTCCATATTCAAATGATTAATAACCAAATTTACTAACATTTTTTTGATCCAAATGGACTTAAAGAGATAAAGGATCCTCACAACTTGCATAGGATTTGGTGGTGATCCTCTTCTATGTAGTAGGTTGGTACTACAAATTCTAGTATTTAACACACAATTTTAGGTCTACCTCATTTTTTTAGGTTTTTCAACTTGGTCTTATGTCCATGCAATTGTTTTTCAAAATTCCTTCTATAACCCACTATATAGAATATATGTCATGCATAGAGATGTTCAAGCATCTCTATGAAAAAAACTTCACATAAAGAGTTATAGATTACCCTCTCCATCTACCATCTTAGCTTCAAATTTCCTCTTCTAAGTGTGGTTCTATTAAATTCCAATGTTCTCTTATCAAATGAATTTTACACCTCCTTTGGGGTGATATGAGATGTCATTATTAGCAAATACACCCACCTTCCATTTGAATAAGTGTCAACAAAGAAACCAAAATGTTGGGCATATTTCGCACTTCACCTAGTAGTCCATTGAATTTGCATGATCAACAAGTAGGCACTCATATGTCATCCTCTCACTTACGTTAAAATCAATTAGGTTATCACCAAAGGCACAAAAAACAACATCAATCCCCACTTGTAATATGGAAAAGATATATCATGTTCATAATTCTTCCATTAAAAATAAGTATAAATGATCAAATTATAATGAAGTTAAAAAGGTATCATCAAGTACACAATACAATTAATATAGATTTTCCGTAGTGCGCATGCGTGCGCTGTGTGTGTGTGTGTGTGTGTGTGTGTGTGTGTGTGTGTGTGTGTGTGTGTGTGTGTGTGTGTGTGTGTGTGTGTGTGTGTGTGTGTGTGTGTGTGTGTGTGTGTGTGTGTGTGTGTGTGTGTGTGTGTGTGTGTGTGTGTGTGTGTGTGTGTGTGTGTGTGTGTGTGTGTGTGAACACACGAAACATGTTTGTAGTAATGTGAGGGTTAAATAGGTACCCCACCACCATGCTTTACCTATAAAAGAATCCCCAAACCTAAAATTAGGCAGGCCTCATAAGGCCTTACATATATCAAATTTTGTTTAATTATTGCATTGTTTGCATGATTAATTCTCCTGTTATGGTGATGGGTTAGATTACTCAATATTTATATGCATGGGACGTGTGATTCTTCTTTGCCTCATTTTATTTTTGCAATTTCACCTTTTTGTGAACTCTCTTGGATGTGTGTTCTTCTCTACGCTTTCATTTGCACATGCCTCGTAATACTTACCCAAAATCGCAGGGTTTGAACCCTACTAAAAACCAAGGTGAATAGTTCCCCTTAAGTCAACTATATTCACACCCAAAAATATCAAAGATACCAAAACTTGTCTTGAATTTTTTTCATTCAAATATTAGGTAGGTCATTGATATCAATGAAATTTAAGGTGACTCTATCCTTATGATTAACTAACTCAATTTAAAAATTATCTTCTTTCTTGATAATTATACCCTTACTATCCTCGGTGCCTTGTTTTGGAAATTTATATCGATGATTGTCTAATATATGAAAGGGAAAGTATCTTTTAATGCTCTAGTTGTTAAGTTGTTGATATGTGAGTTGTTTTTTCACATTTGGTTATTGAGATACATACCATACTATTAAATTATCAACATGATTGATTGTTTTTGAAGATACAATTATGCCAACTCACTTGTATGATTATATATCTATAGTTCCCAATAGGATTCATCCTTGATAGATAGTGTTTAGATTGATGAAGATGAAAAGGTTGTATCGCTAACTTATTAATGATGATTTCGATGCTCGGACATTTTGTATGGGTTGATTTTTCCTCTACTCTCACAACTTGTATCTATAGAGCCTATAATTTTCTACATCCTTTTTTTCAACTTTGGCCAACAAGTTTAGTTTGACAAAAATGGGAATGGAAAACTCTTGTTCTTTAGTCTTAAGATAGAGGAAATAGATAAATGTACATTTCAAGTGGCATACACATTTAAATTTCAAATGATGCGACAACTCAAATGTATCTTTATATTTTCCAGATGGAGCCAAAAATATAATGTACCTCTATTCAAGGAATGTAGAATCAAATCAAAGGTATCTTCAAAATTCAAAAAGGACAACTCGTATTTTTAATATTTAAATTTACTCGATGATTCTTATTGTCGCATTCTTTGGTGATCAAGGTATTGATATATTTTCATATTTTTATTTTTATAGTGATTAACAACTCACTTAAGGCCATGTTTAAGAGGTCCATAAATAAGTGTTGTGCTCTTTACTTATTAGAAAGGGTGCAAGTGAATTCTATTAAAGTATCACATAAGCACCAAACCAGTGTTTTTGATACCACATTCCATGTGTTTGTTTCTCTAAATGATCTGAAAAATGGGTGATTTACAAACATTGCATCAATTTATCCATTTCCAAATTCTCAATTTTTCTTGTAATCGTTAAAAATTTGACTTATTCTCAATTATTCTATATTTTTACATAAAAATCAACATTATAATTAGAAACAACATTAAAAATAAATTTAAAATGATAAGTAAGTAATGAGAACAAATATACAATACATATCAAGTTGATAACATAGTTCACCCCTATTCGGCTACATCTCAAATTAGAAAATACTCAAACCACTCTATTACTACGTAAATACGCTTTAAGTACAAATCTTACATCAATAATGCAATATTTGGTTTGTAACAAAATAATACCTCTGAGTCGACCTCCGGAGAGATTTGGTTCCATCTTGAATGGCCTTTTGCAATAATCACTCTTCTCTCAAAAAGAGGTTATCTCTTCATTCGAAACGAACTATTACACCGTGTAATAACGGGCTCTCTCTCCTTACAACAAACTATTTCACCTTACAAGGGAAAAATAACCATCTCCATACACGGAAAATAAATCTCATTGACAATGGAAAATAAATATCTCCTAATAAAGGGATATCAAATTCTCCTTATACGAGTAATATAATCTCTCTTCAAATGAGGCTCCATTATTTTATTATAGAGCTTCCTCTCCACCCAAGCTTATAATAAAGTTTTACAAAAGCCTCCACAAAGGCTTACAAAACCAAGCATTCCTAACACTCCCACATAGGGGCCCCGACCTTGGCCAAGTTATTTCAAATGTATATGGTGGTTGGCCTTTTATATTGTTTTCTAGTCATGAGATTGAAGGATAAATATTATATCCTTTGGCTACAAATCCCCAATTTTAAAAACGGTTAAAAATTATTTATTTTGGACCAAAATGTGTCGAAGCATAATAAAATAGACCCAATAATGGGTTACATGAGTAAGGGGGTCAAGCCCTATGGCAACATTTTAGCCTTCTAAAAGGATTTGACTAATTCTTAAGCACTTATCATGTGCTTTACCCTGTCCCGTCCCACATGCATGGGAATGGGGATTACATGTAAGCCTTTTTAATGCTTTCCCTCCACTATTTAGATTGTTCAAAGGACCACTTTCAAATTTAAATGTGCCTCAAGTGTTGGCATTGATAAATGTGTTGGTTTTTGAATAACCCGATTGGTATGTTGGTTGGAATATACGTTGAGTGTTGAACTCAACTTCATGTTGGTTGTTGAGCTCACCCATGCAATGTTTTGACTTAGCTACAAACTCGGTTGAGTTGGTTTTCCATGCAAATCAGTCATGAAATCACCCATGTTAAACTCGATTATGCAAGATCAGTGGTGATAAGGAATTCAAGTCCCTTCCTAATAAAAATTGGACCCAACTAGGTGACGGGGCCCAACAGAAAATAGTGCGGGCCTCACATTTGATTGTTGAAGAACAGAGAGGAAAAAACAAAACCCAAGATTTTTTTGCCAAAATTCTCTTTTCCACGTGTTGATACCACATTGGACCATTTGGCAAGCATGGTTAACATGATCATTATGCAACCTGCTCCATTTTTACTTGTTGACATAAAACTTCTTAGGGTTGTAACTTCTACATACGAATTCCATTTGACCTCGTTCAAAGTGTGTTAGAAATATCTCGATGAGATATTTTATATCCAAGAATTTCGGACAATTTTCACATCATTTGACCTATGGGTGTCATCTAGATAACTCATCCCCACTAAAAATATTTTAGACCGCCAAAATTCTTCATTCTCGAGAAAATAACTTATGGTATCGCTCCCTCATTTTTTGATTTCTATGTACTCTTCTCTTGAGCATATCCTCTTCCTACAACTCTTCAATATATTCAACAGAAAAAACATAAACAAAAGGAACTCGTACTTCTCACCTTGATCCATGTTCATTGACAACTATCTCTCCCAATGTAGGGTTGTTTATCTCAACACAAGGCTATCTCTCCCACTCCGAGGTTGTATCTCCCAATACATGGTTCTCTCTGTTGGCATATAAAATGTCACTACATTTTATATGACAACCCCATTGAAACTTTTTCCCTATTTGGTCAAAATTTCCAGAATTGTTTGTTTTCAAATTTTAACTTCTGGGAAGTGTTTCAGGATCCTCGAAGTGTTTTAGAAGTCCTAATTATATCCAATGGATAGGTATCAGAGTTTTATCTATGATGAAATGATTTATGAAGCATTCTCGGGAGCTTTAGGATGGTCTTGGGAAATATTTCTTCCTAGGTGATTTTGTAGAAGAGGGAGTGTGCATACTTCATTGAAGATCAAACATCCGTGAAAGGTTTTAGGAGCCTCATGAAGTTTTGGGAGCTCATATCCCATGCATTATAAATATTATGGATCCCACTTCATGATAGAGCAAGTGTGATAGAATTTTGGGAGCATAGAAAGTGGAAACCTTTCTAACACTTGCACAAGGTGGCCTTTTTGTACATGAATTTTTCACGTAAGTTTTGGACACCCCAACGAGTTGGGAGCCTAAAAAACTCTCAATTGATAGTATATTCAATGATCTTCATGACCCATAAGTTGGTTTTGCTTGTTCTTGTTGAAAAATCTTCTTGCAATTAAGTTCACTAGCGTACACGCCTTAGGAAAAAGGATAAGTTTAGGTAAAATTTGTTGAGTAACTCATTTTAAATCTTCCTAAATATTCACATTGGATTTAGTGGCCCATTTCCACATAATTTCATATATTATACGGCCCAAATTCATCAAGGATAGACTCTGGGATGAATAAAATGCTCGAGGTGCAAAACGAAGGTGTAAACCATGCTCCAACCTCCAATACTACGCACTTATGCACTTTTGGTGCCCCTTTACACCCTTAGCCCACTTATAAGGTGAATTTTCACCCCATAAGTGCACCCTCTTCTGATTGGCTGGATTTTTACCAAGAGAAAACATAAGGGTGACCAAAAAGTGCATGTGAAGGCTTAATTTGACTTGATGGTGGGACCCACTTTTCCCTCCAAGTGGAGTTTTAAACCTCCATTGCACCCAAGCACACAAATGAGGTGCAATTACACCCAAAAATTACATGTGAAGGCTTATTTTGACCTTATGGTGGGACCCACTTTCCCCTCCAAGTAGAGTTTTAAACCTCCATTACACCTAAGCACACTTATAAGGTGCAATTACACCCAAAAATTACACTCTCACCTGATTGGTGTGGATTTTTTTATGGTGGAAGACAAGTCATGGTCAAAAAATAATAAAATAAAGCATGGGTGCAAGTGCATGTGCAAACCCCATCTCCATCTCCACTCCAAGTGCACTTTTTCACCCTCCTTACACCCAAAATGCACTTATGAGGTACAATTGCACCACAAAAGTGCACCAAGGTGCAAATGGACTTCTAATCTCCACTTCTCCATCTCCACTCCATATGCAATCCCCACCTCCATCTCCACCATATAAAGCCACCAAACCTTGTTTTCCCTCAAAAACAAAAATCATCATAAATTTAGTTCAAAAGTGTGAGGAGTCCATTAAATCTTGTCTTAGAGCTAGTTCACCATGTTCAAACTTTAAAAACTCCCCTTTGTGCCCTAGAGTTCCAAATTTTATTTTCCTTATATCTTCTCATTCCAAAATTTGTTTGCCACCAAATTTGGACCATAAAATCTTCATTGTGGCTCCATGAAGGAGATGCATTAAACATAACAAGTGATAATCTGTTATCCAATTTTTCCCCCCGGCAAAATTGGCTAACTTGGAAAAATTTGGACTTGGGCAATTTCATGGGACTTCAATGCAAAATATAAAAAATCAGGTAATTTCCATGTTTTGAGAACTTACAGTTACTTTGGGGAACTTAGAATTATTTTGATGCACTTCCCTTATTTTCTCAAAGCTCTAAAGATTCAACACTTAACCAAAAAATTGATAAAATGTGGAAAAATGGAGAAAAATGGGTCATCTATAGTGTATTGTGGGTTTTACGAGCTCATAAGGAACAAGAGGAACAAGTTCTCATGAGATCTTAGTTCCCACATCTCCGCATTTTCTCGCAAGTCAAAGAAATATTGTATTGTGGGTTCGGGAGGAGTTTCGAGTATAAAGGTGTTGGGTGGAACTAGTTATTTCGAGTCACTCATTCCCGCATCCCCAAAAAGTTACAAAAAGGAGTTTGGAAGCCACATCTCAAAGGGATCTCTAGAGGTAGATTGTTGTCTGAGCTTTGCAGGTGTGGAGAGAACAGGGTCAAGGGGAACACATTCTTCATGATACTTTTTTCCCCATGGAGGCTTGAAACCCACAAAGTGAAGGATGAGGAGGTAATGCGGAAGATAGGAACTTGCAGCACCGAGGATGAGGTGGAAAAGTTCCCAAGTTCCACTCGTGGCCTCGAATATCCAATTCAAAAACAAACTCATTTCATCATTGCGAGATAAAGCGAGAGATTAGACACATGGAGGGAACTGCTCCAGAGTTCCCCGAGTTCCTTGAAAACCGTAAAATATATGAAAAGGCAAAGGAGAAAATTAATTTAATTACAGATTGTGAAAGGGAATCGGGAACCCGTATTCCTTACGACACCCCTTAGACCCGATTGGTCATATCTTTTGCTCGGATGCACTAAATTTCAAAAACTTGGACTTTTTGGAAACGCCTCTCTTCAAGAACTACATCATGAAATCTAAAAACTCCAACTTTGGAAGAAGTGGGTGGAGTAAAAATGCAAAAAAACACTTCTAACATTCAAATCACAACTTCGTGTAGTTGAAAGATTCAATTTAATGAAGTATGGTCCTCTTTTCTTCTTCCACAAGGAAAATGATTGTGGGAATTGGATTTGACAGTCACCCATACTTTTTCCAATCATTAATGTATCTTGTTGGTGGCTTGGGGTAGAATTTTGAGTTTCTCTTTTCCCTCTCTTTTCTCATTCTTCTATATATTGTAAACCTCTTATTTGATAGGAGGGATATTCATGGACGTGGGAAACTCTCAAAAAAATTCTCAACACCAATGACTTGTAAGCCTTCACATGGGCCTAGCAAGTGTTCTTTTGCCTCTATTCCTCACATGTAATGGATTGTGCATATTCTAAATACAATAAAGTATGTGTTTTTGGTGTTTCCTTCAACCCTAGAATTTGTTTTATTATATTTCTTTACCTCTCCATTCTTGTTGTTTTATTTTTTACATGTATTTCTCATTTACAGATTCATATTTTTGTGTTTCATGGAGAACAGATGGTTAATGAAACCTTGGGTTTGTGTCACAATTTTCTAACATATCCCTACTACATTTTCCTTCTCCCTTCTCCCTCAATAGGATATTTCCACACCCTTTTCTTGGTGATATAGGTGATTAGGTGGGTCTTTTAAATTGAGTCATCAATGAAATGTCATTTTGTTGTCAAGAGTGTCCAATATTTCTATGTGTCAAAAGTCTTCTATTATTTGCAATGTCATTGAAAGTAATGTTTTAAGTCTTTAAGTGTCATTATTTTGTATTGTTAATTTTGCTTTGTCAAAGAATGAGTCATTATAAAATTATGAAAAATAAAATAAAATAAAAATTCATGGAGGCATTTTTGGTGTTACCCGACGTCCAAAAAATAAATATTTTCACATTGTGGAAGGGAAGAAAAGAATAACGTGGAAACTATTGAGCTTCAACATCCAATTTGCTGAGTGAGCAATGTGATAATGGAGAAAGAAGGCATCGTAGGATGGAGGTCAATCAATTACCTCTCATCATTCACCAATGACGTGACTACTTCATTGATTTGGTGGCACGTGTGTGAAGTGTGTTTATTTTCAGTTTTGCAAAATAAGAACATATGTATATTCATGTTCATATGTATATGTGAGTATTCCTACATAATTCCCCAATGGAATAACATAGTGAAGAAAAAATAGCATAGTGAAATGCAACATCATGAGTCTTGAAGAGGTTGAACAGTCAGATGTGTTCTTGTTCATACCTAGGTTTGTGGTTAGCCTCTGAAAACCATTGAAGGCTGCTCATATGTGTTCCTACTTGAGTTCCCACACTGCTAGGTCAGATGTGTTCCCTAGAGTGACTGGTTGATAAGAAGATGATTCTTGAGTGTGTTCCCATCCTCGTCGGTCAGATGTGTTCTGACAGTGCATGGTTGATAATAATTTGATGTGTTCCTTCTTCTACCTTCAGTTCGAGTGTGTGCCAAGATCATGAGCAAGCACAGGCGGTAGGCTGCAGAGAAAGTTTGAAATTTCTTTTGCTACCATGTAAACATTAAGAGGGGGAATGTTAGGAAAATTAATATTTACATGGTTTTTGGATTTACCATAGTTGGTAAATATTTTTGCTATATTGTTTTAACAACAATATATTTCTAGAGGGTTGTTACACCCATGAAACCTTTTACGGTTTATTGGTTTATATCTCATCCTATTTTATAGGAAGTTGTTTTCCAATTGTTATGGCTATATAATAGCCTTTGTAATGTTCTTAATAGATATCCCGAATGAATTAAATATGTGTCTTAATATTTTTCTCGGTGTATAATTTCATTGTAAATTTTAAGAAAGCTGAACTGATCTCACAAAAAAACACTTCCATCATTCAAATTACAACTCCGTAGTGAAAGATCCAATTTAATGAAGAATGGTACTCTTTTCTTCTTCCACAAGGAAAAATATCATGGGGAAATGGATTTGACAAGTCACCCATATTCATTTCCAATCATTATTGCATCTTGTTGGTGGGTGGGGAACAATTTTGAGTTTCTCTTTTCCCATTCTTCTATATATTGTAAAACCTCTCATTTGAGAGGGGGATATTCTGGGATGTGGGGAAACTCTGTAAAAATTGTTTCTCAACACCAATGAGTTATAAGCCTTCACATGTCAGCGAGTGTTTTTGTGCCTCTATTCTTCACATGTAATGGACTATGCATATTCTGAAAGCAATAAAATATTTGTTTTGTGGTGTTTCCTTCAACCCTAGCATTTGTTTTATTGTATTTCCTTGCCTCTCCATTCTTGTTGTTGTATTATGTGCATGTATTTCTCATTTGCAGGTTCATATTATTGTGTTTCATGGAGAATAGATGGTGAATGAAGCCTTGGGTCTGTGTCACAGTTTTCTAGCCTCTCCCTACTCCATTTTCCTTATCCCTTCTCCCTCGGCAGATATTTCCAAACCCTATTCTTGGTGTTATCACCTCTGTTAGTATAGGATTTCCTATTTTCATGCACTTTTCTCTCTCCTCGGTCCCTTGGATTGTTAGAGTAGGGTTAGATAGTTGCATTTCCTTCCTTAGGAGTAGTTTATCATTAGGATTAGGTAGAGGAACCATCCTTCTATGGAAGTTTTTATCAAGTAGCAAGTTCCACAACTTGAGAGACAATCTCATGTTACCTAAAAACATTAGTTTCTCATCCACACATTCATGGCAAATCATAGGGTGTTTTTTTGTGATAACAATTGAAGAACGCCCTGTATGATGGGTTTAAAGCACTTAGAAACTTCTATTCACTAATTCTTGATGTGTTCATAGTGAATATTCAGCCTTTGGAAGCTTTGCAGCAACACATATGGTGACTCCACTTTGATTTAGGTAACCCATTTCCTCGAGTGTCAAACCTTTCCCTTTCCTTCCATTAATTATTTCTTTTCATTCTTTCATTTTCCTTTCATTCATGAAGTTGTGAAATCATGACTTCATTCCCTCATTAGAACCCTCATTTACAGCAATAGTATCATTACCCTCTACCTCCTTGTTTTGAGAATCCTTCCACAAATCAGTTTTATGAGCCCTATCATGAAGAATCTGCATATAACCCACCCCCAATGACCCATATGGTTATTTTTCTAACCAAAATGTTTATCAAGAACAAGGTTATGCAAGTGATGGTGGAAAATTCATGGAAAATGCTTCTTTTCAAAGAAAAATTCAACGAATGGAGGCAAGCATGATGTAGGTTAGAGCTACATGTTCAATAAAGACAGCCAAGATTGTTTTTAGGAAGCCCTATCTATGGATATTCCCTATACCAAATTGGTTTAATCCTCGATGTAAGTTGGAGTTTATGGCTGAAACCACACCTCAAATTTAAAAATGGGTTGAAGAAATGGAGGCTCACCAATCTAGTGTTAGGCAACCCTATCAAAATGGGAACCCTACACTACCATCTCAAATCCCTACCTTTTATCCTTCCCAACCTAAACCATCTCAGCTTGAATTTCATGTTCCTAGCTTTCTGATTTGCTCCCATTGAGGATTCCCCTTCTCCATCTTCTTCCCTTCCCCCTCATCTTCAATTTTCCACCCTCTTTTATTCCAAACTCTAACCTCCTCCACAATAATAAATCACACCTTTCCCCTCAATGTGAGCATTACAAAAATTAAATGAAACCGAACCCACCCACCTCTTGCATTCGCAAACCCATTTTGGGAAGAAACAAATCATAAAATCAATCGAGGAGGGCAGAAAATTGAAGATCCCAGTAGAAGAAAAATCTCACAAAATTTTAAGGATTGGGATTTAAATTTTGAATCCAATCAAATGCCACAATTGGTTAAGCCTTCAACGGAAGTTTGGATTGAAGAACACAAGGTAGAGGCTAATTGTGAAGAAGAACAGGAACAAGAAGAAGATGACCAATAATATCTTTACTCTGAATGTAGTGTGCATGATGAAACCATGTTCATAGAGGTTGTTGATGTATCCCATCTTACAAAATCAAAAGAGCGGGAATCAACTTCAATAGAGGAGCACAAGGAAGATGACATCCAAGGGGAGTGTCCCACAGAGTTTGATCATGAAGAGGTTGATTTCTTATCAGACTTGCAAGATTAGGTTGGTGAAGAATAAACCATTGCTTGTGTATTTCCACCACCTATCTTCCAATACAAGAGCCTATTCTGTAGAAAAATCCCAAAAATCAGCCATGGAGGAAATTGTCAAAGAAGAGATTGTTTCCCACATCAGTATGCATGAGGAGAATGAAAAGTAATTTGATCTTTCACAATTTATGCTTGAGGAGGAGATACATGATGAATCAATTGCAAAATCAAAATTCATCATGGATCTTTTGAAGAGTTGTTTTTGGAAGAAGAACAAGGATTAGATTGTCTTACAAACAACTTTATTCATGGAAAGAAAAGTCTACATGATGCTCTCATTCATGGGGTTGAGCTTCAAAGGAATGGGAAAATCACAAAGATCATCTCATTGGTTCCCAAAGCCCCTTTCCCAATTAGGTATCTGGCTAGTCTAGAGCCAAAGAAGGATTTATAACTAGTCATGCTCACTTTAGAGCATGAGGAAGAGCTACAATGTACCAAGGATCGTTGCAATACCTCTCAAATCCAAATGTAGAACAACTAAAAGAGGTATTTTTTTCTATTTCCAGCTGATACTTTGATGAAAAGGGTGGAAAATTAACTTCAAATTAGTTTTTCACTCTTATTTAAGACCATGTTCAGTGCCAAATCAGTCACATGGTCTAAAATTGTAAGAAAGGGAAGTTATTTCTCCCTACATGTATCAGGCTTTGTTTAGCTTCTCATTTTCTTTGGTTAGAGTAGGGTAGGATAGGTTTGTTTTTAGTAGAATAATTTCTTGTGCACAATTTGCATGTCTCCACTTGGAGCATGTATGATTTTCCATTTTGTACATATTTTTTTGGTCTCCTTGTTCTGCATATTCCATTTGAGGAAGCAATTTCATGGGAAGCAAGGAATTTGGGGCAGTTCAAGTGCAATTCATTATTAAACAACATGAAATTCAAAGAAGTTATGCATTGCTTCATACTTGTCAATAAATTAGCATTTGGGTCCATCTTTGAACAATTTTCAACTCTCATTAAGGACCAAGTTCTCCAATTTTTCAAACTTGGAAAAAATAAAATTTGAGACATTTTTAGATGTTTATTCATTGTCTCATCAAATCAGTTGTATAGGAAATAACATGAATTTCAAGTTCAAAACAATTTTTCACTCTCATAAAACTTAATTCGAATATTTTTATGAGGAGAGAATCACTCAAGGTTTAGATTAGATTAGCTCCATGTCCAAACAATTCAATTTAGGTGGATTCAAGGGTGTGAATTTCAAGTTTCATATTAGTTTTATATTATCGGTGACTCCATGCCCAATGGATTCTTCAAGGCCACTAATCTTTTAATCTAGCAGGAAGATTACCCCATTGAGTCACCAAAATGTTATCCAATTTTCCCCCTAGAAAAATTGGCTAACTTGGAAAAATTTGAACTTGGGCGGCTTCATGGGACTTCAATGCGAGAATCAAAAATCATGTAATTTCCATTTTTGGGAACTTAAAGTTACTTTAGGGAATTTAGAATTATTTTGATGCACTTCCTTTATCTTCTCAAAGCTCTAAAGATTCAACACTTAGCCAAAAAATTAAGAAAATTGGAAAAATAGAGAAAATGGGTCATCTGTAGTGTTTTGTGGGTTTTGCGAGTTCAAAGGAACGATATGAACAAGTTCTCATAGGATCTCGCCTTCCCGCATCTCTGCATTTGTTGTAGGTCAAAGAAATAGTGTATTACGGATTCGGGAGGATTTTAGGATCCAAGGCGCTGGGTGGAACTAGTTATTTCGGGTCACCTATTCTCCGCATCCTGAAAAAAATTCGTAAAGAGGAGTTTGGGAGCCGCAAATCGAAGGGAGCGCCAAAGGTAAAGTGTTGTGTAGATATTTTGAGTGTAGAGAGAATAGGGTAGGGGGAACACATTCCCTATGGAATGCTTTTCACCGCAAAGCTTAAACCGTAAATTGAAGGGCGAGGGTGTAATGCGAAAGATCGAGGACTTATGGGCATCAAGGGCAGGGGTGGAATAGTTCCCAAGTTCCACCCATGGCCCAAATATATGATTCACAAAACAAACTCGGTTCATTGCAAGATAAAGGAGATTAGAGGCACATAAGAAAGTTCAGAGTTCCATGAGTTCCCTAAAAAATTGCAAAATTTGTAAGGTAAAGGGGTGGTGTCCCCAATTTTGCCACTGAAATTGGGACTACCCATTTGAAAAAAAAATCATTCTTTTAAAATATGGGTCTTTGAGGGCGAGGTGTAATGCGTTCAAGATCGAGGACTTATGGGCATCAAGGGTCCCAAGTCCCATTTGTGTTTCATTGCGATTTTAGAGGCACATAAGGAAGATTCGAGTTCCATGAGTTCCCTAAAAATTGCAAAATGAAGGTAAAGATATGTCCCCAAATTTTGCCACTGAAATATGGGACTACCCAGAAAAAAAAATCATTCTTTTAAAATTCTTTTGTGTTTTTATTTCCGTAAGATGTACCCCCAGAATCATATGAGCCAATTTCAAAAAAATACCCGGATGCTCATTTTATCCCTCCACCAAGTTTTATCTCATGGAAATTTTTATTTAATTATTTATTGAATAAATAATGCCCGTTTGAAGTAAATTGTGCTCGGTTGAATCCTGTTGAAGTTTTACATGTTAGTATTCACTCATCTCATTAGGGTTTTCACCAGGAATGAATTCAGGCATTATCTACAACTTCTAGCAATGTTTTTTGCTTTTATTTATTTCTTTTGCATTTTTCTCCAATTTTCTCCATTGTTTCTCTATGAAATTCCCTATGTCAATTCCTTCGTAGGTATAGTCTTTTTAATCACCTAAAGCATCTGGAGAGCATCTACCGACACAACACCAGAAGGAATCAACCTCAAAATACAAGCTTCTGACCAAAAAAGATGAAGTCATGCACAAAAAGCCTCTCCCAGGCAAGTTGCATTTTTGGAATTAATGAGTGTAAGTTGTGATGGGATTTTTAGTAGTGGTAGGCAGGTGGGAATTTCTTACCTACCTTGCATGCTACTTTTTCCCATGAAGTCAAAGTCACTTACGCTGTGATGGAAAAATTAGAGGCGATAGGCAAGTAGGAATTTCTTACCTACCTTACAGGGTGAAAATTCCCATTATAAAATAAAAAAATCACTTAAAGCACCGATGGGAATTTTCTCATTGCATGCGGAGCTAATTTTCCCACCAAAGAGATTTATTCACCCATGTAAGTCGCACTTTATCAAAGGAGGCCATTTTTAATGCAAGTCGCACTTTTTGGAAGGAAGACTTTAAGTTTGCCAAATGGGAATTTTGGCAGTGGCAGGAAGGTGGGAATTTCTTACCTACCTTGCAGGGTAATTTTCCCATGAAGTCAAAGTCACTTAAGTTGCAATGGGAATATTAGAGGTGGCAGGCAGGTGGGAATTTCTTACCTACCTTGCAGGGTAAAAATTCCCATTATAAAAGAAAAATCACTTAAAGCACCGCAGAAATTTCTTACCTGCCTTGCAGGGTAAAAATTCCCATGATGAAAGTCAAATCACTTAAGTGGAAGAGGGGATTTTTGGAGCTGTAGTGCAGGGTGGAAATTCCCATCAAGCTGACTTCTTATTTTTAGCAATTCCTCTTGCCAAAAAGTGCGACCCACCTTGGGTGAATACAATGCATTTAATAATATTTATTAATGGTTTATTCACCCAATTTTGGTGCCATAAATAGAAGGAAAGTCAATGCAAGTGGAAGAGCTAAGGAGAAGTCAATGATGCATGCTAAAAATAAATAAAATAAATTTATTTAAAAGCAACCAGCAACATGCATAATTGGGCACCCAATTTGGGTGAATAAACATGATTGTTTATTAATTAAATTGCTAGAAATAGGAAGGGCAATTATTAAAAATAGAATGTTGAGGGTTATATAAGCATGAGCTGCCATAATAAAGAAGCAATTAATTATTTTTGCAAAGGATTGCACCCGGATAGGTTTAGGCACCAAAGGAAGGAGGTTTTTGCATTAAAGAGTGTTTTTCATTGTCGGGGAGCTTGAGGTTTGCCACCTAGGGTTGGAATGGCTTGATTATTACTATGATAATTATTTGCATGTTGGTATAAGTGCTCAGTGAATTAAATAATTTTTTTTTTTTCATGCAAAAAAACCTCAAATTTTAGGGCAGCAGGCTTTATATGTAGATTTTGGTGACAAAATCAAGCATTCATGCTGAGACTTCATCTTTATCTGAATTAATTATAGGTATTCATCACATGTGCATATATAGTGAAAAGAAGTTCAAATCAATGTCATATATATTGAATATATCTTTTGAATCTATCTTTTGAATCTAAAGAAGTTTCCATATCTACATAAATGGATCCAATTGCAAGGAATTCCAACATAATTAAAGAAAAAGAGCTCAGACAAAGATTGTTCCAACCATGTTGAAGCATGATGAAAGAGAAAGATCAACAGAATCATGCATAGCTTCCATATTTTCTGAAGTCAATGATACGACATCATAGGCCTCAAACCTATCACCGATTTAATTGATAGATCTAGATCTCATAATTGCAAAGACTTCCAACAAAAATTCATCCTCTTGTTTCTAATGCAGCCCATGTAGAAGTCAGTGCATGGAAAATTCCTTCCAGGATCTTGTGCATGTGCTCCCAATCTTCCAATTGAAGCCTTCATTGAATTTACTTGTATTTGCATTCACCCAAAGTGCTTTCCATAATTTAAAATTGCTCATATGCAATTAAAAATAAAAATAATGAGTTTTGTCTGAATTATTTATGGCAAACATTGCACTGGTGCATGTACTAAGAAGAATTGCAAAATCTTCAAGGATAAAAGGGAAGACATGTCAAAGGAAATACCCGCAAGCAAATCACAGTCATGCATAGCTTCCAGATCCAGTTTGGTGAGAATCAAAGGCAAAAGAGTCAATTGCATGCAAAATATGGAAGAAGAACAAGACTGAGAGGGTTGCAACTTTCTTCTTATTTCTTTTCTCTTTCTTTTTTTATTTTCTCCAACAAAGTAATTGAGCAATCAATTAAATTATAAAACTTAAGTGATTGGTTTAAAAGTCGTTACTTGAAGAAGTCAATTACTTGGAAATAGGTGGCAAACATGCAAAATAGAAGGTTCTATTTTTCAGTTATAAATCATGCATGTCATGCAAAGAGGAATTCTAGGAGGAAGATTTCCAGTTGTTTCCCTTTTCATAACTTTCGCATGCGGGAATTCATTTAAAGCTTCCTATTTGTAATTTCCCTTTATACACTATAAATAGAGGAAGAACCTACGGGTTAAAAATCGAATTTGTAATCAACATTCTTGTGTTCCAGACTTTGAGTTGAGACCCTTGATAGCTTTCTACAAGTAGAGGAATAGAGAAGAGATTTCGGAGAACTTTGTGTCACGGTGCATTTGTCTCGTATTTATTTCTAGATCTATTCATAAACTTTGTGTTATTCTAGATCTAGATATGAAAGTTTCCTTTGCTTTGAATTTTGTATTTCATGATCTATTTGTTTTAATCTATGTGCATGCTATCAACTTTGTAAACTATTGATTGGGTTGCACATCTTCTCTCATTTCTTCCCATTTCCTATTATTTTCCTTTTTTGTAGATTTTCCTTTCTTTTACAATTGCTTACTTGCTACAAAATTGTCTAGCTATAGTTCATGAGCTACATAGTTAAATTAATACTAACAAATAGATATTAGGACATATAACTGACAAAATCTTACACGGGAGCCTCATAATGAGGGAGATTTATCTCATGACTACCTAGGTTTTCAGTTGTATAGAAAATCTAGCCAACAAGGGGAAAATTAATTTAATTACAGACTTTAACAAGGAATCCGAACATGTGTTCCTCACAACACCCCTTGACGCAATCGGCCATATATTTTTCTCAAATGCACTTGAATTTCGAGAACTTGGACTTTTTAGAAATGCCTTTACAGAACTACATCATGAAATCCAAAAAAACAACTTTGGTAGAAATAGGTGGATGAAAAAGAAAAAATGTTAGGAAAATTAATATTTACATGGTTTTGGGATTTACCATAATTAACAAATATTTTGGCTATATTGTTTTAACAACAATATATTTATAGACAATTGTTATACCCGTGAAACCTTTTATGGTTTATTAGTTTATATCACTTCCTATTTTATAGGAAGTTGTTTTCCAATTGCTAAGGCTATATAATAGCCTTTGTAATGTTCTCTATAGATATCTAGAATGAATTGAATATATGTGTCTTAATATTTTTCTACGGTGTATCATTTTTTCTACAAGTTTTAATAAACCGAACCGAGATCTCACATCTGGTATCAAAGCATGTTGTTCTTGATGGAAGAGTAAATTATTCAGAGGGGCAAGTATAATTCTCATCTTGCTCCGAGTAATGGGAGTTGGAAATTTGTATACACCAAGTGATTAGCATATAAGCTTCTTTTAGGATAGTCTCTGAATTCATTTTGGCTTGTTCCAATTTTTTTAAGGTTTGCGTCTCTAAGATGCATGGAGACATTCATACCTTAGTATTGTGTAATCAAAAGTCTATTGAGGGTGATCTTATTTACAACTTGGAGCCAAATGAATTTCGTTAAATTCTGTGTAAGAAAAGAGCAGGCCATCTATGTTGATCCTATGAATGTAGAGTAGAAGAGTTTTTAGAGGAAACTTATAGAGGCGTCATATCTAATATTGCATATTTATGCACCCTCGGGTCATTGGTCATAATTTGGCATCTTCGTAATAGATCTGAGGCTTTATTAATAATATTCATCTTTCAGTTAACTCGGCCATCACGTCAGACCACTCTTCTACTAGTCATCTCCAAGTCGAGCTCGTTATTTTCTTGCCTCCACTACAGTTGCATTGCGTCAGATATTCAGATCTGAGCGTATTGCTTTGGGGATCAGCTATGTTTTGATCCATTTTTTCATTGCATTGACTCTACTCACAGCCATCTCATGACCTTGCGGCAGACTCATTACTTCATTGCATCTTATGTCTGAGATTATAGAATATTGTCACCACGCCTTGTGAAATTCGCTTTCTCACTGATCTAACATTTGGTAGAAAATAAGTGAGATCTGTTTTATGGAATATTGTTTGAATAGTCATTTACATGCAGCGATCAATCTATATTAGTCTCTTTTTTTGACTCACCTCCTGTGCATCTCAAGATCTGTCTGCATTCAACTCAACGTGTAGTTATTATATTCAACTTGGCGTGCATTCACAACCCAGACTTCCTCCTCAAGTATCTCACAGCTCAAGCTCTGTTGTAATGGCATTTCTCATGAGTTAATCAAATGCTTCCTAATTGGAGATAGAGTCTTCAACAACCACAAGAGACCTATTACAATCCAAAGGTGTGCTTTCAAATTTAAAAGACAGTATTCTTTTGTATGAGTCAAGTCGGGGTAATACCACGTGGAGAAAGTTTTTGAAAATTTATATAAATATAAAAGAGTGTACATTTTTCAATAGTGGTTCAATTTATTATATGTCGAGTGAGATAAATCCGAGTATATGTGATTAGGTGGGTCTTTTAAATTGAGTCATCAATGAAATTTCATTTGTTGTCAAGAGTGTCTAATATTTACGTGTCAAAAGTCTTCTATTATTTGTAATGTCATTGAAAGTAATGTTTTAAGTCTTTAAGTGTCATTATTTTGTATTAGTAATTTTGTTATCATAGAATGAGTCATTATAAAAGGCCGAAAAATAAAATAAAATAAAAATTCATGGATGAATTTTTGGTGTTACCTGACATCCAAAAAATAAATGTTTTCGCATTGTGGGAGGGAAGAAAAGAATAACGTGGAAATTGTTGAGCTTGATGTCCAATCTGCTTAGTGAGCAACGCAATAATGGAGGATGGAGGCATCGTAGGATGGAGGTCAATCAACAACCTCTCATCATTCGCCAATGACAGGATCCAAGCTTCACTGATTTGGTGGCACGTGTGTGAAGTGTGTTTGTTTTCGATTGTGCAAAATAAGAACATATGTATATTCATGTTCATATGTATATGTGAGTATTCATACATAATTCCCAATAGAATAACATAGTGAAGAACAAATACCACAGTGAAATGCAACATCACGAGTCTTGAAGAGGTTGAATAGTTAGATGTGTTCTTGTTCATACCTAGGTTTTTGGTTAGCCTCTGGAAAATCATTAAACGCTGTGTTCATATGTGTTCTTGCTTGAGTTCCCACACTGTTAGGTTAGATGTGTTCCCTAGAGTGACTGGTTGATAAGAAGATGATTCTTGAGCGTGTTCCCATCCTCATCGGTCAGATGTGTTCTCGACAGATGCATGGTTGATAATAATTTGATGTGTTCCTTCTTCTACCTTCAGTTCGAGTGTGTGCCAAGATCATGAGCAAGCACAGGGCGGTAGGCTGCAGAGGAAGTGTGAAATTTCTTTTGCTACCATGTAAACATTAAGGGGGGGAATGTTAGGAAAATTAATATTTACATGGTTTTTGGATTCACCATAGTTGGTAAATATTTTTGCTATATTGTTTTAACAACAATATATTTCTAGAGGGTTGTTACACCCATGAAACCTTTACGGTTTATTGGTTTATATCTCATCCTATTTTATAGGAAGTTGTTTTCCAATTGTTATGGCTATATAATAGCCTTTGTAATGTTCTCAATAGATATCCCGAATGAATTAAATATCTCGTGTCTTAATATTTTATGGTGTATAATTTCTCTTTGTAAATTTTAATAAATGAACCAAATCTCACAAAAAAACACTTCCATCATTCAAATTACAACTCCGAGTAATTTGAAAGATCCAATTTAATGAAGTATGGTCCTCTTTTCTTCTTCCGAGGAAAATGATCATGGGAAATGGTTTGTGAGTTTCCCATATTCATTTCCAATCATTAATGCATCTTGTTGGTGGGTGGGGAACAATTTTGAGTTTCTCTTTTCCCATTCTTCTATATATTATAAAACCTCTCATTTGAGAGGGGGATATTCTAGGATGTGGGAAACTCTGTAAAAATTGTTTCTCAACACCAATGAGTTGTAAGCCTTCACATGGGCCTGACAAGTGTTCTTGTGCCTATATTCTTCACATGTAATGGACTATGCATATTCTAAAAGCAATAAAATATGTGTTTTGTGGTGTTTCCTTCAACCCTAGCATTTGTTTTATTGTATTTCCTTGCCTCTCCATTCTTGTTGTTGTATTATGTGCATGTATTTCTCATTTACAAGTTCATATTATTGTGTTTCATGGAGAATAGATGGTGAATGAAGCCTTGGGTCTGTGTCACAGTTTTCTGGCCTCTCCCTACTCCATTTTCCTTCTCCCTTCTCCCTCAGTAGGATATTTCCACACCCTTTTCTTGGTGTTATCACCTCTGTTAGTGTAGGATTTCCTATTTTCATGCATCTTTCTCTCTCCCTAGTCCCTTAGATTGTTAGAGTAGGGTTAGATAGTTCAATTTCCCTCCTTAGGGGTAGTTTAGCATTAGGATTAGGTAAAGGAACAATCCTTATATGGAGGTTTTTCTCAAGTAGCAAGTCCCACAACTTGAGAGACAATCTCATGTTACCTAAACACATTGATTTTATCATCCACACATTCAAGAAAAATCGAGAGAGTGTTATTTTTGTGGTAACAATTCTAGCACACTTGATGGGACGGGTTTGAAGCACTTAAAAACTTCTACTCAATGAGTTTTGATGTGTTCTTGGTGAATATTCAATCTTTGGAGGCTTTGCAGCAACACATATGGCAGCTCCATTGATTTAGGTAACCCATTTCCTTAGTGGAAAACCTTTCCCTTTCCTTACATTCATTTTCATTCATTATTTCCTTTCATTCTTTCATTTTCCTTTCATTCATGAAGTTGTGCAACCATCACTTCATTCCCTCATTGGAACCCTCATTTACAGCAATAGTATGATTACACTCCACCTCCTTCTTTTGATAATCCTTCCACAAATCAGTTTTATGATCCCTATCATGAAGAATCTGCATATAACCCACCCCCACTGACCCATATGGTTATTTTCTAGCCAAAAATGTTTATCAAGAACAAGGTTATTCAGGTGTGATGGTGGTAATTCCATGGAAAGTGTAGATTTTCAAATACATATTCAAGGAATGGAGGCAAACATGATGCAGGTCATAGCTACATGTTCAATAAAGGAAGTCAAGATTGGTTTTAGGAATCCCTATGTAAAAGCTGGTTCAATCCTCGACATGAAGCTAAAGTTTATAACTGAAACCACACCTCAAATTAAATAATGGGTTGAAGAAATGGATTCTTATCCATCTAGTGATAAGAATCCCTAGAAATAGGGGAACCATACAATACCATCTCACATCCCTATGTTCTATCCTTCCTAACCCACACCATCTCAGCCTAAATTTCATATCCCTAGCTTTCTTGCTGCTCCCATTGAAGATTCCCTTTCTCCATCTTCTTCCCTTCCCTCTCATATTCAATTTTCCACCCTCTTTTGTTCCAAACTCCAACCTCCTCCACAAGAATAAATGACACCTTTCCCCCTAGTGAAGCATTGCAAAAATAAATGAAACCCAACCCACCCTCCTCTTACATTTCCAAACCCATTTTGGGAAGAAAAAAATCATAAAATCAGTCAAGGAGGGAAGCTAGTTGAAGATCCCAACAGAGAAGAACTCTCACAAAATTTGAAGGTTTGGGCTCTAAAGTTTTAATCCAACCAAATGCCACAAGTGGTTAAGCCTTCAACAAGAAGTTTGGATTGAAGAACACAAGATAGAGGTTGATTTTACTGAAGAGCAAGAACAAGAAGAAGATGACCAACAATATTTTTAATCTAGATGTAGTGTGCATGATGACACCATGTTCATAAAGGTTGTTGATGTATCCCAACTTACATAATCAGAAGAGTGGGAATCAACTTCAATAGAGGAGCACAAGGAAGATGAGATCTAAGGGGAGTATCCCATAGAGTTTGATCATGAAGAGGATGATTTCTTATTAGACTTGCAAGATTACATTGGTGAAGAATAAATCATTGAACTTACTACTTTTGTATTTTCACCACCTATCTTCTAATACAAAGAGCCTCTTGTTGTAGAAAAACTCCCAAAAATCAGCCATGGACGAAATTTTCAAAGAAGAGCCACATTTGCCCAAATCAATATGCATGAGGAGAAAAGGAGTTTGATCTTTCAAAATTTATGCTTGAGGATGAGGAGAGTCATGATGAATCAGTTTCAAAATCAGAAGTCATCATAGATATTTTGTAGAGTTGTTTGTGGAAGCAGAACAAGGATCATATCATCTTGCAAGAAATTTTATTCATGGAAAGGAAAGTCTACATGATGCCCTCATTCATGAGGATGAGATTCAAAGGAATGGAAAAATCACAAGCATCATTCCATTGGTTTCCAAATCCCCTTGCCCAATCAGTTATTTGGCTAGTCTAGATTTAAAGAAGGAGTTACAACCAGTCATGCTCACTTTAGAGCATGAGGAAGAGCTACAATATACCAAGGATCAGTAGCAATATCTCTCAAATCCAAATGTAAAACAACTATAAGAGGTATTTTTTCTATTTCCATTTGATACTTTGATGAAAAGGGTGGAAAATTAACTTGAAATCATTTTTCACTCTTACTTAAGGCCATGTTCATTGCCAAATAAGTCACATGGTCTAAAATTTTAAGAAATTGAACTTATTTATCCCTACCTATATCAATCTTTGTTTAGCTTCTCATTTCCTTTGGTTAGATTAGGGTGGGATAGGTTAATTTTCAGAGAAAAGTGTCGGTGCACACTTTGCATGTCACCACTTTGACAAGCATGTATGATTTTCCATTTTGTACATAGTTTTTGTGGTCTCCTTGTTGTTGTTGCATAGTCCATTTGAGGAAGCAATTTCATGGGAAGAAAGGCGATTGGGATAGTTCAAGTGAGCTTCATTATTAAACAACATGAAATTCAGAGAACTCTGCATGCTTCATACTTGTCAAGAAATTGGTGTTTGAGTCCAGCTTTGAACAATTTTCAACTCTCATTAGGGACCAAGTTCTCAATTTTTCAAACTTGGAAAAATAAAATTGAGACAGTTTTAAATGTTTATTATTTGTCTCATCGATCATTTGCGAGAGAAACAAGATAAATTTTAGATTCAAAACAATTTTCCACTCTCATAAAACTTAATTCAAATATTTTTATAATGAGAGAGAATCATTCCAAGCTTGGTCAGTTAGCTCTAGGCCCAAGCAAAGTGCAATTTAGGTGGATTCGGGGTGCAAATTTCAAGTTTTAGATTATTAGGCTGACTCCATGCCCAATGGATGCTTCAAGGTCACTGATCTTTTAATCTAGTAGGAATATTACCTGTTAAGTCATCAAATTGTTATCCAATTTTTCCCCTACAAAAATTGGCTAACTTGGAAAAATTGGACTTGGGCGAGTTCATGGGACTTGAATGAAATCTGAAAAATCATTTAATTTCCATGTTTTGGGAACTTACATCTACTTTAGGGATCTTAGAATTATTTTTATGCACTTCCGTTGTCTTCAAGCTCTAAGCTCTAAGTATTCAACACTTAGCCAAAAATTAAAAAAATTAGGAAAATGGAGAAAATTGGGTCATATGTAGTGTATTACGGTTTTGGCGGGTTCGGAAGGAACTGGCGAACAAGTTCTTGTGGACTCTTAGTTCCCCGCATCTCTACATTTTTACATGTCAAAAGAAATAGTGTCTTGTGGGTTTAGGAGGATTTTTTGGGATCCAAGGCGTCGAGTGGAACTAGTTCTTTGGTCACTTGTTCCCACGCATCCCCGAAAAATTTGCAAAAAGGAGTTTGGGATCCACATATTAAAGGGAGTTACGGAGGTAGAGTGTTGTGTAGGGATTTGGAGTGTGGAGAGAAAAGGGTCGCGAGAACATTCCCAGTGGAACATTATTTCCCATAGAGGCTTGGAAACCACAAAGTTAAGGGCGAGGTGAGGGTGTAATAAAAAAAAGATCGAGGATTTGCTAGCACAGACTGGGCCGGGGTGGAATAGTTACCAAGTTCCACCCATGACCCAAATATCCGATTCACAAAAAAAATCATTTCATTGTAGATAAAGTGGATATTAGAGGCCTGAGGGAATAGTTCCAGATTTCCATTAGTTCCCCCTTCGAAAACCTAAAATATATGTAAGGTAAAGGGGAAAATTAATTTAATTATAGATGAATGTGATAAGGAATCTAGAACCCGTGTTCCTCACGATACCCCTTGAACCCGATTAGCCATATATTTTCTCGGATGCACCGAATTTCAAAAACTTTGACTTTTTTGACATGTCTCTTTCAAACTTTACACCTTCATGAAATCCAAAAATCCAACTTTGGTAGAAGTAGGTGGACAAAAAAATGAAAAAACACTTCCATCATTCAAAGCACAACTCCAAGTAGCTGAAAAAGATCCAATTTAATGAAGTATAGTCCTCTTTTCTTCTTCCACAAGGAAAAGGATCATGGGGAAATGGACTTGGTAGGTCGCCCATACTCTTTTCCAATCATTAATGCATCTTGTTGGTGGGTGGGGGAAGAATTTTGAGTATCTTTTTCCCTCTCTTTTCACATTCTTCTATATATTGTAAAACCTCTTATTTGAGAGGGGGTATTCTCGAATGTGGGAAAACTCTGTAAATATTGTTTCTCAACACTAAGGAGTTGTAAGCCTTCACATGGGCCTAGAAAGTATTATTTTTCCTCTATTCCTTGCATGTAATGGTTGTGCATAGTCTTTGAAAGCAATAAAATATGTGTTTTGTGGTTTTTCCTTCAACACTAGGATTTGTTTTATTGTATTTCCTTGCCTCTCCATTCTTGTTGTTGTATTTTGTGCATGTATTTCTCATTTGCAGGTTCATATTGTTTTGTTTTATGGAGAACATATGGTGAATGAAGCCTTGGGTTTGTGTCACGGTTTCGCCACTCCCTACTATATTTTCCTTCTCCTTCTCCCTCGGCGAGGATATTTCCACACCCTCTTCTTGGTGTTATCACCTCTGTTAGTGTAGGATTTCTCATTTTCATGCATTGTTATATCTCCTTGGTCCCCTGGATTATTAGAGTAAAGTTAAATATTTGCATTTCCTTCCTTAGGAGTAGTTTAGCATTAGGATTAGGTAGAGGAGTTAGCACTCTTTGGAGGTTTGTCTCAAGTAGCAAGTCCCACAACTTGACAAACAATTCCATGTTACCCAAAAACATTGATTGTTCATCCATTCATTCATGAAAAATCGAGAGGGTTCTATTTATTCATGATTATTTTTTCTAGCCATTATACCCCGGTTTGTTCAAAAACATCATTTTTGTAAAGAAATTTGTGAACAATCCCCACGAGAGAATCATTTCAAACTTGGAACATACATTCCTCTCATCAATCCCAACATTTATAGATATTGTACATCATCTAAGAAGAATAATTGTTACACTTTTGAAAAAAAAATCATTCCTTGCTAAAAATACTTGCAAACCCCATGTGCTAAAAATTGTTTTCGTATTTTCTCTCAAACCTCATTAGAGAATCCCTTCAAAATTGGAGCATTGTTTCTTCTCACCCATATGGTTCCATGGAATCAAAAATCACTCAAATAGGAAAATAATTTCTCCTAGAATGAAAAATTAAAATTTCTCCCTTTCCTCCATTAATGTCAATTTTCAAGCTTTTCCCAATGACCCGAATCCATTTTCAAAATTCTCGTTGATTATGAAGAGATTGTTGTCAAAAATTCCCCCCCCAGGTAATTTTGATAACAAATTGATTCAAAGCCCAAAATCATGTTTTCTAGGGTCCCCTCGGTTTCCTTCTAACTCTCATGTCCAAGAAGGAATCCCAACAAAGTTGATAAAATGGAAGAGATGCAAAAATATGGTTGCGAGGATTGTTCTAAGGCATTTTGGGTTTGCGAGGCATGGGGCCGAAAAAATGAAGAAAATCAGCTAAGTCCTGGTCAGGCGGTCCTTGGGGCAGATTGGGACGTAAAAGCACGAATGGCGAAAGGCCGCCGGGTAGTCCGCGCGTGAAAGGGACATCCGAGCCGTGAGGACGTGAAGGACGCGAAAAGGCGAAGCGTCCCGAGCAAAGGCGATCCGAATCGGACGGTTTGGAAGAATATGTCCCAGACATCCAGGACAGTTGGAACAAAGGTACGCGGAGGATGCGAACCGCCCGGATCGGCCGAAACAAGGAACTTGATGCAGGGCGGTTGGGACAAAGGGACGCGTGGGGCGCGAAAGCCGAAGGAGCCGAAAGCAAATGGAAATGTGCCACGTGTCTTCACCACAAAGAGGGATAAGGAAGCCCGATCGGGCGGTTCAAAGATTTTGTCCCGGGCGGTTTGGGACGGCAGAGGCCAAAGGGATGCGAGGGACGCGAAAAGCCGGCAGCCGGCGGGGACGAATCGAAATGCCACGTGTCCTAAGGAGCGGGGAGCTTGGAACCAAGGAAAGACTTAGGAAAAATTAGCAAAGTTTGGCTGAAAAACTAAAAGGTAAAGGATGACCCTGCGGCCCCTGTCCTCCAACCAGATCATGCCACGTGTCCCATGTGGCGGGGACACGGGAAAAAATGGAAAATTTTCCAAAGTGAAAAAAATGTCAAAATTTCAAAGGGAAACCCATGGGAGGTGGAGGAGAGAGAATTTCTCATCCAATCAGAGCCTAACACGTGTCTTCCAAGTGGCAGAGTGCGGGAAAAATTCAAAATCCGTTTTGGCCTTTTTTGTGCCCTAAATCTTCAAATCGCCATAACTTTCGATCCAGAGCTCATATTTTCACGTTCTTTATATCAATGGAAAGCTGGTGAAATTCTCTGCACGATTCGGGGTCAATCTTACATTTTGATGGAATTGAGAGATAAAATCAAGAAAACGTCTCTGGCGCGTGATAATAGACAAGCGACGTTTCAACAACAACTAGCTTTAATACAGACAGATGGCAGTTCGCCGTTTCTATTAGGCAGATCCGCCGTTTTCCAGGGATTCACCGCTTCTGCCATAATAAGATGAGATAAATGCGACCTAGAAGTGGTTGGGGTAGATCTGACTTTCTTCTCTTCCCTCTCTCATTCTTCCTATATATTGTAAGGAGGGGCTTCTTTAAAGGTCGAACATTTCCTATTTTGCTCCTCCCTTCTTCTCTCTATCAGGCGAATTTGTGGAGTTCGAACCTCCCATTTGAAACTGTAATGCGACTCTGCCTCTTGGCATTTTGTAGTGTATTGTATCAATCTTTGGAGCAAGTAATGCATGTCTGTGGATGATTCTCAACCCTCTCTGTGTTCATTTGCATCCTCTGATCTTTCACTGCAAATTTTGTTATCTGTGCATGATCTTGCATCACATTTGAATGGTCTGTGTTTATTGGCAAGATAGATGTTCTTCATTCCTTGGTGCATCACCTCTGTTAGCTTAGGTTTATTTTTACGCATCTTCTTACCCTATCTCCTTGGTAAGATTAGATTAGGTTTTAAGTAAACCCTCTACGTTTTTGTGTGTATGCGAGACGAGAGAATAGGAACCACCTTCTCTGGAGATTCCTTTCTCATTTTTGCAGTCTCACACTTAGAGAAAGGATTCAATGTTATGCAATCACACTGGGATGCTAGTATGATCAACCTAGAAATCGATCAACATCCGGGTCTTTGTGATTTTGCATCAACGATTTTGCACGCCGGTGGGAGCAGAGGTCTCATTTTTATTGCAGCAAAGTTGATGTGCATCTACTACAATTTTCTTGCTTGAAAAGAGCTATTATTTGCATATCTAGCGACTCCAAGGGGAAGAATCAACTGGTTTCAGCAGTGCAGGCCTGAAAACTCATGAGAAGAGTCACCACAAGGTCAAGAGTTGGAGAAGAAGAAGTGTTGTTTGAATACCTGCAATTATCTCCAAGAAGAAGGCAAAGAGGAAGAAGGATTCAAAGGTCTCCATCTCCACCAAATAGAACTCTCTCAACTCCTCCACCCGATAGGCCTTTCATTCGAAGTATCTGAGGGTTTTAAGACCAATTAGAATGGCACAAAACAACCCCTATGTCAACTTCACAGGCAGCAGCCCACTTGCCCTCAATGCACAACATCCAATTCCTATTGCAGCCTTGAAGAACATTCCATACTTCACTGGAGAAAATCAGACTACTCCAGGTGATCATGTTAAAGATATTGCTAACCTTTGTGCAATCCATGAAATCAATGAGATGTAAGTGGTCATCAAGTTCTGGCATCTTCATTCAAGGGTAAAGCATTGCAATGGTTTACGAGCCTTGGAGCTGGTTCTATCACAAATTGGAATCAGCTGTGTATAGCACTTCATGAGTATTTGGAGAAAAGGGAGACAACTTGTCTCTTTTGGAGCAATGACAACCATCATGAGAGCTCCTAATGAGCAGTGACCGATTTCAAGTTCAGATTTCAAAAGACTTGGGAGAGAATTCCAGTGGCAGTCAAGCCAACCGCAGAAGGTGCTTTTCTCTACTATCTCAAAGGTCTGAATTCTGATATTTCTATGTTGATTCAATCCATGGGAGGCATAACTATCCCTATGGCTTATAGCATTGCCATTAGGGCTGAAAATTGTTTGATCCAAGTTGGCAAACTTGCCCCTAGACCTCCCATGCCACTGTTTCCAAGTTTAGAGAGTCCAAACACCAAACAAGCACCTAATTTGGCTCCTTCTCCCACTCCTAGAAATTAGAGTTCAAATGAAGCTTCCACTTCATCTCCAAGTGCCCCAAATGAGCTTCAAGAAGTCATGAAGCAATTGCAAAACCTAGGCAATGAGCTGGCTACTCTCACGAGGCAACAAGCCCAAGGTTTTAGACCTTCTTATCAACCCCGGCTCGGCCTAACAGGCAGCCATACCAACCACAAAGGCCACCTAATCCAGTTGCAAATATAAATCAAACAAGGCCTCCTACCAATAGACCATTTCAGCCCTATAATCCAAATGCCATATCTGCCTCTAAGGCATTGGTGCCAACACAAAACAACATTGCCCAGGAGTATGATTGGTGTTTTCCATGCAATGAGCCTCATAACCAATCCATGTGCTTCATGGTGCTTTGAATCAAGCATTAATGGTGACAACTACTTTGGTGTGGAGGATGAGGCGGTCGAGGAAACGCCAACAACAAGAAACATTCCAACAAAATCAGCCCCAAATGACACCACATTGGTAAATTGGCAAGCAGAGGATTTTTGTGGGATGAACCGGTAGTTTCCTCAAGGTGTTGCAACCAACACAAGGTCAAAAGGATGAATTTGGGTGAAGAACAGCCATTAGCCCCAATCAATCCACAACCTTCCATGGTTCCACAAATGGTTGGCAAGTAAAATCTGATTTCAAATGCACAAGAGGCAGCCAAGAACAGCCCTTAGGCCAACTCAAATACCGGTTGTTTGCTACCCACGTGCAAGGATTGAATGTACAACCAAGGGACAACAAAGAGATCCTTCATCACCATTCAGTATCATTGATCAGATGAAGAAGACAAATGTCAATATATCAATGTGGGAATCCCTATCCATCCCAGGCCAAAGAGATCTGCTGCAAGCTGCCATGAAGGACTGGCCAACTTCGAATCAGCAAGTTCAGATGCAAGACAAAGTGCTTACAAATGCTGCCCAGCCTGAGGGAAATCATGGAGGACAGCAAGGTAAAATGTTGAAACCCCCTCCTTTCTATGTTTCATTGATCATTGGAAATCAGCTAGTGCACAATTGCATGATAGACTCCGGGGCAAGTAGCTCAGTAATGCCTAAACAAATAGCTGATCAGCTAGGGCTCCAGTATGAAACAATATCCAAAGGGGTAGTGCAGCTAGATGGGACAGCAGTAGCAATAGTTGGAGTGATTAAAAACTTGAGTCTTACCTTGCATGCATGTCCAAACGTTGTTGTTTTACAAGATGTATCAGTCATAGACCTTCCACCACTCTTTGCCCTTTGTTTGTCAAGAGACTTCACAGCCAGGATTGGAGGATATTTGTCTGCTGATTGGTCACACATGCTATTCAGAACGAGGTATGGAACCAAAGCCACAATCAGGTCAGAACCTATTGCAAACTTCCATATTGAGCCTTACACTCCAAGTCAGATTAATGCCAATTGCTCAGCATTTGATCAAGAAGATCACCCAAGCTTTGATGAAGCTGACACCAAGGTTGGAAGCATCCTGGATCTAACTCTTGATGAATGGGAAAGCAAAGTACATGCTTTTGATCCTTATCAAGAAATAGAAGAATCTGAGCTAGGGGTCTATTGCATACACGAAGAAAATCAGCCTATTCCTAGCATCACCAAGCCAAACCACAAAGATGACAATGAGGTATGGCAGCTGTTTTTTGATGGATCAAGGAGTAGACAAGGTGCAGGAGGTGGAGCCGTGCTTGTTTCACCTCAAGGAGTAAAGTACTATTCAGCTTTTAGATTTCAGTTTGCATGCTCTAATAACACTACTGAATATGAAGCCTTGGTGCAAGGGATGCATTGGGCAATCAAGAAGAAAATAAAGAACTTGCAAGTCTTTGGGGACAGTGAATTGATTGTAAATCAGGTCAAGGGACAGCATGCTACCAAGAATGATCTACTCAAGTGCTATAAGAACAGGGTGTGGGACCTCATGGAAGATTTTGAGGGTTTTGGCATCAAATCCATTCCTAGGAAAGAGAATCAAGTTGCTGACAGGCTTGCAGCAGTAGGGGCAGCCTTTGACATTGTGGAAAGTATTCAACAAGACAAGGTACAGCCAAACATCCACATGATTGTGAGGCCTTCAGTGCTGGATAACAATGTCAGTTGGAAAGTGTTTGAAAATGACCAGCAAATCATCCATTTCTTGCAAGAAGAAGCTGAGTTCTCAGCCAAGAATCAAGAAAAATTGGAACAGCAGTATGGTGACCAAGTGGTACAACTGAGAACTAACAAGCTGCCCAAGGGACTTATCACTTTGGAGTCCATTTTTAATCCCAATGATCGGTGTAAAAGGAGAAAGCAAACATTCAGGTCAAGAGAGAGGATTCAGGTATCCATCTTGGTAGAAGAAAACAAACCATTGCAAATAGGAAGGATGACAACTGAACAAGAAAGGTATGAGTTCATACAGCTGTGTGAAGAGTTCCCTTACGTGTTTTCTTGGAGCTATGAAGACTTGAAAGGTTTCAATCCCAACTTAGCTCAACATACCATCGAATTGGACCCAAATACTAAGCCTCATCAAAAAAACAAAGACCAGTCAATCCACACATGGAGCCTCTCATGAGGAAAGAATTGGACAAGCTGATTGAGTCAAGAATCATATTCCCAATCAAGCATTCTAGTTGGGTTGCCAACTTGGTTCCAGTCAGAAAGAAGTGTGGAGAGATCAGATTGTGTGTTGACTTCAGAGACTTGAATAGAGCCTCTCTCAAGGACCATTATCCACTCCCTTCCATGGAGCAAATACTGCAGGTTGTAGCCGGATCAGAAAGGTTTTCATTGCTAGATGGATATTCAGGCTATAATCAGATAATGGTGAAGGAAGAAGATCAATTCAAGACGGCCTTCACTACAAAATGGGGCACATATGCCTACAAGAAGATGCCATTTGGCCTATCAAATGTTGGAGCCACTTTCCAAAGGGAAATGGCTATGGAATTCAAGGGGTTGATCAATAAAATAGTTTTGATATATCTTGATGACATCACTGTATTCTCCAAAAATGCAATGGATCACCTCTTTCATCTGAGGCAGGTATTTCAAAGGTGTAGAAGGTTTGGGGTATCATTGAATCCCAAAAAATGCATATTCCTGGCTCATGAGGGAAAACTTCTAGGCCATATTGTTTCAAAAGATGGATTGATGATTGACTCAGAAAGAGTTGAAGCAATTCAAGTGTTGCCATTGCCAAGTCACAAGAAGGCTCTTCAAAGCTTCTTGGGAAGGATCAATTTTGTCCACAGGTTCGTTCCAAACTTTACAACTCTCGTAAAGCCAATAACATTGATGTTAAAAAAGAGCATGGCATTTAAGTGGACATCTGAAGGCAAGGAAAGTTTTGAGGCAATAAAAGAGGCTATATCTCAAGCTCCCACTCTCATCAATCCAGACTTCTCCAAGGGTTTCATGTTATACGCCTTTGGTGGTGGAGACACAATTTCTACAATCCTGGCACAACAAAACAAAGAAGGATTAGAACAACCAGTTGCTTTCTTCAGTCAAGGCTTGGAGGAATACGAAACTAGGTACTCTTTCATTGAAAAGCATGTACTTGCAGTGATCAGGAGTTTAAAGAAATTCAAGCACCTAGTCTCAAACAACAAGATCCAATTATTGGTCTCTCATGCAGGAGTCAAGGACTTCCTTCTAAACAAGGATCTGAATGAGAAACGTGCAGGATGGATAACCCGTGTCATGGAATATGACATCGAGATTAAGGTCACCAAACTAGTACGTGGGAAGGGACTATGCGAACAACTAGCCTTGAGTCAGCAAGTTGAAGCGGTAGTAATGGAAAAGAGGCATCTTGGTATTACGGATGGTCAAGAACAGGAAAATGATGATGTGCCCACTCCCTGTTGGACTCAGAATATGATACACTTCCTATAGATAGGCCTATGCCCTCCAGAAATGAGCAAAGCGAAGAGGAGATACTTTAGATTACAAGCCATTCCATATGTGTTTGTTGATGGTGTTTTGTTTAAGAAAGACATCAATGGAGTTCTACTGAGGTGCATTGGGACAGGTCAAATTGAGAGGGTGTTACGAGATTTTCACGATGGAGATTCCGGAGGACATTTCGCCCCACGAGTAACAGCTCTCAAGATAATGAAGGCAGGGTATTATTGGCCCACAGTGTTCAGTGACTGTTATACATGGATAAGAAAGTGCAAGAAATGTGCATTCTTCACAGGAAAAGGAAGGTTAGCAGCGCTGCCCCTTCATCCAATTTCAGTAGATCAGCCATTCATGCAATGGGGACTGGACTTCATTGGAGTCATCAATCCCAATTTGAGTCAAGGCCACAAGTGGATTCTCATGGCGACGGACTATTTCACCAAGTGGACCGAAGTAGTAGCGCTCAAAGAGGCAAGTGAGTCTAACATACTAGACTTTTATGAAGAAATAGTGACCAGGTTCGGTGTGCCGCCACTATCATATCAGATAATGCATTAGCATTCATAGGTTCCAAGATTATAGAATGGGCTGTCAAGAATGGAATCTATTTAAGCACCTCTTCAAATTATTACCCACAGGGTAATGGACAGTAGAGTCCATGAACAAAAAGTTGCTAAGAATCATCAGAAGAACTCTAGATGAAAACCAAAGGACATGGCATACCAAGCTAAAATCAGCATTATGGGCTGACAAGATAACACCAAAGAGGTCTACAGGTAGTTCTCCCTACAAATTGGTCTATGGGAAAGAGGCAGTATTGCCTATATCATTAGAATTTCCAGCATTGGAGCTCATGAAGCAGTTGGAGTTGTCTGAGTTCAAACCAATGGAGGCCAGGTATGCAGAGTTGATGGAATTGGAAGAAATAAGAGAACATGCAGTTCTGATGATTGAAAAGGATCAGACCTTAGTAAAAAGATGGTTTGACAAGAAGGCAGGAGCAAGGACCTTCCAGGAGGGGGACCTAGTTCTGAAATGGGATGCAGATCGGGTGAAACCTGGAAGGCATTCCAAGTTTGATGCCATTTGGAGCGGCCCCTACATGGTCACGAGATGTAAAATTGGTAATGCCTTCCAATTTTCTGCATTGGATGGAGAAGAACTCCCATTCCAGTTAACAAAATCTATCTTAAACATTGCTACTAAAAAGGAAAAAGGTTTACCCTTGTAAATATTAGCCTAGATTTCAGTTCCTCTAAGTGCGTATGCACATTGTCTTGTTGTAGTTAGGTTTCTTTTTCCCTAAGTGCTTTGGCACAAGTTTTGTCACTCTTAGGTTGAATTTCTACAGTTCAGAGTGCTCTCGAAGAATGAGTTGCAATATCAGGATCGGGATCAGAAATCAGGTTGGTTTCAGGTCATTACTCCATGCCCAATGGATTGTTAAAAGGCCACTGATCTTCTACCTAGCAGGCAGGTGACCCCGCTGAGTCGCCAAACTATTGTCAAAAATTCCCCCCAGGTAATTTTGATAACAGATTGATTCAAAGCCCAAAATCATGTTTTCTGGGGTCCCCTCGGTTTCCTTCTAACTCTCCTGTCCAAGAAGGAATCCCAACAGGTTGATAAAATGGAAGAGATGCAAAAAATATGGTTGCAGGATTGTTCTAAGGCATTTCGGGTTTGCAGGCTTGGGGCCGAAAAAATGAAGAAAATCGGCTAAGTCCTGGTCCAGGCGGTCCTTGGGACAGTTGGGACGTAAAAGCATGAATCGGCCGAAAGGCCGCCAGGCGGTCCGCGTAGCAAAGGGACATCCAGGCCGTGAGGACGCGAAGGACACGAAGGACGCGAAAAGGTGAAGTGGCCGAGAGCAAAGGCGGCTGAATCGGGCGGTTTGGAAGAATTTGTCCTAGACAGTCCGGGACAGTTGGAACAAGGTACGCGGAGGACGCGAACCGCCCGGATCGGCCAAAACAAGGAACTTGATCAGGGACAGGTTGGGACAAAGGGACGCGTGGGACGCGGAAAGCCGAAGGAGCTGAAAGCGAATGGAAATGTGCCACGTGTCTTCGCCGCAAAGAGGGACAAGGAAGCCCGAATCGGGTGGTTCGGAGATTTTTGTCCTAGGCAGTTTGGGACAGCCGAGCCAAAGGGATGCGAGGGACGCGAAAAGCCGGTAGGCCCGCGGACGAATCAGGAAATGCCACGTGTCCTAAGGAGCAGGGAGCTCGGAGCCAGGGAAAGACTTAGGAAAACTTAGCAAAGTTTGGCCGAAAAACTAAAAGGTAAAGGATGACCTGCGCGCCCCCGTCCTCTAACCAGATCATGCCACGTGTCCCAAGTGGCGGGGCGCGGGAAAAAATGGAAAATTTTCCAAAGTGATAAAAATGTCAAAATTTCAAGGGAAACCCTGTGGGAGGTGGAGGAGAGAGAATTTCTCATCCAATCGAGCCCGACATGTGTCATCCAAGTGGCAGAGCACGGGAAAAAATTCAAAATCCGTTTTGGCCTGTTTTGTGCCCTAAATCTTCAGATCACCATAACTTTCGATCCAGAGCTCGGATTTTCACGTTCTTTATATCAATGGAAAGCTGGTGAAATTCTTTGCACGATTCCGGGGTCATTCTCGAATTTTGATGGAGTTCAGAGAGAGAAAATCAAGAAAACGTCTCTGCGCGTGATAATAGACGAAGCCGACATTTCAACAACTAGCTTTAATACAACAGACAGTTCACCGTTTCTGCTAGACAGTCCGCCATTTTTCTAGGATTCACCGCTTCTGCCATAATAAGATGAGCTAAATGTGACCTAGAAGTGGTTGGGGTAGATCTGACTTTCTTCTCTCTTCCCTCTCTCATTCTTCCTATATATTGTAAGGAGGGGCTTCTTTCTAAAGGTCAAACATTTCCTGTTTTGCTCCTCCCTTCTTCTCTCTATCAGGTGAATTTGTGGAGTTCGAACCTCCCATTTGAAACTATAATGTGACTCTACCTCTTGGCATTCTGTAGTGTATTGTATCAATCTTTGGAGCAAGTAATGCATGTATGTGGATGATTCCCAACCCTCTCTATGTTCATTTGCATCCTCCTGATCTTTCACTGTGGATTTTGTTATCTGTGCATGATCTTGCATCACATTTGAATGGTCTATATTTATTGGCAAGATAGATGTTCTTCATTCCTCGGTGCATCACCTCTGTTAGCTTAGGTTTATTTTTACGCATCTTCTTACCTTATCTCCTTGGCAAGATTAGATTAGGTTTTAAGTAAACCCTCTGCGTTTTTGTGTGCATCTGAACAGAGGAATAGGAACCAGCCTTCTCTGGAGATTCCTTTCTCATTTTTGCAAGTCCCACACTTGGAGAAAGGATTCAATGTTATGCAATCACACTGGATGCTAGTATGATCAACCTAGAAATCGATCAACATCCGGGAAGTGCTTTGTGATTTTGCTCAACAAAGATAATATCACCAAATTCAGAGTGTCTATTTTTATTTGGAAAAATTTTCAACAAACCGATTCCCATCTAATTTGGATTTGATTTTCTCTTGTTTTTCCTAAAATACAAAATTAGCTACCCGTAACTCTCAAATTTACAAATTTTTGGAAACGGTTGTGGAATCCAATTTCAATTTAACCATAGCATCCTTGACACTTCCTAAGGTGAACAAGATCATAAAAATGTAGAATGAAGGTCCATTATTCTAGATACGAGCTCATTTCATTTTTGGTGCTTGAGTACCCGGGCATTGGAAATGGCAGTGTTTGGTAACCTGAGTCAACGTATACGGGAGGATTGTTGATCACAAAAATCCAATTGAATTTTTTAAAGGATTTCACAAAGGGGACCAAGGTTATGAGCATTGTTATGTTTTAGCCAGGGATTTTCAAGCAGCTCTAAACATTGTCATCATTGTCGAGTCCGAGGTGTGTGTGGTACAAGTGAATTCTTCATGATGATCATAAGAGGAGTGTTTTCTCATATGGAATAAAGGATATCATGTTCATATGTTCATCCTACCATCTATCACAGAAGTGAAGAGGTGAAACTAGATATTTCAAGATATAGAAAAAGGTGACCATTCCAGATAAGGCATGAAATGTCATTTTTAGGTCCAAAAGAGATGTGTTCCAATCAGATAAGCAGTCGAGGAAGATCATGTCCAGATGCGAAATTCATCTCGCACCATGAAGGAAGAGTGAGACTTCATTCTATGACATTTATTTTGTCTCTCTTCTTCTCTCTTTCTTTCTCTAGGTTTCTATTTCTTCGTTAAGGATTGCACTTTAAGTTGAAAAGTCTCATGGAAATGTAAAGAGCCACTGGATTTGACTATAAATTGTAATGCTCTCTTTATTCCAAGGGATCAATTTTTTCCCTCTCTAGAAATTTGTATTCTTTTATTCCTTGCATTTTAAGTTTCATCCATTCCCATCTTATCACTTAGCCGAGCACATGTTGGCATTTGTAAGAAGTTGAAGAACTTGGAGTCTTCTTTGTGGAATTAATAAAACTTGATCAAGCTTTGTATTTGCCTTTGAATTATCCATTTCATTACCTTGTGATGTTGTGTTGTGCTTGCATGTTTCCTCCAATTGAGTAGAACATACTCAAGGATATCGGTACATGGAATATGTTTTACTACCATTAACATAACTCTCTCCCTCTTTTCCCACTATTTCCCTCACGGTTTTATCCTCCTCCACCTTATACATTTCTCCCTCTCTCATACTATTGCAGTTACAACAAGGGTTTTTCTACACTTTCACCGGTCTTTGACCATCCCCAAGAGTTAGAAATAGTGTAAATAATCCATATTTTAATAAATGGGAGTCACCCCATCTTGAAGCAAAGGGATTCAATCCTATGAGAGTTGACAAAACCCATATTTTTTCCTTGACAAAACTTTTCACCAACACTCTCCCAACATGAGGTTTTCTCTACCAACATCAAGTTATCTCTCTTAACACAAGATTGTCTCTTCCTACACAAGGATGTCTATCCCAACATGGGGCTATCTCCTAATAAGGAAATACCTCCTAATAAGGGGTTGTTTCTCCCATCATGGGGTTGTTTCTCCCAATATAGGGTAGTTCTCCAAACATGGGGCTTTACTCTACTAATGGAAATTATCTCTAGGATATCTCAAGTTCATAATCTCCACCGTCATCCATTTCTTGCATTCACCTATTGTTCTCCCTTACAAATGGGATTAATGTTCTCTATACTTGTCTCTAGGAGGTCTTTGCAATGGATGTTGGTCTTCAACTTATTACTCTTGTAATAAAAGATGATAAAATTTCTTGTTTCCTCTCCCAATTAGGGGCATACAAATTCTTATTCTCCCAAAATAGGGCTATTTCTTAGAATGCATAGGTATGTATTGTTGTTGTTCATTTCTCTCTCTCAGAGGGTGACTGCCAAAACTAGATCCTACAAACCCAATTGACAAAGAGAGATCATGACTCCTTCCTATCTCTTCCACTTGTTCTTCTTACACTCTTAGTGTCATGGGCTTCTTCTTGGAAAATTCTCTTAGCCTCTACTAGTAGACTTTGATGCTCTACTAATAGACTCGCACTCTACATTATTTACAGGACCATATGATGCTCTCCCAACCGAGATGTTGTTCGATTCTCCTTGTTTAATATTATCAAGTGCGAAAAATATCTTGCATAATAAGTAGTTTTATAACAGGTCACCTTTTGTACCATTTTCCTTTCTTGGGGTCTTACAATTTTATATAACTTACATGGATTGTACATACAATTCCATTACAAATGTTTCTCAACTTGGTTCTTTACAAAATGTGCATATAAAAATTATACTTACATTGAAAAACATTTTTCCATGAAATAAAATGAATGCCGGCATAAATTCATGAAACAAAAATGCTCATTTAAGTGCTACCTTCCCATGTTGATCTTTGGTCACTCTGTCTCCTCTTAGAAGAACATTTCAGCTTGTGTGCATGATATAAGATGTTGATCAACATGTATTTATACTACTATGTAACTTGGAGAAAATTTATTGAATTTCCCTCTTAATGAAGTGTCTCTTTACCCTTCTTGCCAAATTCTATAAGAAGTGGTAAGAAAAACATGATTGGTTACTCCATATTTCACCTCAACGAGTGATCTACGTCCACACTTTCTTAAACAAATGGGGTTAGTTTCCCTCATGATTCTTCAAAAATTGAAACCCAAAAGGTGATTTGGAGATGCAACAAGCATGCTAAACAAAACTTAGCAATGTAAAATACAATCCATGAAAGAAAATAATTTCTTCTCGACCCAAGTTGATGGACGCTCCTCTTTGGGTAGGTCCCTCTTGATAGGATATTCTTTGAATAGGTGGGCTTTCTCAATATTTTCCTCTTGAATTGTTGGCACTCGAAACTTTCTTCTTGTTGATATTAAGATGAAATTGTGGATGAATATTCCAAAACTTATCAACCAATTGGCCACTCATATTATAATGCTCGTGTAATTCTTGTCCATTTTCTTGGACAATAAGCCCTTCTTGCCATTCTCCATATTTTGACTTGGAAAGTTGTCTTTATACCGAATCTCCTCCTCAAGGGCATAAGACTTCCTATGTATGGACTTTCTCTTCCAACACATGGCCACCAATGGTTATTCATTCCACAAAATAAACATGGTTATGCATACAATTGTTTTTGTATTTCAAGGCCATTCTTCTCATAATTGAAGAAAACATTGGAGTCCTTATAATTGTCATCCCTTTTAGGACTGTCCTTTGAGCAAGTTTGATGAGAGGAAATTGCACCATCTATTCCTCTAGGATGTTTTGCATTATTTATGTATGTTTGTCCCATGACTGGAAGGTTGTCCACTTCTTGATCTCCATGCAAGTCTCGGTCTGCTCTCTAGAAATCTCTACAATGGACTCTTTCTCGTGATAAAAAGACTGCAAATTGGTTTAAAATATCTCAAATAGGGGTTGTCATCTGCAAAGCTAGTGGCTTGGGCTCTTCCTCTAAAATCTTTTCTTTCTTATGTTGTTTTGGAGCATTCTCCAAATTATTGATAACCACTAAAATATCTCAAACCTGCATTTCCAAAATGCCACTTGCATAATTAGAAGAATCTAACACGAAAAATGTGTTAGCAACACTTTGGAAAACCATTTCGATACCAAACTTGATCCAAAAAAGGTAATTTACAAACACCGCATCAATTTATCCATTTTTAAATACTTATACAATTTCTCAATTTTCCCGTAATCATTAAAAAAATTGGGTTATTCTCAATTGTTTTCGTACTTTTTACATAAAAAACACCATCATAATTAAAAACAACATTAAAATTGAATTTAAAATGTTGAGTAAGTAATGAGAAGAGAGAAACAATGCAAACCATGTTGATAACGGATTTCACCCATGTTTCCCTACATCTCCATGTTCGAAAATACTTGAATCGCTCTATTACTAACGTAAATACGCTTTTCATACAAATATTACATCAATAATGCAATTTTTGGTTTGTAATAAAAAATATCACTTCCCGACCTCCAAGAAAGCTTTGGTTTCATCTCCAATGGCCTTCTCACAATAATCACTCTTCTCTCGAAAAGAGGCTATTATGCTCATGTAATAACGGCCTCTCACACCTTATGACAGTTATTTCTCCTTACAAGGGAATATAATCATCTCCTTACACAAGTAAATAAATCTCCTTTACAAGGGTGAATAAGTATCCTTTACAAGGTTGAATAAATCTCTAGCTATAAAAACTCTCTCTGACAAAGGGCTATTAAATTCTACTTATATGGGAAAACTAATCCTTCTCTAAATGAGGCTCCATTCTCCCTTACAGGGTTTCCTCTCCACCGAAGCTTATAATAAAGCTTTACAAAAACCTCCAAAAAGTCTTACAAAACCAAACTTTCCTAAGTCTCCCATATTGAGGCCCCAAACTTGGCTAAGTTATGTGAAATACATATGGTGGTTGAAATTTTATAGTGTTTGCTAGAACTGATTTTTAAGGATAAATATTATATCCTTTGGCTAAAAATATTGAATTACCTTGATCTTATCCCAAATCCATGGGAATGGGGATTATAGAAGCCTTGTTTAAGTCATTCCCTCCACCATTTACATTGCTTAAAGGAACACCTTGGAATTTAAATGTGCCTCATGTGTTGGCATTGGTAAATGTGTTGGTTGTTGACTCATCTAGTTGGTATGTTGGTTGAAAAATACGTTGAGTCATGCGCTCAAATTGGTGTTGGTTGTTGAGCTCACCCATGCAATGTGTTGACTCAACCATGAACTCACTCAATTTGGTTCACCATGTAATTTGGTCATGAGCTTGATAATGTTGAACTCAACTATGTGAGCTTGGTGGCAAGAAGGCGGTCGGGTCCCCCTCTTGATAATATTAAAATACAAATCATTATATAGTATATAATGGAGTTATGTGATTGTCATTCAGTTTGTAACTATTCAACCAATCAGAACCACCTCTTCCTATTTAATAAATGTTTTCACACTTATTTGAGTATGCATTCAACCTTATATGAATTCTTTCTTCTCTTTGCATATCCTAACATTGGTATCAAAGCATCAAAGCTTTTTAGCCCGAGGAAGCTCTTAAAGGGTACGGGAGAGTGCAAATGGTTTGAGGAATCACATCATGAAATAAATGGCACAAATTACTTATGTCTACAAAATGTAGGAAAATGATCACATAAAGTCGAAGCTTGGCTTATTCGCATTTTTAAGGACAAAGAAAAAAAGAGAAATGTCAAACTAGCTGAGAATATAGTGCTAGGACATTCGTGAGGCCCAAAAGACATGGTTTGAGGGTGTGAAGTTGAGGGTTTGTTCGAAGGAAAATATGTTTCACAAAGGTAAACATAGTCATGGTTGGGAAAAATCACGAGTATCTCGAGCTCGTGTGGGAGAAAGAAAAATGAGGGCATTCTTTGTTTTGCTTCTCTAATGGATATCTTTATCGTTGTGCTTTTATAGCTTTATCACCGCTTACGAGTGTTATAGCTATGGATTTATTTTACAGTGAACAGAAAGATGTGACTTAGGTTCAAGTCCCCGGGTGAAATTGTTCTCTAGAAATAAGGACCAATCACAAATCCATTCGAGGAGACAACGAGGGTAGAAAGAACAAAAACGTGAATAGTCGTGTTCCTTAGTAGGTAATAATATTTTCAATATAAGAAAATATAATTCAAAGGTTGATTTGCATAATTAAATATGATTTGATGGGGTAAGTCCATATTATTTTATTATTTATGTTGTACTTTGGAATAATAAAATGGAAAATATTTCACACTTGACTTTTTCAAGATGCAAAAAGTAATGGGCACTAATTTCAATGTATGGAGCCATAAGATTTTAACGCTTGTAGAATTTCATGAGTGTGATAAGATAATCAAGGGAAATGAAAAAGACCTACTACAAACTTTGAGGATTATGACAAATGTCATAAGGAAGCATTATTTCTTCTCAAGTTATCGATTTCGGATGATATGATACTGAAGTGTGGAATGCCACTATGGCAAGCACATTGTGGGCTAGTCCGAGGAATAAATATCGGATGTCGAAAAGAATCGGGCTTTATACCTAAATAATATGCTCTTTTTCATAAAATTACAAGAAGGTGGATCATTTTTTTAGCACCTACTTCGGATGAAAGACCTTCGAGACCAATTATCTTCCATCAAGAAAAAGGTGGACGACGATGGTATGATAGCTCTGGTTCTTAACAGCTTACCTTCTTCGTATGATTCATTTGTTGAGGCACTCCATTTAGGGGTTAAATTAAAAACTCACATTTGAAAAGGTGAGTTCCTACCTCTTGTAAAAGGAGTAGAGACAAATTCAAGTAGAATCTAATTGTGAGCAATCGAGAGAGTGCTCTTGTCACTCATTTAAAAGAAAGTGGAAACATCATTCGTGAGTCATCCACTTGGTATCATCAAGTCACATGCTATTATTGTCACAAAGGTCGGCACCTTAAGAAGGATTTTCGAAAGTGGAAGTATGAAATTTTGCAAAAGAACAAAAATCCATGTGATGAGGAATATGTGGCAGCAGTTGTAAAAGAACGGGATTCAAATGACAGGCATGCTCTTTATTGTCTTATGACATCATGCTCGCATGACATTGGTACTAGTTGTTGGATCATTGACTATGGTGCATCCACACACTTTTCATGTCACAGGGACTGGTATGTTTCATTTACTACAAATATATATTTTGAATTAGTAGTAAGAGTTGATGGAGAATCACTTACAGTAGAAGGGATAGGAGATATATGCATTGTATTGAATAATGATCATAAACTATTGTTACGGAATGTTACATATGTACCTACTAGAGCTCAAAATTGCACCCTGCCCCAAGTCGGAAGCAACTCAAGGATTTTGAGGCAACATGGGATTGTCTCCAAGTTGTGGGACCTTGCTACTTGGGACAGACCTCCGGAGAAAGTCGGTTCCTCTACCTATTCCTACTGTTAAAAATACTCCTAATGCTAAAAGAAAATCCTAAACTAAATATGCCAAGGGACCAAGGATACAATGAGATGCAGAAAATCAAATCCAAAGCTAAAATGGTGGTGATAACACAAAGAAAAAGGTGACAGACATTGAACACAATCATAATTGGGACTGCAAATGAAAGAGGTATGCACAATCCATTACAAGGGTAAGAGGAAGGAAAGAATGCAAATAAAAATGAGCTAAGGTAGACAAAACATGACATAAAATAGATTTTTATTGCTTAAATATATGCACAATCCATTACAATCAAAACAGAAGGCAAGAAATTGTCTGTGGAGGCCAAAATGAAGGCTCGAGTTCATAGTTGCTTGGGAGACCATTTTTACATGGTTCCTTTACAGATCAAAATGTCCATCATTTTCAAAATGAAAGAGTTTACAATATATAGCTCGAAGAGAAAGAGAGAGAAGAGAAGAAACGAGTTTTTTTAAAATCTTCAACCACCAACAGTTTGGATTAAAATCCTTTGCAAAGCACATGGGCACTCTACAAGGCCATTATTGTGTCTATTTCATCTTGCATAAGGAAATGAATCCATGCTTCATCAATTTTATTGGTTGAGCTACTTGGTTTGATCGTTTTCATGCCCAAGATGCTCTTTTCTCCCTCAAATGTCATGTTTGCCATTTTACTAGCCAAATCTCACCAAAATCCTATTTTAATGATGCAAGTTGAAGGGCTCGAGGAGATATTTCTAATGATAAAAATTTTATCAAATTTGGTGCTCTAGGTCGAAAGTTATTTCCACTTGAATATTTGTATGTCAAGAGGCACAGGAATTCGACACGTGAAAACCTTTGATTTTCTTGGGGATCAGCCTCTTCGATGTGTGCATTACTTTTTATTTTTCCATGTTTCCACCTCCAATTGGGTCACGGGATCGGACTTTAGCTTTTTGTTTTTCCTTTCCTTAGTGAATGAGTTGGCTTTATGAAATACAAGCCAATACGATTATGCCATGTACATTTGAAATTCACCCTTTGAATGACCTTTGTGAAGTATGAGCCAATGAGAAGGCTCCACGTACTTCACATATCAGTCCTTTGATTAACCACTTCGACAGGTTGTGAAGCATTGACCAATGAGAAAGTATCACGCCTCTACACTATGTCGACTCTTAATAGTCTTATATGATAACTATAAAGTGCGAGCCAATGCGAAATCTCCACACACGGTTTGCAATTTCAATCTTTTCTTCATTTTCATTTTCCCACTTTGCAAATATTGGCCAATGAGGAAGCTCCATATAGCTTTTAGGCTTGTCGAGTTGTTGGATTTTGCCTCACAACTTTCTACTTTCGGGGACCTAGAAAAAAATTGCTCTTTGAAGTTATCCACATAACCCCTATTCACCTCGCCGACCTTCCGGACTCCAACACCCCTATGAAACTTGGATTATTCCGTGGACTTGATAACTACAAAATGTATATTCTTGAGGAAGTGACAAAATGATGCCATGTGTTGGTTGTTGATCTTTTTCGTTTGTCATTGTCTTCACCCATCACATGTTGGTCTTTAATTGGCTATGGAGTTTCTTTGTTGTGTGGGTTTCCATGCTTCCCGAGAGTTTAATTAAACCCACCTAAGTTATATACTAACACTCCTTTGTTACTGTGGATTTTAAACATATAACCCACCAATTAATCAAACCTTAGTATCCTACAAAGGTTTTCGAATGCCAACGGCTCAAGCTTTTGATCAATGGAATTTGACGATCGTTTAGACTTCCCAGCACCTATGAAACATGGCTAAGTCCATTTTTAATAAGTTGCTCCAAATTAACTAGGGGTAAATTTGGGATAACAGTTTGGAAACCTCGAGGGTAATTTACTGCTAAATTAGATCAATGACATCTATGAAATCCATTAGGCATGGAGTAAAGCCCAAAAATTGAAGAAATTGATCTCAACTTTGAAATTTTCTTAACCCTTAGCCGTTATGAACTTAACAAAAATTGGAACTACCTAAAATTGATATGTGGAGCTCTAAATAAATCTTTGAAACTGCTCCAACTATTTGATTCCACTATTAAACCTAATCTTCCCGATCCGCTACCTCGGTTTGCTCTTGAGCTGATTTCTTAGGAGTTTTTGATTCACTTTAAGATTGTCCCGAATCACTGTATTTTTTACCAAGGAAGAGGCACGGGGAAAACCTGACTGAAACTCATCTCTTGGGGCAAAAAAATGCACTTTGAAAGATGCACCATATATGATTTGACCAGTAAAGACTACCCAAACTAATTTGAACCAAGCAAAGATGCAAAACTATATACAAATAGGGAAAATCATACATGCTTCAAATGGAAACTGCAGAGTGTGCACAAGCACGTGTTCTGTTGAAAACAAACCTACACTACCCTACACTAACCAAAGAAATGAGAAGTTAAACAAATATTGAAACATGCAGGGAGAAATAACTTCCTTGTTTAGAAAGTGTGGCCATGTAATTAATTTGGCAATGAACATGGCCTTTAATAAGAGTGAAAAATTGATTTGAAGTTGGTTTTCCACCCTTTTCTCCAAAGTATTATAGTCATTGTTTTACCCTCAATACCTCTTTATAACCCCAAACACATCGACCTATCACCCACTTACGTTGGATGCTCACCCGAGGTGTGTGTGGGCACCGAGCCCCTCCTTTATGTGAGTTTTACAAGAGATTTCCGCCATTAATGGAAGATTATTTGTAAAAATAGAAGTAAATGTATCTACTTAAAAGGAAAAAGATATAACTAACAGATCTACACATCAATGCATCACAAAATCCAAATAAACATTGTATGAAGCACAAGAAACTAGATTTGAGTCATTACAAGCCAAATAACATGAGGGTTTACACCCATAAACACGATGTACATAATAGATCCATGTATATTGATTTAAAAGAGTTTCTGTAGCCATACAAAAGGGTCATCTTAGACCATATATATCAAATGACAGTAGATCCAACCTCTACAAACTAATTTGATCAAATATCCTAACTATGCTTTCCCCATTATAACCCTTGTTACAGACCCCAATACCCATACATATGCTTAATGATATCCCTTACAACCCTCTAGCACCAAGAACTCTAAACCCTAGCATCATGAGCTCCAAACCCTTAGCATTTCATAACATTTCTGTAGCACCTCGTTACCCTCCTTTTCTATGCACTCCCGTACTTCTAGCGCCTTCGCGCTTATCTTATCCCTTTCTCCCTCTTTTTCCTCTCCTTTTTTTCCTATCTTCATTCCTATCCCAAGCACTTCTTTAAATAGAATCAGTGTCCACTGCCATGACGTCTCTCTAGACCAAATCACATGCCAACTATCAATGTGGTCCTCCATTGACAAATGTCTATCCTCTTTGCAAAACCTTCCACTAACTAAAATGATGCCTCTGGGAATATACCCTACATGGAATATCTTTTTCTTGGCCTCCAAGGTTCCAGGCTAGCACCTTATCCACTTATCATGCCTAGTTGGGTCCTCACATTTTTCCTCAAGTGACTTCATGATGCCAAATATGGATAAGTCCTTTAAACCCTTGTTCTTCCTCTCGTGCGCGCCCTAGTTTCACTTAAATACTTTTTCCTACACACTTTTCCTTGAGTGCCCTTCTATTTACTGATCATGTGCGTGCGCCTCTTGGTACTTAACCAATATTTAGGTCCAACATCACCCCACACTACGCATGTTCTCCATCCTCGAAAACATTCTACTCCTTCAAAGAATAAATAATAGTGGAATTGAAATAATATAAATAAAGAATAGAAGAATGGAATAATATGCTACTGCTGCATGAGGAGTGGGAACTCCTTCTTTATGGATGCCTCAATCTTCTCCCATGCATCCACTTGTCCTTGTGTCTGCTAAATTAGGTTACCCACCAATACACTTACTTCATCAAAACTTAGTTCATCGCTCTTAGCTTTCAATGTATCTACAATGCTTTCTAGTTGCTTGTTAAGATCACCTAGTGCATCCATCATGTGAGTGACTTGGGGGTATATTTCCTTTAGCTTATTCTTAATCGAAACCTACAAGGTTTCAATTTCTTCCAACTTCTTCTCAACCTCAGCTAGGATCTTATTACACTCTACCCTATTTCCTTTGTTCTTTTCCTAAAATTATTTCAGATCTGCCTTATGTGTAGTAACCAATATGCTAACTACCATGTCTCTGCCGACACAAGTGTCATACACGATCCGCAGCCATCTACGTGGCGCTTTTATTGCGCAGAAGGATCTCAAAGTACGAAGTCATTTTCTACCCAATCTTCAGCTTTTCTTCCTCCTCCTGGTGTGCCATCACCTCTTCTCGCCACCTCTAATGCGAGTCACCACCTTTCCATGGTGAGGATGTGGGTCAAGTCTTCCAAGAAGTGCATGGTTGACTCATATTTCTGCACAAGTGGGGCTAGGTTCGGTGTTTCAAGATAATGACATTTGAAATGGCCTCTATCTTCTTGTGGAATTCATGCACCTTCACCTTTTCATCCCTCGCCATGCCTTAACTTTGCATTGATCAATTCCATTTGTTTTATCTCCTTTTCCCGCCCAATGATCTCCTCATTCTTTTTCTCAAGCTCTTCCTCTTAGACCCTTATTCTGTCGTTTCTGCCAAAGAGTCTTGCTTCCACCTCCACTAATACTTTGTTGAGCGTGTTGTAAAATTTATCATCCGACGGTTGTTGGGCATTTAAAAGGGGGTTTACTCCTTGAGCATCTTGTATCTTAATCAATGCATCACGATTCACCTCGAACTTGGGTTCATCAATGTGGGACTCAAAATCCCAGGATAACATTTTCCTCATTTGTGGGTACGTAGCCTCTTCATCAAAATAATACCAAATGAGGAATTGGTTGGTGGGCACGTTACTTTGGAAGCACACATGCAGTACCTTGCTTGATCATTAATATAAGTCATCTTGTGTTCATGTGCCACTACTGTGCCCTTTCCACTTGTGTGTGTTGTCGTTAGGAAGCTTACTTTGCTAAGCTTTGGCCTTCGCACATGCTCCCATACTCCTTTCCTACACTTGCGATCTCCTCATTTTCCTTCAAAACTTCTTCAGCGCTTCTCTCTACTTCATGCTCCACCAACTATTGGATAATACCTATCACCTCCCTCTCTATAATGTTATCCATCTGCTACTCGGTTGGGGTCGGGGTCTTCTGATCTTTGAAGTTTACATTCTCACTCCCTAATATGTCATGAGTGTCTTCCTTGATCTCATTCGTATATTCATTTCCTTTGTCATCTCGACTATCAGTACATCATACATAGGATGATTTTGTCCCTCATCATACTCTTCATCATTTTCATCACCCTTTTCGGCCTCCATGTTTTCTGTTTCTCCTAAGTCCGACCCTTTTATCACCCTTTTCTTCTTCCTTACTGGTGACTCCAATTCAGGGGACTTCTCTTTTCTTCTCTCGCGGTGATTTTTCCCTCTATGGTGAATCTTTTCTAAGAGGAGACATCTTCCAGTGGATGTAAGTACTTATGCCCACACCCGACTCATGTGCCCCTACTATCTCATCTTTGTCTACGCGCTTGGTGCATTTTTCTCGTGGAGCCTCCCCTCTTTCTCTTTTCCTTAGAACAGCCTTTTTACTCATGGTGGGGTCCTCTGAATGGAGACATCATCTTAGACATAAACATATTTTTCATACTTAGGCCTTAGGTGTAAATACACCCTCAATGTTGTCCTCCCGCACCGGGAAAGGTTACTAGTTCTAACATGCGTACGTCTTGGGAGACATACATCTTCACATAGGCACACTTCTTAGGGTATATTAACTTCCTACATAGCTCACGGTAATATTGATCTACTAAACTTAGATCAAACCTGAGTTTCTTCGCCTCTTTGAATCGATTGACCCTAGCCTGGAAGTATTGCATCGTGAAGGAGAAAGGAAACTTACACCAAGGAATCTTGGTGCCATCTATCAAATTAAATTTTCCGATACAAAAATTTTGGTATACGACGAACTCAGCCTCTCCTTGTACTAATGAAGGTATCTGCTCGGGTATTCTCCATTCAGCCTCAAACGTGTCATGTATCCGCTTATACAACTTTTCCAGTGCGCCTTATGAGCGGTCGGTCGCATGGTGTCACAAGTATATTGTTCAAACCTCTTGGTGGGGGAGGGGTTCTCATATGGGTATTCCCAAACAAACTTATTTGACCCATCAGGCACTCCAATCTCTGAAAATAAAATGGTGAGGAGGACATTACTAAATATGATCTTCTCTTCATCACGTACGGCATTTATAATCTCCTCTGGAATAAAAGATGAGATCTTATATATGGTCCCCTTCGAGATCTTGCAGCATACATTCAACCAGGCCTTGTTGATCTATGTACATATCTCTTTCCCATTCAGCTTTATGACCAAGCGCGTGGCCATCCTCATCATCGGGTTGGTGATCGCATAAATTTCAAAGTAGCGTGAACCTCTCTTGTATTCATAAGCTTCAACGGTCTTCTAAATGCCTTCTTTGTCTCCCAAACCATCCTTTAATGATTCTCCTTCCTAGATAAGGATGGTGAACTCACAAATCAGCTAGGAGTTATGCGCATCCTCCGACCTATGAAATAGAAGTGGTCTTCATGCACGCGCAACATCAACCATTGGTATAGTCGCTCAGGCTTGCCAAAATAGGGAAACTAGTAGAGTTACAACAACCTAGCCTTCTCTATTTTAACCTTCACTTTGTCATCATAGATAGGCATTCCATCTAATGTCCTCTTCTCTGTAGGGTGAACCGATTCTAGTGTCATCTCATTTTCTATGGTGCTCGTTTGACGGTTGTAATTACTTACGGCCATCTTTCTCGATGTCATACACCCATTCCTTACAAAGTAATACACCATCTGGGTACTACATTTCCACGTACCATTCTTAATTGTAACTGGTATAAACGGATTGTTTTCCCTTGCCCTTTCCCTTCTTCGATGAAATGTTTTCTACTTTCCTAGGTGTCATTCCTTTGTCGGGTCCTTAAAACTTCTTCCTCTCTCCTGGTCTTGGCTCTACTCAACTTCGCGGCTCCACTCCTTTGTGAAAGTTCCTCCAAACCCTGTGCCCTAGCTATGTAACCCTAACTTGGAAAAACCTTTTTCCACAAGACAGCGTAACACCCGTGGGATCCTTCCACACAACCTTCTCCACTTACGCTGTGTACTCCTTTCCACTTTGGTTTGTTGATCAAACTAGATATGCACGTAAATCTTCACAAATATTCTCAAACCTTCTTCGCAAGGATGCCCTAGTTCGCAAGAGCTCTTTGATAACTTAAAATGCAAGGTAGAAAATAACGCACCCCCGATCTTCTATTTATAACTTTTTCTTTTCTCCGCAATAAATGTCATGCCACCTACCAATGTAATTTCATAATAAAGGTGGCTTTTTCCAATGCCAACCTTCAGCGCTTTTCCTCCATGCTCAATCCAATGCAAAAACTTCAACAACCTTCATAATCACAAAAACCCCTTACTAACCACATATCCTTACGCACGCATGTACAACGTCAAAGGCATTCTTCCTTTGTGTCCTAATCCTGGTTCTTAACATCACCTACCTCATGTTGTTCTTGTGCTTTTCATTCTTGTATGTGGTTTCTATAAAGCCTTTTGACACCATCCTTCCCTTATGTTCACCTCTTCTATGTGTGATCTTCCAATCCACGTGTTTTTTATTTTTCAACTCGGGCCATCAACAACCATAGCTTCCAACACTTGTCATATCACTCCACTCCACAAAAATGGATGTGCGGTCCTTTGCACATAGAATTTTTTTGAAAATAATAAGTGGCTACCAGTGCACAAATGCACACAAAACAAAACAACAAGAAAGGGAAACACAAAGAAAGGAAACTACATCAAAGAAAATCCTAGGCTAACTAGCAATATTGCCTTATTTACAAACAAAAAGAAGACTTATTTATAGTAAGGCTTCAACCTACTCCCATTTAAATGTCCTAGCAATCAGTTTCCATCCAACGCTTGTAACTAGCAAGCACCTTAATCAAGTATATAGGATATAATGTATGGGCCAAACCAATGGACTTTGAATTTCCTAAGATGGTGCAGAAACTTGGAATCATATAAGAGAACCATCTTGCCCAACCTCAAACTATTTATTCTTGATGTGTGTATCATGTTGTGATTTCTACCTAGATTTTTGTGTTTTCTCGAATCCAACAAGCAATAGCCTGCCTCTCATCCAACTGCATCAACTTATCAATCCTCTCTTCAAGTTCTTGTTCATCATTTAACCCTCATCTGAGTGTTATACGTAGCGATGGTAACATGAATTCAACAGGTAACACAACTTCTCATGCCAAACACCAATTGAAAATGTGTGGCCTTGTTTAGTCTCTTATAAGTAGTCCGATATGACCATAACACGGTAGAAAAATTTTCATCCCAATCCTTTCTTCCCACATCACAAATCTTGGTCAATGTGTGATCCAAAATTTTGTTAAACGCCTCAAAGAATCCCATTAGCCTATAGGTGATAAAGGGTAGTCTTGTGATGGGCCACCATGAATTCTACCAATAATATTTTAACTATCTCATTTAAGAAATGAGTACCCCTATCACTTATTAAGCTCAGTGGGCATCCATACCTGCTAATTATATTTTCCCACAAGAACCTAATCATTGTTACCGCTATGCGATCCCTTATAAGTGCCGCTTTTTCCCTCCTTGTAAGGTAATATGTGTACGTAATGATATAGCGCGAATCTTTCCTTCACACAGCTAGAGAAATAGGGCCTATGAACTCGATTTCCCATTTCTCAAATGGCTCGGAATGACAATTGGTCTTAATGGCATTTCATCTCTTTTCCCTGGTTTACTGCAGGCACCTTTGGCGATGGTCACAGGCCTTGCAATACTCGATACAATCTTTGTAAATTGTTTCCCATCAAAATCCTACTAGAAGGATCTCACACGTGGTTGCATTCTCTGGATAGTGTCCCCTGCAATTCCACCATGAGAATCTTCCATGATTACCGTGTCGTTAATGCTCAATCACGCACCAAAGATAAATCCTTATCACAAATTTCAGTTTGTATTAGTCTCCACTAATTAACATCTAGGGTGTGACACGTATGGCTAACTACTTTCTTTACAAATTCTTCATTCCCTCTAATGCCACACCCGTTTTCATAAACACAAAAATATCTTCCAAGTCGAGGAGAGCACGATGCAATCTAAACAATTGTGCATCAAGCATTGTATCCTCAATGCTCATCACATCCTCTCCGAGTCTATCTTTGATAAATGGTCGACCCCAAATTAATCTTACAGTTTAAACACCATAAACTCAAACTCTTGGAATAATAGGATCCACCTACATATGTTCCCTCAGTAAGATGGGTTTGTTCACCAAGTACTTTAATGTCATGTGGTCCGTGTAAAAGATAAAAGGCATCGCTAACAAATATTGTCCTGAATTTGTGTAGCACATAGATAATCGATAATGCCTCACACTCGAGGTATTATAATTTCGCCTCTGTTGGGGTTAGCTTCCTACTAGCAAAGCACAAGGGATGGTCAAAATTTCCCTCTCAAGTTGTGATAAGATTTCTCCAATCGTCATCCTGAAGCATCAACATGTACATGGAATGGCTTATCCCAAGAGAGAAAGTGTAATACGGGCGCGGTGATAAGCCTATTCTTTAATGTATGTAATTTGATGTGCCTCTCCCCAATGAAATGTACTTATGTGCTTTAGCAAATCTTCCAATGGCGCGATGATCTTGGCATACCCCGTGATAAATTTTTGGTAATACCCCGTATGCCCAAGGAATCTGCGAAACACGTTCTAGTTGGTAGGCTCCCCAATCCCACAATAATGGAAACTTTGGCAGGATCCACTAGCAAGCCTTCTTTACATATGATATGTCCCAACAAGGTGCCAAATCGAGTAGCAAAAACCCATTTCTTAATGTTGAGGGATATACTCAACTGCCAACATCTCTCAAACATCAGCCTCAGATTGTCACAATGGTCCCTCACTAATCCATATATTGTGTAGTCATCCAGGTAGACTTGTAGAAATTTATGGATAAAGTCTTGAAGCGCTGAACCATAATGTGCGAAAACACACAAGCAAGTGCGTTCTTCATCCAAAAGGAATGACCGTAAAGGAAAACTTCCACATTCAATGGCGAAGGTTGTCTTTTCTTGGTCCTCCTTTGCAATTCTAACCTAATGATATCCTGAGAATCCATCTCGTGAAAGAATAGATTTCGCGCCAGCTACTCCTTCCAAGATCTCTTTGGTGAAGGGGGTTGGAAAACGATCAATGACACACACCGCATTCAAATCCTCGTAGTAAACGTAAATCCTTATCCTCCCATCCTTCTTAATGTTGATGTCCATCGAGACTTATCCACTATGATTCCTCAATGTACCTCAATGATACCTAATGTGATCATCTTGTCAATCTCCTCTTTGACTTTGACACGTAGATGCGGATTCATTCGGTATGGTCTCTTCTCGAATTGGGTGGACGTCCTCCTTCACTTTGATCCACATCTCTCCTAAAGAGTGGTGAACTCCCTTAAGCTCATGGTACCAAGCGTGGAAAAAATCCTAAAATTCACACAACGATCAATAATCTTTGAAACCTCCCTTTTGTCCAAGAATTCCAATAGTAGCTTCCCAGGTTCCACCTCCAAACTAGTGTTAACCTTGTTGAGTTGTGAAGCTCAATTACTTCAATTTAGCATGCTATATTAAACTTGCTGGAAAACACAGTAATCGACATTAGTTATGAAGGGACCGACATCGGTCGTGCAAGTAGAACCGACATCAATTAGGGCTAACCGGCGTCGGTTACCTATGCATGGGTATTTTATTTAACTCTCGGGAATTATATCTAAATTTAATATTAAAGAAAATCTATTGATTGTAATTGCATGGATAAGTGCCCTAAGTTTGTCTATGCCTATATAAGCATGAAATCTAGGGTTTAGAAAAGAGGATTGAGAGAATTGATTATTATTGTGGAAATAATTATGAGAGAGAGAATTCTTGGAGAAGAAGGAGAAGCTTGAGAGAAAGAAAGTATTGTACATCTGAGAGGTGTGGAAAATTGTAAATCTTCATTGTGTATCTTCTAAAAGATTTGGATAATAGATTGGATTGTTTCTTGGTGTATGTAGCTCACACTAGGTGAACAACGTTAAATGCGGTGTTGATTTATATCTCTTGCATTGTATATCTCTTCCGGTAGAATATCCTCTTTTATTGCATGTATGCTTAGATCTAATATATTATCTCGTACATCCTTACTCTAACCCCAACAATTATTATTGGAGATTTGTTAGACGGTTTTATGTGTTGACAAATTTAGTCACATAGGTTATTCTAATTAAGTGGGAGCCACAACAATGGCAGAAGAAAATAAATACAAGGTAGAGAAATTTGACGACCGAAATTATAAATTATGGAAGATGCAAATTGAGGATTATTTGTATCAAAGAGATTTGTATTTACCGTTAGATGAAAATTCTAAACCTACGAAGATAATCGATGAAGAATGGAAGATTCTTGACAGAAGGCTTTGGATCTATAAGATTGAGCCCGACAGCATCCGTGGCTTCCAATATTATAGAAGTGACTTCTACGGTAGAGTTAATGAAATCTCTTGCTAATTATATGAAAAACCTAGTGCTTCAAATAAATTTTATTTGATGAAGAAACTATTTAGTTCTAATATGCATAAAGTTGTATTTGCATCTAGTCATTTGAATGATTTTTGATCTATTGTAAATCAGTTAAAATTAGTTGATATTTCATTTGATGATGAAGTGAAAGCACTCTTATTCTTAAGTTCTTTTCCTGATAGTTGGAATAACTTGGTAGTGGTTGTTAGTAATACAACGTCTATTAATAATATTTTGAAGTTAATGTGCTTAGTATAATCTTGAATGAATAAATTCGGAGGAAGAGTACAGAGAAATCATCATCCGGGAATGCTTTGAATGTAGAAAGAAGAGGCGACGTATAAGGAGAGATCCAAGAGTAATAATAATGGGAAATCAAAGTCAAGGGATAGTAGATCTAAATCCAGAGGTAAGGGAATTACCTATTGGAAATGTGGAAAGAAAGGACATGCAAAGAAATATTGTTGGTCAAAGGATAAAGAGAACCAACACCCAAACAAAAATACAGAGGCAAATATTGTAGCAGAGGGAATGCAAGATTCTCTTAATCTTTCTTTGGATAATAGAATAGAATCATGGGTCTTAGATTCGAAGCTTCTTTCCATGCAACCCCTAATAAGGGTTATTTTAGAAATTATGTCCACGGTAATTTTGGGCATGTTTATTTGGGTGATGATGATGCTACAAGAAAGGTTTGTGTTAATTGTATAAAATATAAATTTGATGTTTTTTAGACTTTTAAAAGATGGAAAGCCCTTGTTGAAAATGAATCAAATTTAAAGTTAAAGTTCCTTATATATGAAAATGGTGGTGAATACTGTAGCAAAACTATTAATGATTATTGTTCAGTGAATGTAATACGTAGAGAAATGATAGGTTTCAAGAACACCACAAGAGAATGGTGTTGTAGAAAGAATGAACAGGACAATCATGGAACGTGCTAGAAGTATGAGGATACATGTTGGATTGACCTTGGATTTTTGGGTAGAAGTAGTTGATACAGAGCTTATTTGATTAATTGTGGGCCTTCAAGTTCACTAGATGGAGGAATACCAAAGGAAACTTAGACCGGAAAAGAGGTAGATCTTTCTTTTCTTAAAGTTTTTGGTTCATAAGCTTTTGTACATATTGATAAGGTAAATAGAAAAAAATGGATGCAAAATCCAAGAGATGCACTTTTATTGGTCATGGATTTGATGATTTTAGATTTCATTTTTGGGATTTAGAGAATTCTAAAATTATTAGGAGTCATGACATTGAATGGAATGAAAAGATAATGTACATGGATCAAATATTGGTACCCAAGGACAAACCGGTTGAGAAGTTTGTGAATGAAAATTATCTCTCGATTCAAAAGTCATACATACAGGGTTACACAGGAACGTGTCGTGTCGGATTGACCCCGACCGACATCGGTCAACTGAACTAGTATCGATTACAGAAGAGCTAAATCGGCATTGATCAGCAAAACCAATGTCGGTTAAAGGTGACCAGCGTCGGTCACTGTCAAAATTGGAAACAAATGTCCAGGAGGTCCAGAGTGAGCCTTTGGTACCCCAAACTTCTGTGAGAAGGTCTTAAAGGGTAAGTAAACCTCGAGAAAAAATTACACCTTCTCTATCTTTTTTATTATTGACTGATAATGGTGAACCGTAATATTTTGAAGAAGTAACGCAGATAATACTTACGTGCAATGGGAGCATGGCATGGATGAGGAGATGGATCGCTTAGAACAAAACCAGACTTGGTATTTGGTTAAGTTGTCAACAAGTAAGAGCTCATTGCATAAAAATAGGTTTATAGGATCAAGGAATAAGAGGGTAGATAGAAAAGGTACAATGTAAGACTTGTAGTAAAGGGATTTACATAGAAAGTAGGTATTAATTTTAATGAAATATTTTCTCTTTTTTAAAATGACTTCCATAAGTATTATATTAAGTATAGTTGCAATAGATAATTTGTATTTAGAGCAACTAGATGTAAAGACGGATTTCCTTCATGGTGATTTAGATAAAGAGATTTATATGCAGCATCACTTGGGTATGCAATCAAGGGTAAGGAGAAATTAGTGTGCAGGTTGAAAAAGAGTCTATATGGGCTCAAGCAAGTGCCAAGGCAATGGTACACTAGGTTTGATAGTTTCATGCATGAGCATGGTTACTTCGATGTGAATCTAATCATTGTGTTTATTTTAAGAAGCTTGAAAATGGGAGCTATATTATTTTGTTACTATATGTGGATGATATGCTGTCCTCCTCTCATGTTAGAGGGTCATCTCACATGGGTTAGGTTTAGGGTTTCATATGTGTCATGCACTAGGTTACTTAAAGACCCTATATGTACCCATTTTCTATTCATTTATGAGCATGCCAAGACACTCCATTTTCTTTCCTCTATGCAAGCTTTGTTTCTGTTGAGCAAGTTCTTCCATTACTGATCATTTTTTCCTTGCTATCGCTGGAGCTTTCATGATTCCGTTGGAGTGCAACTACTTCGTGGTGCCTCGTTTCCGATTCGATTCTCGTAAACTCTTTTCATGGTATCAGAGCTGAGATCGGGTAAACGTGCACTCGATTTTTTTTTTGCTATTACTCTTACTTGGTTTCGTTATTTTACTCTGCATGCAAGTCTTTTGATCACTATTTTCTAGAAATTATCTTGCTAATATCTCTAACAAGCTTTCTCGGAAAGTTTTTTGTGTTTTTTTTGTGCATGTATGTGCTCGTGGTCAGCAGATCCTTAAGTTCTTCAAATGTGGTTGCTCATCAATGAATTGTTGCTGTCCCTCCGACCATTTTAGGATTGTTCAAACCGCCATCATTTATTCAAATGGAAGTGAATCAATTTTTCTTCATGGCTTGCATTTTTTCTTCATTCCGTGCGTTTTTTTTATTGTTCAACGTGCGTTTTTTATTCTTCAAGCGTTTTTAATCATCTGCCACGTTTTTTTTGCTTCACAGGCATTTTTAATCACATCTACCACGTTTTTTGGGTGTGGGCAAGCTAAAACGCTTTGTATGCATTTTTGATTGCTCGCATTTTTTTACTTCTTAGGCGTTTTTAAATAACTCGCTCATGTTTTTTTGTCTCGAGCAAGGTAAAACGTGTTTTTAGTAAACACTCACATTTTTTTTTGCACGGCTTTGTACATGTTAAAATACTCTGCCATGTTTTTGCTTCTGCCTGGCTCTTTCCCTTGGTGCCCACGCACCTGCAAACAACTCATTAATGCCAAAAATGGCCTAGAAACTCTCCCGCGTGGCCTGCAACCTTCTCTCGTTTTTACACTCCAGCAGCGTTGTTCTTCTTGTTTTTTGGTAAGGTTTCAACCATACGCCTTTTCCTTTGGTAAGTTTGTTAATTTCCTTCTTTTTTCTCTCTAAAATCCTCAGTTTTTTAGAAAAAACGGCCTGTGTTTTCTTTTTTTTTTTTAACTTTTTTTTAAAAAAAAAAAACAAACAAACTCTTTTTGGTATGCGTTTTAAATCAACAAATCTTTCTTTATTTAAAAGATACTTTCTAAAAACGCATTCAATCTTTATTTGTTTAAAAATATTCATCTAAAAATCTTTTTTTTTTAAAACACTTCTTTCTAAAACTTGTAAGTTTTAGACAATATTCAAAAAAAGTGTTTTTTTCAGTAATTTGTTTAATTAAAGAATTTTTCAAAATTCATTAGATTTAATTACATTAGATCTAATTTAATTTCACCTTATTTAAACTATATTTCTTTGGCATTATAAAATTTGGTCTGTTGGCTTGTTGTATTTCTAACCTTCCATCGAGTGTCGAAGACGAAGGGTGAGGTCCGGGATTGGCAGGTGGCTAATCCCCCTCGCAATACAAACAAACCCTATCTCAAATTCCATGCCATTTCCAATGAGCATACATACGACACCCTTTGCATGCATTTAGGGCACTTTTTTAATCCGTTTGCAGGCTTATTGGCTTTTTCTCATCAAATTGCGGGAATTGGTTTTTGCTATAAATTTTGACTCGTTGCTCGGTTTTGAGCACTTCTTTAGTCAAATTTGCATGTTTTTTCTGACACTCTAGATGATGGGATCATTAGCTTTGTAAACGCACTAATTTTATAAAGTGCCTCATTCTTGGGGTGTCTTTGTTTTGCTTAATTCAGCTCATTCTTTTAAGCTTTGTTCCATTCCTTTTTTTCGTGGACTTGTGAGCACGTCCGCCACAGTCTTACGACAAAGGGATTCTTTCATGTGACGTGAGATGTTTTTTCTCACCACCAAGGTTGGCTTTTGCCTCCTTTCTATTTTTTGCTTGTGCTTGTTTACGGTGTTCCTTTTTGTTGCGCTCCACGAAACACTGTTGTGGTCTCCTCTCTTGCGCGTTATTACGCTAATTGCAAGACGAGTTACCAAGTGTTTCAAACCGCACGCACGGACCCGATTGTAATCAACGCACTAAACTATAAAGTGCCAAAAGCAGGGGGTTGTTATTGTCCTAGGTGGTTGTGTTTCTTTTCTGCATTTCTTTCTCTCTCTCACTATGGATGCACTTTCAATTCCTTTGCTTACACCGTTCAACTTTTTTGAATGGAGATCGAAAATAATAATGAAACTAAGGGGTAAAGGGTTATACCGCATCACCATGGGAACTAAGACTGAACCAGATGACGAACCTGAAAAATCTAAGTGGTTAAACCGTAGTGATGAAGCTTTAGGTCTTCTTTGCATGTTTGTTTCTCCTGACTTTCTCTTCCACATTGAGGCGTCTAAAACACCTACATCTGCGTGGAAAATGTTGGATGCGATGTTTGGACAACTAGATGACATGAGAGCGCATGAGTTGGAAAACGAACTACTAGGGTTAAATCCTAGTGACTTTGAAAACCTACAAGCCTTCTTCTCAAAATTTGTCCACATTAGATTATTGTTAAAAGGATGTCAAGTAGAAAAGAAATATTCTCAACTGATCTTGTCAATTCTCTCTAAGCTAGGTCCCGAATATTCTGTCTTCGTGTCAACTTTCTACGCTACAAAAGCTACTTTGGGCGATACTTGGATGATGCCCTCCTTTGACTATTTTTCATCCCAACTCATTCGAGAACAAGACAAACTCATTCAAATGGGGTCTCTCAAGTCCAAGTCACATGCCCTTGTAGCAAGTACTAGCAAGGGAAAGAAGACTGAAAAGAAGAAAGAAACTAAGGATCAACCTAAGAAAGAAACCAAGATCAAACCTAAAAATGACACAAACACTTCGACTTCTGAGCCTAGAGCATAGAAAAGCAAGTATTTTTGTTCCTATTGCAAGAAGATTGGTCACGACGAGCAACACTGTTTTAAGAAATAGATTGATCACTTATCTCATTTACTTGAGAAAAATAAAATAAGTGTTCCTGAATCAATAAAACAAAGTGCTTCGAAGGCCGAGTCTTCTGCTGCAAAAGGTGCTAGAAATGATAAGAAGAAAGGAAAGGCCCTTGTAGCCAAAGTTGCTCCTTCATCGACATGGATTATAGATTCCGGTGCCTCGCACCACATGGGTTCTTCACATGTTGAGTTTTCCAACATCGAACCTTGTGGAATGTCCCAAATCACGATGGGTAATGACACGACAAAGTTGTCGGCTTTCCTTAGTGGATCTAGAGAGATGGATGGGGGAACATTTAACCAAGTGTTGAGTGTTCCTGATCTCTCTACCAATCTCCTATCGGTTTATAAATTACTCATCTTGGTGAAGGAATGCGAGTGGAATTTGGTCCTAACTCGGTGATTATTCGTGAGCTTAACAATGACACTACAATGGCTGAGGGAAAGGCAGATCACCATTCACGGTTGTACACCTTCTCCCACTTTACTTTTGATTCTACGCCCACTACCTTGCTCACTCATGCAAATGAGGTTAGTAAGCTATGGCATGAGCATTTTGGACATCTAAACTATCGCTACCTTGAACAATTGAGTCAAAACGAAATGGTCAACGGGTTGCCTCGCGTCAAGTTTTCTAAGGGTCTTTGTGAGGGTTGTACCCTTGGAAAGCATCCTGAAAAGAACTTTGATAAAGGAAAATCCTGGAGAGCCACTGTCCCTTGATCTTGTTCACAACGATGTTTCTGGTCCATTTCCTTCTCCTTCGTTTACTAGAGCTCTTTATGTGCTAACCTTCATTGATGACTATTCGCGATATACTTGGGTATATTTTCTTAAGCTTAAGTCTGAAGTCTTTGAACATTTTCAGACTTTAAGGCTCTTGCTAGAAACAAACGGAATGGTCTATCAAGGTTCTTCGAACTAATAATGGAGGTGAATATGTAAACAATAGGTTCATGGATTTCTGTACTTCTGAAGGGATCTCTCTGCAGCATACAGTTGCTTATAGCCCTTCACAGAATGGAGTCGCAGAAAGAAAGAACCGTACTCTGAAGGAGATGGCCACTTGTATGATTCACTCGAAGTCTCTTCCTCCGCAGTATTGGGCCAGTGAATTGTGCAAATTACATTTAGAACCATGTTCCACACAAGGTAGTAAGAGGGATGACACCCTTTGAAGCCTGGTTTGGACACAAGCCTGATGTTGAGCACTTTCAAGTCTTCGATCCAAGGCTATGGCTCAGATTCCTAAGAAGAAACGCAAGGCCTTGGAATCACAATCCAAACCTTGTATCTTTGTAGGGTATCCCGATGGTGTGAAGGGATATCGATTGATAAATTCTACTTCTCATGAGCTATATATTGAGAGAAGTGTTAAGTTTGATGAGTCTTCTTCGACTTCTACTTCTCCACCTATTGAGGTTCTTCAACTCGCTGATTCAGATTCTGACTCATCAGATGATGATACTGTTGAGCGTGCTCCTCTTCCGATCCTCCCGACCATCAGATCTTTGAGTCTTCTGATTCTGACAGTAGTGATGATGAGGACTATGTCCCTTCTCACTCAAGTGAAGAATCTTCCGACTCTGAGCCTGATCCTCCTGGTCCCCTTTGGGCCAGGAAAACTTTGCAAAGTGCTGAGATTTAGTTGGAGATACTTCGGATATGAGACATACTCGCTCAAATTTCATTGGACCCCACTCTTTCTTCACCTCTCTCGATCCACAGCCTTTTCCGGAGGCTTCGTATTCCCGAGTGGGATTCTCGCCATGGATGAGGAGTATTCTCTCTCATGAAGAACGATACTTGGGATCTCACCACTCTTCCGAAAGGAAGAAAATCGTTCGGTGTAAGTGGGTGTTCCGAACAAAGTATGGAGTAGATGGAGATGTCAAAAAGTTTAAAGTGCGATTAGTAGCTAAGGGTTTCTCCCAGATAGCTGGGGTTGATTATACAGAAACCTTTGCTCCGGTTGCGAAGATGACTTCTATTCGATTGACCCTAGCCATTACCATAAAAATGATGGAAAGTCCATCAAATGGATATTAAGAGTGCCTTCCTTCATGGTGACCTAGAGGAAGAGATCTATATGGAACAACCTTCGGGTTATGTCCAAGATTTCTCCCTCATTTGTAAGTTAAAGAAGTCTCTTTATGGCCTTAAACAAGCTCCTCGAGCTTGGTATGCCAAGATGGACTCCTTACTTACATCAGGGTTTACTAGGTGTCACTCTGATCCAAATGTTTATATTCTATGGCAAGATGACTCCATACTCATTCTTGTTCTATATGTTGATGACTTGTTGATCACAGGCAGCTCTTCCTCTATTATTGATTATGTGAAGATCACCTTAGCCAACAAGTTTTCCATGACTAACTTAGGTCTGCTTCATTACTTCCTTGGGATCCAGATTTCACAATCTAACTCAGGAATCTTGATTTCACAACCTAAGTATGCTCTTGATTTTCTAGCTCGGCCGTATGTCCGATTGCAAGTCTTCTCCTACTCCTTTTCTTTCCAGGGTTAAGTTGGTTTCAGATTGCTCTACTCCCTTAGTTGATGGTACTCTTTACCGATAGTTAGTTGGGAGCTTGATCTACTTGACTCACACTCAACCGGATTTATCATATGCTATTGGGATCGTGTCCATATTCATGCAGGAGCCACATGAGCTATATTGGAAAGCAGCTAAACGGATCCTTCATTATGTTCGTGGCACTTATGCTGATGGCATACACTATCATGGAGGGGTTGATATTGACTTGATTGGGTTCACAGATTCTGATTGGGCCGGTGACTTAGATCATCAGAAATCTACTTCTGGCTACAATTTCTCTCTTGGTTCGGGTCCTATTAGTTGGTCTAACAAGAAGCAAAATGTAATTACGATATCATCTACAGAGGCAGAATATAGAGGAGCAGTTAACGCTGCCACAAAAGCTATTTGGCTACAGGGTATTCTGACAGAGTTTGGCATCCACTTTCGGCGGCCTACCATTATCTACTGTGATAACACGAGCACTATCTCTATTTACAAAATCCAGTCAAAGCATCAACGGATGAAGCACATTGAGATCCATATGCACTTCATATGGGAGCTTATTCATGATGGTATCATCGACATTCAGTACATTCAGACAATTGATCAGATTGCAGACTTATTCACCAAGCCCTTCACTGAGATGAAGTTTCTTCACTTACGGTCTCTTCTTGGGGTGAGGTCTTCTCATGTGCTGCCCTTCTTCTTAAGGCTATTTAGTCCTTCTTTTCATCTTCTTCTTCTAAGAATATTGTGTTTGTATATGGGCACCTTATCAGGCCTTTAGTTGCCGGGCCCCATTGGCACATCTTTCTTAGTTGTTTAGGAGTGTCTTTCTCTTCCGTCTGACTCATCACAACCACTACCCCAGCTTCGATGAAGGGGGGTGTTAGTGTGAGTTATCCTATGTGTCCTCCTCTCTCGGAGGGTCATCTCACATGGGTTAGGTTTAGGTTAGGTTTAGGGTTTCATATGTGTCATGCACTAGGGTTACTCAAAGACCCTATATGTACTCCTTTTTCTATTCATTTATGATCATGCCAAGACACTTCGTTGTCTTTCCTCTATGCAAGCTTAGAAGATTGTGACTTTGTCTACTACAGAGGCAGAGTATGTTGCAACTATAGAGGCTAGCAAAGAGATGATATGGATGAATAGGTTCATGGAAGAGTTGGGAAAGGAGAAAGATGATTGCAAATTATTCAGTGACAATCAGAGTGTAATTCATTTGGCAAAGAACTCAGCGTTTCATTCTAGAACGAAACACATTCAGTTGAGGTATCACTTCATACGGTAGGTATTGGAGGATGGGCAACTGAAACTGGAGAAGATTCATACGAGTGAAAACCCGGTGAATATGCTAACGAATCCATTAGCAAAAGAGAAGTTGGAGTTACACTCCACTTATGTTGGTCTTCAAGTTTGAGACTTAAAGAGGAAGAAACAAAGCTAAGGAAATGATCCAAGAATGATGTTGTATAGGTATAGTGCAATAATTTATCTCTAAGTGGGAGATTGTTGAGTTATGGAGCTCAATTACTTCATTTTAGCATGCTATATTAAACTTTCTAAAAAATACAGTAACCGACATCAGTTATGAAGGGACCGATATTGGTCACATATGATTGGCATTGTCGGGCAAGTAGGAACCGGCATTGGTTAGGGTTAATCGATATCGGTTACCTATGCGTGAGTGTTTTATTTAACTCATGGGAGTTAGATCTAAATTTACTATTAAAGAAGATCTATTGATTGTAATTGCATGGTTAAGTGCCCTAAGTTTGTCTATGTCTATATAAGCATGAAAGCTAGGGTTTTAAAAAGAGGATTGAGAGAGTTGATGACTATTGTGGAAATAATTGTGAGAGAGAATTTTTGGAGAAGAATGAGAAGCTTGAGAGAAAGAAAGTATTGTACATCTAAGAGGTGTGGAAGATTGTAAATCTTCATTGTATATCTTTTGAAAGCTTTCGATAATAGATTGTCTTGTTTCTTGGTGGATATAGCCCACACTAGATAAACCACATTAAATATGGTGTTTATTTATAGCTCTTGTTTTGTATATTTCTTCTGGTAGAATATCCACTTTTATTGCATATATTCTTAGATTTGATATATTATTTATACAACCTTGTGCTAACCCCAAAAAACCTTCTTGGTTTTTCGGGGGTTCATGGTAGCGTGTACTTTCTCATCGGCACCATCCATATCCTCGTGGGTGCCGACAATATGGTTAACATCTAATTTTTCTACCTATTCACCATCTATCACATAGACCAATCTTCCTCTCTCTTTTCCATGCATACTCACTCAAGCTCTACCTCCTTTGATTCTTCTTCATCAAAGCGCACTTCGAAAAAGGTTCACCCAACAACTCCAATACTTTTTCCTTCGTCGTGGCACTATCTCCCATAGTTAGGTGCTTAACAACCTGTAGCACCTCATTCACCGATGGTTTAGTACTTGATACTTGAAAGCTTAAAGGAGATCAGCCACAACTCTTGCCCATTACCTATTTGGCGGTGTAACTCGAGTTAATGTACCATGTGCACGCGTATCCTTGTAAGGTGGAGTAAAGCTTATGCACCCATAAAGATGGAGGTAATGCTTCATGCCCTCCATCTAGGCCTTCTCACATGCCTGGACGTGAAACGAGGCGGGTTCCTTCCCATGATAATATTGTATAATAGTAGGTGCATTACTTCAGAGAAACCTAATAGAGAATGTGATTCTCACCTCATGCCACTCTAGAATGTTATTGCGATGGGTCTCCCACCAACGTGTTACATGGTCTCGAGCAAAGTATAGCTAAGCATACTTCTCCTTTCAACCTCACATCTCCACTTGGTCTCCATTGCTCACGGATAACGTCGGGTTGGCTCCCCAAAGTGTAACTTGGCAATCGCTTTCCTATCAGGCGTCGAGGCGAGCATGCCTTTGTTACTCTCGTCACAGAGCCTCTTAACGCCTTCTCGACTAACTCATACGTCCCATGTTCACAATCGTCACGTGCCACACTATTTCTATTACTTATAGATTGAGCGTCTTCCCAATGAATAACATCTTCTTTTGTTGGTTGTCACAACCTCAAGGTCCTTGATAGTGCGCACATAGATTATGTCTAGGTCTTCTTCTCCAAAGGGCTCAGTATAGGGCGTTAACTTCCCATCCATCAAATGAATGATAACACATTCATCCTTATTCTCGAAACTTATATACCCTTCATTAAAACGTAAGTCAAGCATTGTTCTTATAGCACCAGGGGCACCCAAGTAACACTGGAAAATTGTCTACCTCAGCAAGCGCCAAGACTTCGAAGTCTCAAGTGAATTTCACCCCTTGGATAGTGATAGTAGCATCCTTTAAAACACCAATGGGCATTTCATGTCTTATTAGCCATATACAACACATTTGAAGATAGTTGTAATGGGGGCCTTCCCATTTGATTTTATGCGTCCGGGCGAGAACATTAACTTCTGCGCCCGTGTCTATAAGAATATTACTTAGGAGTCATTCATCAACAACGCATTCAAGGTAATATCCTTATCATAATCAAGGTTTCGGGAGGTAGATTAGCATGCAAAACCTACCTCTCGCGCTCTCTTCCAAAGATCTGTACTTTATCTCTAACCCATTCTCTTAATAAATGAATGATATGTTATTGGCGCAACATCTTACACACCTATCTGACATCATCTATATCTACCCGAGAGACCTCATCGTTTTTCTTCTATTCCAACTTCCCGGATTACTTTTTTAGATATCGAATTTCCCCTTGAAGGCTTTTGATTACTTCCATGGTCTTTTGATAGACTTCCTTCTAATGGGTAGAGTCCAAATGCTTCACATGTACCACTTCTTCTCCTATAATCAGCAGTCTCTACTTTGGTATCTCCTTGCACATGCAACTTTAGCTCGCGTCGTTACCAATACAGTGTTTCGCATGAGAATGTTTCCGTTCCGGAATAGAGTTGCTTCTATCCTTTCATTCTCTTGAGAAACAGATAAGGGTTAGGGCTAGGAGGAATACCTGTTGAATGTTGGGAAGGTGTGTGTATACCGTAGAGAGATCAGATCGATTGTGAAGAACTCCTTTTTGTCTGGGAAGGACTACCTGTAAGTAAGAATACAAGACCACCGAGATCTTAGTTAGAAAATAAATGAGGAACTCGCCTTGGCCCAGGAAATATTAGACTTCCTTTCGAAGGTGGTCATTTCCTTTTAATACAAATTGATGCAAATGATAATAAAGAAGCTATTGCAAACTCACGATTTAGGTATCTTGTCACAAAGCAATAGAGACTAAACTACCAATAATAAAATGTCATGTTGTTTGTTTAGTCACTGGTTATTGATACGTTCAGATCAAGTTACAGGGATAGACAAGGTTGGATATGAGATTGTTTGGGGATAAATAAGGGAAAGGTTGGTTTTGGTATAAGTCACAGTGACCGATGCCGGTCACTGGATAACCGACTGCGGTTATAACACCGATACTGGTAGAAGATAACCGATATCGGTAGTGTAAGTGATTTAGGTGCTTCTGGGTAGAGGTTGATTGTAGGGTGATTGTGGGGTTTTTAAGACTGGTGGATGGTTGAGGGGAATAGTGAGATGATGGGGAAGACTCAGAGAGTGATAAAACTATCTTCTGGGCAATACAAGGATGTATGGATGAAGGTTAAGTGTAGGGTGCTAGCAGGTGGTAGATCTAGGAGTGAGCTTATAATTACTATCAATCAAAAAGTTCAAGAAATGGTGTTTAGAAACATACAAGACACTACTTACTCGTTCTTGATGAAGATTCAAGTCCAAGGAATGTGGTGGTGACAAGAAGGCTCAAGGCTTTCGATTAGGATGATCTGGTATTGAAAGCGAGCTGATGAAGCTATCCTCGCCTTTTCCAACGCTTGAATGAGGTGACAAAGTGATCCAAAGTGGTTCGATTGCGGTCTTCGGCTCGATGCTCTTCTCTGCTCTCGAACCTCTTCTCTTTTCTTCACTTGTCTCTGTCTTACAAATGAATTTCTGGATCTTTGCAAATGAATTCGGATGCTTACATTTTGGTTGGGAGGTCATTTATAGGGGAACTGATGGCGGTTACGTAATCGACGCCGATTGAGTAGGGACCGACGTCGGTTAGGTCAAAGTTGGCTATTTTTAGTAAAATAGTCAACTTTCCCTCCTTTTCTCTCAAGGGATTAGTTGTGGGCTTGGTCAATTCATTATTAGGTTTGTTTTGATGCAGGTGAGGGGTGATGAGTCATGGGTGTGGGTTTAGACCAAGTTATAGGTCTTAATTAAGTTAGTTTAGGGTTAGGGCTAGGTCATGGTGAGGTGGCGAGGTGAGGTGGCGGGGTTGGAGATGTGGATTTATTAATTATAAGGTAATTAATAAATAATTAAGTGTGTAAGGTTTAGGTGGTGAGGTGGCGGGGTTGGAGATGTGGATTTATTAATTATAAGGTAATTAATAAATAATTAAGTGTGTAAGGTTTAGGTGGTGAGGTAGGGTTAGGTTGCAGGACGAGATACGGGGTACATGGTGTCGTAAGACTCAAATTTGGTGTCTACATTTGCCCATTGTTGTCATGTACCTTGTCTTGTAAAGTTGTATGACTGACAATAATAAGAAGTGGTTGCCCCAGTTAAGGGTATAGGTAATCCCCCTCAAATCTATCATAGATTGAGGCGACGTGAAATTAGGGATAGGGTTGATAAAAGGTGAATGATGATGAGATGATGATAAGAGGGTGGGGTAAGTTCAAGGAATCGACGCGCGTTGAAATGCAAGAGTGCGACTAAGGTACATGATTTGAAGAGCAAACAAGCAATTCATAGGCAAAGGTCGATAGTTTATCCAAACAAGGTTGATATAATCCTGGTATCCAAGGCATAGGAAGTAGCTCCAGGGGATATAACGGGTAAGGTACCGGAACGTTTAGGCATGTTCGGCAGTACCAAATGGTTGGTTTGGTTGAGATAAACATCACGGTCTCAGTCTAGGCAAAGTTGGTCGGTGATTCGGCTTGTCCATTTGCTTGTGGATAGTAGGGCGACGAGAAGTTAAGTTTGATACCAAAGTTATCACAAAGGTCTTGTAACAACTTATTTTTGAAAGATTTTCCATTATCTGTTATCAGGCGATGAGGAACACCAAAACGACAGATAATGTGATGATTGATGAACTCAACAATTTTTTCTTTTTTGGTTGAAATGAGTGGAATGGCCTCCACCCATTTAGTGTAATATTCGGTTGCCGTGATGATCCAACGGTGATGCTATGCAAAGAAGGCGGGTGAATCTCGCAAATAAGGTCTAAACCCCATTGTGAGAAAGGCCAAAGATCTCGTGCGACCTGTAACGGGTGGCTAGGAGTATGTTGAAGGTTGGCATGTTGTTGACACATAACACAATGCTTAACATATTCGCAGCAATCTTTATTGAGAGTAGGCCAATAATATCCTAGGCGAAGGATCCGTTTGGCCATGGTGAGGCCACTAAAGTGCCCGCCACAAAGTCCGTCGTGGATTTGTTGGGTGGTATGAGCGACTTCAGTGCCGGTTAGACAGTGAAGGAGGATACCATCGAAGCCACGTTTATAGAGGAGTCCCCCCATGACGACATAACGAGAAACACTTTTAAGAAAAGCATATTTGCCATTACTAGTAAGGTCAAGTGGTAGAACAGAGGTTGTAAGGTAGTCGTGAAATTGGTGATACCAGGTATCCTGCGAATCAACAGATACATTATTTACCATATAAACATCCGAAACTAAGTAAGATGGGGCAAAGAGTTGTTGGACCAAGACAAATATGTCCGAGTCAATTGGTGAGGCCGGAATTTGCGAGGCCAAGCAAGCCATAGTATCTGCAAATTTATTAGTTGAGCGGGGAATGGTTTGGATAGAATAATGAGAAAATAAGGTCAAAAGTGAATCCACATAATGTTTGTACTTTTGAAGTTCCTTATTTTTACATTGGTAGATGCCAGTAACTTGATTTACTACCAATTGAGAGTCACCGAAAATATTAATAGACTTCACACCTATGTGTAACACAACTTGGAGACCCAAAACAAGGGCCTCGTATTCTCATTATTATTAGTGTAGGAAAAATTGAGCCGGAATGAAAGAGGCATAGGTTCAAAGATCAAGAGGAATGAGAACAACGCCTACCCCCACCGCTGGCCGGCATTTGGATCCATCGAAGAAAAGGGTCATTGGATACGACACCTCACTGAGTGAAAGAGTTGCGATGAGTTCGTCAGGGAAAGTAAAATTGGTAAATTGTTCCCCAGGTAAAGGGGCTTCCGCGAGTTGGTCTGCGATAGTTTGTCCTTTGACTAATTTCTGGTGTACAAACTCAAGGTCGAGGTCGGCGAGGAGCATAAGCCATCGGGCGATGCGTTGGTTCAGATGAGGTTTTGCGTACATATAATGGATGGGGTCAGCATTGGTGATGACAAAAGTTTTGTTATTCAGGAGGTAATGTCAGAGTTTGGTGGCCACGAATGATAGGGCTAGGCACAACTTTTCTACATGTGTATACCTAGTCTCGTAATCTGCAAAAGTACGGCTTATGTAATAAACGGCTTGTTCTCGATGCTCGGAGTCACGATGTGCAAGCATGGTCGGTGGCAGAAAGGTAAAGGTAGAAAGGGCGATCATCCTGAGGTGGGACAAGCACGGGTGGCTGCAAGAGATAGGCTTTAAGAGCCTCAAAGGCTTGGTGGCATTCCTCGCTCCATTGAAAGACAATGTCTTTTTTAAGGAGATGATGGAAAGGTTGACATCGGTCCGAGAGTTGTGAAATGAAACGCCGAATAGATTGGAGTTTTCCCTGCAAACTATGTAATTGTTTGAGGTTAGTGGGTGGGGGCATTTCTAGGATTGCTTGGACTTTAGCTGGGTCGACCTCAATGCCACGCAAAGAGACGATAAATCCAAGGAGTTTTCCCGAAAGGACACCAAAGACACATTTCTTTGGTTGAAGACAAACACAATATTGTAATGTGAATCGAAAATAATGGTTAAAACATCGAGATGTTCACTGCAATGTTTAGATTTACCGAGAAGATCATTGACATAATCTTCAAGGATAGTGTGCATAATGTCATGAAAATGTAAGTCATAGCCCGCCGATAGGTCGCACCAAAGATTCTTAAGGCCAAACGGCATGACACGATAGCGAAGGTTCCCAAGGAGTAATGAAGGCGGTTTTATGTTGATCGGCGGGGCTACAAAATTTGATTGTAGCCCGACAAGCCATCCATGAGAGAAAGCATCTCATGGCCTGCAGTGAGATCAACAAGTTGATCAATACTAGGTAGGGGGAAGTCATCCTTTGGGCAAGCGAGGTTAAGGTCCCGTAAATCCGTACATATCCAAAGTCCCCCATCGCTTTAGTGACAGGTACGATGTTAGAAACCCATTGAGGATAGTCAATAGGTAAGATGAAGGAAACAGAAAGGAGTCGTTTAAGCTCTTCTTTGACCAAGAGGGCAATGCGTGGATGTATTTTTCTCAGTTTCTATTTAACTAGTTTGGATTCTAGTTTCGAGTAATGTTATGGACAGCAATGTCAGGATCGATTCCTGGCATGTCAGCGTAGGACCAAGCGAAAGCTTGGTTGCGGGCATGAAGGAAGGTAGTGAAGGCAGTTTGTTCTGATGCGTTAAGAGATTGTCCGATCTTCACAATGTGAGGATCATCCTCTGTGTGGATGTTGATTTCATTAGTCGATTCATACAACATGGTTTGAGTTTCAGATGGTAAGGCGCGTTGAATATAAGAGTCGTCCGCGCCAAGGTAAGTGAGGATGGATTCGTCATCCTGGCACTCAACAACATTAATTAAAGGCGAGTCTTCTTCGATCATGTCTGGATACAGAAGGGGAAGAGAAGATGGGTCCTCATTATTGCGTTGATAAGTGAGAGGACCCAGGAAGATAGCATTTATGAAAAAAAAAAGTTAGGAGGGATAAATTCAGGTCTATCGACTCTGTGGGTGAAGATGGCAAAATAGGTGATGATGGTTCAGAAGAGGTAATGTCGTTGTCTTCCCGGATACAACTGACACGAGGTTTCTTTGGTGTAAGTGTTTCAGAAAATCCAAGACCACTACGATCTTTGTGTTTGCGTGTAGTCACGGGAATGATTGTATGTCGGCCTTGTTCATAAAGACCGAAACCAAAACCTTTCCAAGCACAATGAGTCAAGAAGGTGAGGGCAAAAATGACGATTTGTTAGATATTGAAAATTGGATTGGAAGGGAACCACACCAAGGGTAGGTTCGGGGTAATGCAGACGGTGCGTCGACACCCCCATACGTTAGGTTGGTGCGGTAATTAGGTGGTCCATAGGAGATCACCTCCCCCACACGACGGTCATAGGTAGGATGCGCATGTAACTGTCCGTACTCCTGTGGGGTATGGAAAGTGCTAACGTTATATAGGTGATACTCCCCTAGCGTAAGGCGTTGAAAAACATCTACCAAGGGATCTGAAGTTGGGATGTTGTCCGCGGGGAAGAAGTGGTATTCGCGGTGGTGGTTTCATTGGTCAAAGGTGTAGGTGCGGCTAAGGTGGATGGTGGAGGCGTGGTTGAAGTAGATGGTTGGACTAGATCAATGGGTGCCTTGACTGGTACAAGCACATCATTAGGGTGATATAACATATTACAGGTTTTGAAGGGGGAAGCGTCAGCTTTGACGGTGTATGACTTCCCCTCATACTCAAATTTTATACATCTATGTAAGGTGGAGGGAACGCATCCCATAGCCCGGATCCAAGGGCGGCCTAACAACATGTTGTATTGGAATTCTCCCTCAAGGACATAGAAGAGTTTGGGTAAGGTCGTGGCCCTACACGAATGTTAAGGGTCACGGTGCCTAAAGTAGAAATAATAAATCATCATCAATGAACGAACATGGTAGGGTTGGCACACATGCATCTAGAATGGATATTCATTTGTTCGAAGGCTTTGGAAGAGATGATGTTTAGGCTAGCGCCCCTGTCATAATAACACGACGTACTCGGATGTCCCAGGACATAAGCCGAGATGAAAAGAGCGGGGTTAGGATCTTTTGCACCAAAGACGACAATTTCGTCTTCGGAGAAACCGACAAGCGGAGCTTCTTGCTCAAGAGACGAAGTGGTTGTGGAGGTAGGTTGTTTGGTGAGAGAAGCGACGTGGTTGGTTGTTAAAATGGAAGTGATGGGAAAGGTTTCGTTAGGTAGGACCTCTATCCCTTGAAGGATCTCAATTAAAGCTTGTTGATGCGATTTAGATGTTTGAATGAGATTATAGAGTGTCATTTTGACAGAGATTAGTGAAGTTGTCCTCGATCATGATGCGGTGGGAAACTCCATCGAGAGGCGGATAGGCGAGTCCACGAATGACCACTTTTGGTGGTGGTGCGATCGGGATGGCGAAGGAGAAAGAGAGGCCGCGGTATGCGTTCTTTAGCTTTTCCATTGTTTTTCCGACCTCGAGTAGCAATGTTAATCATGTTGATCTCATGGATACGAGAGGAGGAAGATGGCGAGGATAAGTCATTGTTCTCGAGAGGCGTGGTTGCAATGAAGATATATTTTGGCGAGGCGGGGATAGGTGGTCTAGGAGAAGGAATCGAAGCTAGGGCTTCTCTCTTTGTAAATTGTCTTTCTTAGGTCGTCTATCCGAGATAGGTGACCCCAGTGAAGGATGGCTTTCAAAGCTTTGCATCCTTCTACATCGTGTCCTAGTGTGCGATGGTAAGCACAGATTTTAGACTCATCATAACCTATAGGTCGAGGTTTAGATGGATCATAGAGTTTGAGTGGGGGTAGGGAAATGGTCGCATTCTCCACCAACATATCAAGGATCTTGGCGTAAGATCCTTTGAGCGGGTCAAAGTCAGAGGAAGATGAGGCTATTGATTGGGTGGGTTTTGGTAATGGTTGGGTATGGTTGGTTCGTACGGGTGGTGGTTTAGACAAGGGGTTTTGATAATTGGATTTAACTAAACATGGCTTCTTCAAATACAGTCATGTTTAGCTGAATTAGATGATGAGGCCACGATGACGTGGTGGCAGGAAACAACCACGGGAAAGAGGAGTGACAAAGAAAACAAATCCTTTGATGATGGAGTTTGTTTAGGGTTGGTAGGTGGACAGGATACTTGGGGTGACGGTGTTAGTACACCCGTGGATCTCTGTATGGGTGCGAAGGTGCGGAGTTGTTTTAAAGAAAATGCAGGAGGTATGATGTATTGAGGCAAGGTGGAGGGGTGAGGTCCCAATATAGAAGGTAGGTGTGACGGCAAGGGTTTTAGTTGTGACAGAGGCATAGATTGGACTTGAGGAGATTGGGTCTGTCTCCTAGGTGGATGGACGGCTTTATTTTTGGATAAATCTAACCGTTTAGGTGGGTGTGTTAGGCTGGGTATTGGTGAAGTCCCAAGTGTAGGGGAAGGTTTGGTTAGGTTAATAGAGGTGGATGAGGTATTTGGTAGAGATGAGGGGGGTGAAGATGAGGACATAGGAATTTTGAGCTTTTGTAAACACCTCGGGTATATGGTAGAGGTGTCTGGATCGGTCATCTGCATTTGAGTAGAGCATGGTGTACTCAAACGCTCCCATAGGACTCGTCTATCTTCTGGGGGATAACAGTCTTCATGTGTGAAGAAGAAATTTTGTATGGAAGAGAGGTGGGTTGTGATTCCGGTCCACTTTGTGGGTGTGATCTGAGGGTAAATGAGGCGATGTATTAATGGGTGCTAAGAGGTCAACTGGTCGCTGGAAAGATTTAGGTGATGAAGAACTAATAGGTAGGAGAGCATGTTCGAGGGGCTCCATCATGATCAAGGAGTTTGGTGATGTCGGTTCGAGAGGTTTCTCCTCTAAGGGTGACAGAAAAAGTGGCAAGCCTTCTTCTGTTGCAGCAAGAGTGGTGGAAGGAGATGTTTGGGAAATAGATAAGTTAGATAACATCCGCTCATAATCTTGCGGGGATGTGGTGTAAGAAGGTTCATTTGTGAGAAGAGAACTCGGCGCTTAATTCCTTTATGGGTAAAAGAATAGCGGGACTGTCCTCTTGTCTGATGAAGGAGAAGGGGGCAAAAATTCTGCGTTGGTGAAGAAGCTTGCTTGAGAATTTCCTCAATGGAAGCCACAGGTGGGAGTTGAAAATCGCATGGATCTCATGCACACTCTTCTCCTCAACCGAGGTGTCTTGATTTGTGTTCTTGTTAGATGCATGGTTTGGAAATGGTTTGTTAGAGATTTTTAAATTTTGATTAGCGGGGGCATTAGGATTATCGAGAGTTGTATCCCCTGCATCAACCATTTCTGCACTATGTTTTTCAACATCTTGCGCTTTTCATGACTATGTCCCTTCACGCGATGGAAGTTACAGAAGTCATTTTCTTTATACCAAGAAGGAATAGCACGGGTAGAATCAAACCCGAATGAGGTTTAACAGGGAGGCAAGGTGATAGCTCTGCTTTAAGCAATTTTTCTAAGATCACACCATAAGTTTCTCCCAAGGAGTGTAGTTGATGGGCTCGGCTTTATACTTATAGGTGGCTTTCGGCTTTGGGAGAGGTCATTAACAGGAACCGACGGCGGTTACGTAACCGACGGCGGTCGAGTAGAACCGATGTGTCGGTTAGGTCAAAGTTGGTTATTTTTAGTAAAATAGCCAACCTTCCCTCCTTTTCTCCCGAGGGATCAGTTGTGGGCTTGGTCAAGTCATTATTATGTTCATTTTGATGCGGGTGAGGGGTGATGAGTCATGGGTGTGGGTTTAGACCAAGTTATAGGTCTTAATTAAGTTAGTTTAGGGTTAGGGCTAGGTCATGGTGAGGTGGCGAGGTGAGGTGGCAAGGTTGGAGATGTGGATTTATTAATTATAAGGTAATTAATAACTAATTAAGTGTGTAAGGTTTAGGTGGTGAGGTAGGGTTAGGTTGCGGGACGAGATACGGGGTACAGGGTATTGTAAGACCCAAATTTGGTGTCTACATTTTCCCCTTGTTGTCGTGTAGCTTGTATTGTAAAGTGCGCATTGACAATAATAAGAAGTGGTTGCCCAGATTAAGGGTATAGGTAATCCCCCTCAAACCTATCACAGATTAAGGCGACGTGAAATCGGGGATAGGGTTGATAAAGGGTGAATTATGATGAGATGATGGTAAGATGGTGGGGTAAGTTCAAGGAGGTAGACGCACGTTAAAACGCAGTAGTGCGACCATGGTACATGGTTTGAAGAGCAAACAAGCAATTCATAGGCAAAGGTCGATAGTTTATCCAAACAAGGTTGATATAATCCTGGTATCCAAGGCATAGGAAGTAGCTCTAGGGGATATAACGGGTAAGGTACCGGAACGTTTAGGCATGTTCGGCAGTACCAAATGGTTGGTTTGGTTGAGATAAACATCACGGTCTCGGTCTAAGCAAAGCTGGTGGGCTGATCAATTCAAGTATCCTAGTCATGCTAAAACATGAATAGGTGAGCTCGATTGAACAAACAACTACGTTATGGGTGGATAGAATCGTAATTTGCGGGCTTGATCAAGGTATTTAATTGGTGCGGCCGTGGGTCGGGTCGATTGGTTGGTTGCGGCCTTGGGTTAGGCCAATTGGTTTGTTGCGGCCTTAGGTCGGGCCGATTGGTTTGTTGCGGCCTTGGGTCGGGCCAAGTGATTGGTTGCGGCCTTGGGTCGGGCCACGGCCTTGGGTCGGGCCAAGTGATTCGTTGCGGCCTTAGGTCGGGCCGATTGGTTTATTGCGGCTCTAAGGTCGGGCCGATTTGTTTGTTGTGGCCTTAGGTCGGCCGAGTGATTAGTTGCGGCACTTGGGTCGGGCCAAGTGATTGGTTGCGGCCTTGGGTTGGGCCAAGTGATTGGTTGCGGCCTTAGGTCGGGCTGATTGGTTTGTTGCGGACTTGGGTCGGGCCGATTGGTTTGTTGCGGCCTTGGTCGGGCCAAGTGATTGTTGTGGCCGTGGGTCGGGTCGATTAGTTGGTTGCGGCACGGGGTTGGGCCAATTGGTTTGTTGCGGCCTTGGGTCGGGCCGATTGGTTTGTTGCGGCCTTGGGTCGGGCCAAGTGATTGGTTGCGGCCTTGGGTCGGGCCGAGTGATTGGTTGCGGCCTTGGGTCGGGCCGAGTGATTGGTTGCGGCCTTGGGTCGGGCCAAGTGATTAGTTGTGGCCTTGGGTTGGGCCAATTGATTGGTTGCGGCCTTAGGTCGGGCGATTGGTTTTGCGGCCGTGGGTCGGCAATTGGTTTTTCGCGGCCTTAGGTCGGGCCGATTGGTTTGTTGCGGCCTTGGGTCGGGCCAAGTGATTGGTTACGGCCTTGGGTCGGGCCGGTTGGTTTGTTGCGGCCTTGGGTCGGGCCAAGTGATTGGTTGCGGCCTTGGGTCAGGCCGATTGGTTTGTTGCGGCCTTGGGTCGGGCCGATTGGTTTGTTGCGGCCTTGGGTCGGGCCAAGTGATTGGTTGTGGCTTTGGGTAGGCGATGTGATGAGAAATGGAAATTGGTGGATAAGGGCAGGAATTAGGAAACACTAGGCATGTAACCGATATCGGTAAGTTATGACCGGTATCGGTTAAACGACCGATATCGGTGTTTTAGGGCGCGCTATAACCGATATCGGTTATAGGTCAAAACCTATAAAAAGAAAAATACGGCATGTCATTTTCACATTGTCAATTTGAGTGCCAACCTTTTGCTTGTCTGAGTTTTGAATTGATTGTGTTGAGTTTGTGGGCTGAGTTGGCACTAGTTGAGTGGAGGAGGGAGTTATTGGTAGGCCCCAGCGATCAGGAAGCAGAGTTTGATTGGTTGAGGACCCTGCTGAGGAGATTTGGAGCTATGGCACAGCCTGGAGGAGCAGGAGGTGCTTTGAGGAGTCGACCACCACCACCTATCCCACCACCACGACGTGTAGTCGTGCACTCTGTGGTTCTAAATCCCTATTTGTGTGAAGTTGATGAATTTAGCTAGGATGTGGGTTTTGGGGTAGGAATCTAAAATGTGATAAAATAATGAATAAATGAAGGTAAATCGTAAAATGGAGTGGGTAGATATGTTAGGTAAGTCAACACGGCAGGGTGGGTAAGTTTTTAGGCAATTGGGCTGGGTAGATAGGTTAAAAATAGAAAAAAAGGGATTTGGGGGCCGTTTTCGATCCGGCCCCGAAATCCCACAGTGACCGAGGCGGTCACTAAGCGACCGACATCGGTCACCACGCAAGCTGTTTAGATTTAGTGGGTTCAGAGACCGGCGTCGGTCATGTGTCGACCGACGTCGGTGCATAAAAGCAGGGTATAGATATGGGTGGTGGACCGAGGGAGAGATGACGGTCACACTAGAGGATGTGTATCGCATCCTGAGACTGCCGATCATAGGTGAGGCGGTGTTCCAGGTGGATGCCGAGACAGTGATGGACAGCATCCTGCAGGTATTTGGGGATGCAGCCCCATTGATTACGTACCATAGTGCGAGCATCTGCTACGGCGATATGTATCGCACACATCGACAGGAGACACGGCTTGCCGTGCTGATGATGATTGGCATCACCTGCTTCGCCCTCCCGGACTCAGAGGGAGGTCGCTTCCCATGGGAACCGATGGGAGTCTTGATGGGAGACCTCATTGTTTTCTTCTATTCCAACTTCTGGATTACTTTTTTAGATATCGAATTTCCCCTTAAAGGCTTTTGATTACTTCCATGGTCTTTTGATAGACTTCCTTCTAATGGGTAGAGTCCAAATACTTCACATGTACCACTTCTTCTCTTATAATCAGCAGTCTCTACTTTGGTATCTCCTTGGCACATGCAACTTTAGCTCGCGTCACCAATACAGGTTCTAACTCTTACTCACGCGCCACCCTTGGCATCCAATGTTGATAAGCACACTTTACGCTCACCATCCCAAGCACCTTTATCCTTCCACTGCTTCTGGCTCATGTGTTCAAACAATTCTAGGCATTCCTCATACTTGTCCTTTTTCCCACACCAAGAGCACTGCAACAAATTAGGACACTTACGCTTGTAGTGTTCTGTAGATCCACAGTTATAGCAGGTTCCATGAGGGAATTCACTCCTTCTGCCCCCATGATTGCCACAACCTCTAAATCCTCCTTGAAAGCCTCTACCTTGACCTCCTCCATCATGCGCCCTCCATAAAGATGACCATCATCCTTAGAGTTGTTTGTGACACTCGTCCGGCATACACCAGATCAATGGCATCATGTATTTGGTCAATCAATCTACAATCCTTGGTGTTATGAGTAGTAGAGGTATAAATTTTGCAATAAAGAACAAACATTCTTATGGATCGCATGTTGCGATAGCGGACACCTGCTTGCATCATGATCTTTATGGCAAATCTCAATCTACAATCATCGTGCGTACGGATCTCAGAGGACAACTATCCTTCACATGCCCTTTGACCTCACAATCTATACACCATAACCCGTTGTGAGTCTCATGAGTCGAGTTCATGAGACAATTTCTCCAAATATTTTGCCATTGCAATAATTTGGACTTCTAGAACAAACTAATTCCTATATCAATGCTTTCTCTTGCCTCAACACTCAAGGCACCTCGAAGGCCTTGTGTGGATTTGTGAATGTGCCTTCTGAACAAAGTGTGATCGGTCCTCCGATGACCCACTAAGCATGTTGCAAAGGGTGAATGACATAAGATAACTTAGATAGGAGAGTCTTGAAATGCGCATCATATTCCCACACTCTCCTACATTCCTTGTTGAATCTCCTTCAACACGTTGATGCTTTTCTCGTTCGAACTCATGTATCGGAGCTCCACTAAAAGGCATTATGCGTAAGGTAATCCACCACTCTCTGGTGCTGGTCATACTTCCTATACCAGCTATGCACGCGTCCTTGCATCGTGGTTGCAAATTGACTTTCTTTCCTCTTCAGGAAGTGATTCCCTTCGCACGCCATAGTAACTGCTCGCACTTGTGTACATGTTACGTGGCATCCTCAATGCCTTTGCAATGTGGTAAGTGGAGTGACATCTCATAAAATACCTATTGATAGTGTTTTGGACCTTCTCTACTAGATCCGGGACCTTGATTACCTCGATGTTACCTATACCACCGCACCCACTAAATCCACTTGTGCCCTCCTCCAAATCCATCGATCTTCCTCCTTGCGTAGGTAAGGGATCTAACACACAATTGCGCCTCTATGAACCCACCGTCGCGCTAAATTGTGCGCCGACATCTGTGATACCAAACCACTCTCAGATGTGTTTCCCTTAACGCTCCCAGATGCGATACTCAAACCTTGTGATCCTAAACCTTGCCCAAATGTTGTGCCAGAAAAAATACCCCAAACACAGAAAGCGATTGTGCAACCATAGACGTACCAAATGAAAAATTATACCTCTTAAGTGTCGCTCGACTACTAGTATTGATACCAACCAATTATAAAAACTTATCTCAGGAACTGGAAAACTAAGCGCAAGGGTCAGTCGCCATGTGGGTTAAGATGTGTGCCTACGACTCTTCTCCTTTCTTCATATGACGAGCTCTCTCTAGAATCCGAGGGGGTTTCTCTTCCGCGCTTGCCAAGATGGGGTAACTCAAACTGCTTAGGTTCCACGTCCTCCACGCGAACCTCAAATCCTTCCCACAACATCTGCCTCCATAAATCCATCACTCCTGTAGCTTCACGTTGTCTTGCCAACTCCCTCTCCCAAGCTTCATTATACTTAAGCCACCTCTCCTCTCTCTCCATTTCCGCCGCAAGGTCCGCCATCCTCTACTATGCCAGCTTCCGCGCCCTACGATTAGCAGGAGTCTATCATGGGAAAGGCTTCCAAACTCAAAGTAATGACCAGGATCTTGATAGCCAGTGGAATAGCAAGAAAAAACGATCCTCTAGGCTCCCTCAAGAACTAAAACTCGGTAATCTTTGAGCAAGAATACGTAGAAATAGCGTATTCATAGGTTTAACTAGTCAAGACTCTACTCCACCAATGATCAACAAAGACAGTCCATGTCGATCGACATCATGCAAACCACTAATATTCCTCCTGGGTCCAAACACGAGGTCTATAGTACCAACTCAACCTTGAAGCATATGTTGAGAGCCATTCATATAACTCTCTTGGGAAACAACATAATAATGTCTTATAGAGTTTGTGATACAGGTTCTTCTCCACCCATTTACGTGCATCAAACTCAGGTCTAGTGTTAAATCTTTGAGCAAACTCATCCTCCGTGTTTTTGAGCTACGCTTCGACACTATCAAAGGTCAAGTGCTCCGTCATTACACATTTCTCTCACAATAGCTTCAAAAGAGGTCCCGCAACGAAACTTAGATGTAGTCATTATTTTACCCTCACTACCTCTTTCTAACCCCACGCGCATCGTCCTATCACCCCGCTTATGTATGATGCTCACTCGAGGCATGCACAGGCGCCGAGCCCCTCCTTTATGTGATTTTTGCAAGAGAGTTCCACCATTAATGAAGGATTATTTGCAAAAACATAAATACATGCATCTAATTAAAAGGTAGAAGATATAACTAAAAGATCTACACATCAATGCATCACAAAAGCTAAATAAACATTGTGTGAAGCACAAGAAACCAAATCTGAGTCATGACAAGCCAAATAACATGAGGGTTTACACCAATAAACACAATGTACATAATAGATTCATGTATATTGATTTAAAAGAGTTTCTGGAAGCCATACTACATTCAAAACTGTCATCTCAAACCATATACATCAAATGACAAAGATCCAAACTCGTAAATTGATCGATCGGATATCCTAACTATGTTTTCCCCATTATAACTCTTGTTACAGACCCCAATACCCATACATATGCTTAATGATATCCCTTACAACCCTCTAACACCAAGAACTCTAAACCCTAGCATCATGAGCTCCAAACCCTTAGCATTTCCTAACATTTCGCAAAGACGTCGTTACCTTCCTTCTCTCGACTCATGTACCTTCTAGCACCTTTACACTACCTTCTCCCTTTCTCCCCCTTTTTCCTCTCCTTTTTTTCCTCTCTTTGTTCTTGTCCCAAGCACTTCTTTAGATATGATCGGCGTCCACCGCCATGACTTCTCTCTTAAGCGGATCGTGTGTCAAGTGTCAATGTGGTCCTCCATTGGCGAAAGCATATCCTCTTTACTGCAAAACCTTTCACTAATTGTAATGATGCCTCTGGGAATATTCTCTGTGTGGAATATATTTTTTTGGCCTCCAAGGTTCCAGTCGTACCTTATCCACTTATCACACCCTAGTCGAGTCCTCACGTTTTCCTCAAGTGACTCCATGATGCCAAATATGGCCAAGTCCTTTAAACCCTTGTTCGCCTCCCGCACGTGACTGGTTTCACTTAAACCCTTCTTCAACCCTTTTCCTCCGAATTTTTCCTCGAGCACCCTTTTATTTATTGATCCTGTGTGCGCACCTCTTGGTACTTAGCTAAAATTTAGGGTCATACAAGTATCAACAAACAAAACAAATACCTCTTTTAGTTGCTCTGCAATTGGATTTGAGAGGCACGGTTGCCGACCTTTGGTACACTGAAGCTCTTCTTCATATTTTGAAATGAACATGACCGGTTACAACTCTAATTTTGGCTTCAAGCTAGCCAAATATCTAATTGGAAATACGACTGTGGGAACCAATGGGTTGATCCTTGTGATTTGCCCATTCTTTTGAGGCTTTTCCCCATGAATGGGGGCATCCTGCAAACTTTCTCTCTCATGAATGGAGTTGCTTGTAAGCGGATCTAATCCTTGTGGTGCTTCAACAAACAACTTTTCCTCCTCCATGATGACTGATTTGGCAATTGATCATCATGGCTCTCCTCTTCCTCAAACATGAAGCTTGAGAGATCAAACTCATCCACAAAATCACAGATTCCTGTAAGGATAAAGTGCAAGAAGGATCTAAAATGTTATCGACAAAAGAAAGCAAGAAGCTTTCAATGATCTCTTCTTCATCCAAGACCTCTAGATCTGATTTGTCCTCCTCCTTGGCTTGAAGCACTTCATCACTGATTACAACATCTGAAGATATGCTTGGTGGATCAATGCAATCTTTCAAAACTTCCTTTTCATTTGGGAGCTTCTCTTCCTCTACTTTCAGCTTTTCTTCTTCAACCTCCTTGACTTCAAAGTTTTCAATCAAAATAGGAGGTATTTCAGCAATGGGTTGGGTCACTTCTTCATCCATTATGCTCTCAAAGTTAGTCCATTCTTCAACAAGTATATCATGACTTTCAAGAATGGGACTTACCCCATCTAATTTTTTAGAAATTAGAGAAGTTTGATTGTCATATTCTTGGTGATGAACCTTTATTGCTTTAAACTCATGGCTCCAATCCTTGAAGCTTTGAATCTAGTCCACTTTGATAGGCTCTTTTCTAACTTGCCCCTTCAAATTTGCATGTGCATCTTGTTATTCAGAAGAAGGAAGCTCAACCTTTGATGTCATGAAGTCTTCAAAATATTGTTTAGTGAGGAATGGATCCTCAGGTAAGCAAGAACTTGGGCCCTTAGTCTATTGGTTAAGCTCCATTACTTCATGATCTTCAACTGATTTCTCATGAAGTTCAGGCATATGTGGATCTGGTTTGAAATAGGGAAGGGCTTCAGCCCAATGGTGATTTTGCAAAGGTTCAAATGGTGGAGGAGGTGGAATACTTTCTTGTGGAGGAGATGGAGGTTTGGAATAAAAGAGGGTGGAAAATGAAGGTGAGAGGGAAGGGAAGAAGATGGAGAATGGGAATCCTCAATGGGAGCAGAAGACAAAAACTAAAAACATGGAAAATAGGCTGAGATGGCATAGATTGGGGAGGAGGAATGGGAGGGCTATAAGATGGTAGTGTAGGGTTCCCCCATTGACAAGGTTGCCTAACACTAAATTGGTAAGCCTCAATTTCTTCAACCCACTTTGTAATTTGGGGCATCATCTCAACTATAAAGTGTAGCTTTTGCTAAGAGCTGAACCAACTTGGTATAGGAATAACCCATAGATAATGAACCCTAAAACCAATCATAGTTGCCTTTATTGAACGTGTGATCCCGAGCAACACCATGCGCACCTTGATTTCTTGAATCAAGCCTCAGTAAATCAAAATATGTCATGGAGTTGCCACCATCATCTACAGAAACCTTGTTCTTCATAAACATTTTGGTTAGATGAATAACCATATGGGTCAGTGGGGGGTGGGTTATATGCATATTCTTCATGATGGGGTTCATAAAACTGATTTAGAGGAGGATTTTGAAACTGTGGGGATGGAGAGGATTGGTTTTGCTACTGCAAATAAGAATACCAAGAAGGAAATGAAGTCTTGATTCCACAACTTTATTAAAGAGGAAAATGGAAAGAATGGAAGGGAAAGGGAAAGGAATGGAAATTGATGGAAGGAATGGAAAGGGTCATGCTAAATGAGAAAATGGGTTGTTTCGATCGGAGTCGTCGATATGCTTGAGAATGCCTCTTAAGGCTGAGATCTCACCAAGAGCACATCAAACTTGGTAAAATGAAAATATAAATCATGATACACACATGTGAAATATATAGTTTTCAATGTTTGTCCCACTTTGGGAGCGCTTGAACCGCTTGGAGCTCAAAATTGCACCCTACCCCGAGTCATAGACAATCGAGGGATTTTGAGGCAACATGGGACTATCTCCAAGTTGTGGGACTTTGTTGCTTGAGACAGACCTCCAAAGAAGGCCGGGCCTCTCTACCTATTCTACCGTTAAAAATACTCCTAATAATGAAAGAAAATCCTAAACTAAACATTCCAGGACCAGGGATAGAAAGAGATGAAAAAAGAAAATCCTAAGTTAAAAGGGCAATGATAGCACCAAGAAAAGGGTGACAAACATTGACCACAATCATAATGGGGCCTGCAAATGAAAGAGGTATGCAAAATCCATTGCCAGAGTAAGAGGAAGGCAACACTGCAAATAAAAATGACCTAAGGCAAACAAAACATGCCACAAAACAGATTTTTTTGCTTAAATATATGCACAATCCATTACAATTGAAATAAAAGGCAAGAGATCATCTACAAAAGCCAAAATGAAGGTTCAAAGTTCACAGCTTCTTGGGAGACCATTTTGACATGGTTCTTTTACAGATCAGAATGTCCATCTCTTTCAAAAGAAATATTTTACAATATATAGCTCAAGAGAAAGAGAGAGGAGAAGAAATGAGTTTTTTTTTAATCTTCAACCACCAACATAGATCGCATTAAAATCCTCTGCAGTTAAAGCACATGGGCACTCTACAAGGCCAATATTGTGTCTACTTTGTCCTACAGAAGGAAATGAAGCCATGCTTCATCAATTTTGGTGGTTGAGCTACTTGATTTGATTGTTTCCGTGCCCAGGCTACTCTTTTCTCCCTCGATGTCGTGTTTGCCATTTTTACCCGCCAAATCTCACCTCATATTTTGATGATGCTAGGTTGAAGAGCTCGAGGAGAGATTTCTAATTATATGAATTTTATCAAATTTGAAACTCTGGATTGAAAGATATGGCCTCTTGAAGATTTGTCTATCGGGAGGCACATGAATTCGACACGTGGCGACTCTCCGATTTTCTCAGAATTGGCCTCTATTGATGTGTGCATTACTGCTTTCTTTTGACATGTGTCCACCTCCCATTGGGTCGCAGGATCGGGATTTACTTTTCTCGCTTTCCTTGCCTTGGTGAACGGGTTTGACTTTTATGAAATAGGGACCAATAAGATCATGCCACGTCGTTCGCAATTCTCCCTTTCAAAGCCCTTTGATTGACCATTGTGAAATATTAGCCAATGAGAAGGCTTCACGTACTTCGCGTGTCGATCCTTTGATTAACCGCTTATGACAGGTTGTGAAACATTGACCAATGAGAAAGTCTCGCACCTCTCGCACTATGTCGACTCTTGATAGTCTTATTTGATAATTGTGAAGTGCGAGCCAATGAGAAAGCTCCACGCACTTCGCAATGTCAGTATTTTCTTTATCTTCATTTGCCTCACTACAAGAGATTGGCCAATGAGGAAGCTCCACGTAGCTATCGGGCTTGTCAAAGTTGTTGGCTTTCATGTTGGAACTTTATACTTTCGAGGACTTAGAAACTTTTTGGCTCTTTAACGTTGTTGCACGTAACCCCCGTTGAGCTTGCTTGACTTTCCAAACCTAACGCCCCTATGAAACTTGACTTATTCCATGGATTTAGGATCCATGGAATGCATCTACTTGAGGAAGTGATAGAATGACGCCACGTGTTCACCGTTGGACATCGATCTTTTGTTGCTTGCCATTGCCTTCACCCGCCACTCTTTAGTCTTTGGTTAGTTGTGGCTTTTCTTTGTTGCGACGGTTTCCATGCTTCCCACAGGTTTAATAAAACACACGTAAGTTATAGATCGACGCTCCTTTGTTCTCGTGACTTTTAAACACATAACATGTCAATGAATCAAACATTTGTATCCTATGGGTTTTTGAATGCGAACGGCCAGTGCTTTTGGTCAATGGAATTTGACAATCGCTTTAGACATCCCAAACCTGTAAAAAATGACTAAGTCCATTTTTAATAAGTTATTCCAAATTAATCGGCGTATAAATTTTAGATAACAAAGTACCTTCTATACAAAAGAATTTTCTATCTATTCGTCAATTAACTAAAAATCCCAATATTTCTATGGATTAATGTGGGAAGAACTGTATTGTTTCTAATATAAAACAGAGATGGATGATTGCCTTTCGTATTGGGCAAGGTGGTCGATCGATGTTTTGATCTTGTTACGATCAACATGAATGCAGTGTGTGGAGGACAACTCCACCATACATAATGTGCATGAGGCCGCAATGCCTTGGGAGGAAGCCATTCCTCACAAATCATTGACTTGGATACAATCAACCTACATGCTCTTATTGTGTAGGGAGTATCTACTATACTAGATGTACAAATGGTGGACATGCCTTGTAGGATGGATTTCCTCATTTTGAAGAACAATTTGTTGTGGATAGAGACTCCACTATTCCATATGCACTAACGGTGCATGGTGAGATGGCATGCCAAGCCACTCGCTCAAAGGTACTTGTTCGAAGGACAGAGAGAGCAACCTAACAGCTTTGCTCATTGTGTTGTGAAAGATCTTTCCCAATGAGGGGGATAAATGAGCAAATAGATGAGACAGAGGGAGGGAGTTGGTTCTCACTCCCATTGTTGCGGAGATGGTTATTTCTCCCACTATTGAGACGGAGATGGTTATTTCTCTCACCGCCGAGATGGAGATGATTATTTCTCCTACTATTGCGGAGTTGGTTCTAACTCTTACTTTGCACATATGGTCACATTTCTCTTCTTGAAAAGGTTGGATAAGCACTACATGGTGTTGCAAGAACATGATTGACGTGACTTCGATTGCGGGATAATTGTGTCTATGTACGAGACTCCAAAGAAGCTACACAAGCATGGAACAAATTTTTCAATCCACCTCTGTAAGATCTTGTTTCCAACACTTTGGACATGGGGCTGACACTCTCAACCATTGACGATTCATCATTAGTCAATGAATCACGTAACAAAGAACCAATGGACCACTTCCCATATCCTTTGTTCACATGACCAGATTTTTTTTTTTCAGTTCTTCTCCATTCGACAACCATAACACAATCATGGACTGCTGATTTTGATGTACAACCCATGGCACACTCAGTAGATCTAATGACTAAACATATGGGCTTTAGGACATTTGTAAAATTTTGAGTTAAATTTGGTCTTGTTTCCGGTTTAGTCATTAAGAGGGGGTGTTAAAATATAGAGCATTATATAGCATGTAATGCAATTATGTAGTTGTCATTCAGTTGGTAATTGTTCAACCAATTTGTAACCACCTCTTCCTATTTAATAAACGTTGTCACACTTGTTTCAATTTACATTCAACCTTCTCTGAATTCTTTCTTCTCTTTGCATATGCTAACATATAAAAAGTAGACCCCACCGACTAACAGGGCTCCAAATCAACAAATAGCGAGGGCCTCGCATTTAATCATCGAAGACCTAGAGGCAACAAACCGTAACCTTTCTTGTTGAAATGTTCTTTGCCACACGCCGATACACCATTATTCCACTTGGCAAGCATTCAATACGATCACTATGCAACACGCTTCACTTTTGCCTATTGAAGCAAAACTGTGACGCTATAACTTCTACACACAAAGTTTGTTTGACCCCGCTCAAAGTGTGTTGAAAAGCTCTGACAAGATCTTTCGTATGCAAGGAGTTTTAGACAAAGTGTGCACACCATCTAACCTATGGGTGTCCTCCGAATCACTAAAGCTCTCACTTTGTGATATTGATCTCGTGGACTACCCTATATGAAATAGAGTAGAGTAGCTAATGTACATGATTATTCAATCATATTTGTTAAGGCTAATTAAGGGAAAAAATGGCAACAAAATAAAATATTCTCTTAACCTATGGATTCCTCCCATACCAAAGGTTTCCCAAGATTTAAGTCGACCCAAATGATGACATGTTCATATTTATGTTTTCTTATGTTTTTAAAAGAACCCAAGATTGAAAATTAGTCAAGTCAAAAGGCAAAGGAGAAAGAATGATTATAACATCCATGATCATTAATATACATTTCATTAATACACACTAAATAAAGAACATGGTAGACGTGAGGATGTATACATAAACAAAAAATACAAATTCATTGTTATATTGCACACAGATAAAGCTAAAGTTTTAAAATGTATATGTGAATGATACATTTTGATAGGTCCTATAATTTAAATTGGCCTCAAGGACATAAAAAGTAATCATCGTCATCAATGTCAAGAGTAGAGTTACGATGAGCTTTGAAGCAATGATGTAAGCCCCTATTAGTCTCAAAGTGAAATTATCCCAAAATCACTAGATAATACAAGCAAGCACTTGGTCAAAACCCATGTTTTCACGAAGAGGCTTGAATTATTGTTGAACCGATTTTTTCTCCTCTCATGGCAAAAATGGTGTTTCGGTATGCAAATGAAAGCATAAGCACATCAACAACCCCCAATGAAATCCAATGTACATGGATTCATGCTTTGAGAATCTTGTGCCCCAAGGGTGATCCTCTAATCAACCAATAAGTATCAACACTACATCCATGGATATCTTATCCTAGTCATTGGTCATGGTAGGCTTGAAAAATCCGCAATAGATAGATGTTCATTTCTAATGACATATACCTTTACATTTTAAATGATGGGACATCTAAAACATACCTCTATATTTTCCAAATGAAACGAAAAATCAAATGCACCTATAATTTAGGGATAGATTATCAACTCAAAGGTATCTTTGTATTTCAAAAAGGAAAACTATCTTTTCAAAATTTAGATTTCAATGATGATTCTATGGTAATAGTGGTATTGATATATTTTCAAATTGTCATTTTAATAAAATTAAAGACTAGCTTAAGGTCATGTTTAATAGGTCCATAAATAAAGGGTTAGTGTTATGCCCTTTGCTAATATGGAGACATGTAGAAGGGGCACAAGTGAATTCTATTAAGCTATCACATAAACACCGAATTAGTATTTTTTGATATCACATTCCATGTGCTTGTTACCATAAAGGTTTCTTTGTTATATTGACCTAGTGGAGTTTGCTATATGAAATGGAAGAGAGTAGTTAATGTTCATGTAATTAGTAATATCAGCTGAGGGCAAAGTAAAGGAATGGCAATTAAAGGCGTCAAATAGAAATATTCTATTAATGTATGGGTCCCTCCTATTCTATTCCCGTAACTCGAGTAAAGTCCATCTACCAATGGTTTCCGCATATTACGTTGAAAAAATGACGACGCAATAATATTCCTCTTTTCTTAATTTTTTAAATAAGTCCATAATCATTGGTGAAGGGTCAAAAGAACAACAAGAAAGAATGTTAATATCCATGACAATTAGTATGCACTTCTTTAACACACTAAGTTGACATGTTCAAAGGACACGGTCGACATAAGGGTTGTACACATAAACAACAAATTAACTTGAATGATTTATTGCACAAAAAAGTTAAAGACACATTAAATATATATTCAAATAATACACTAATAGGTCCTATAATCCCAACTGGTCTAAAGGGCATGAAAAGTTCATTGTCATCATCATCAATATAAGGACTTTAAGTGAGCTTTGAAGCAATGAAGTACATCCTCTTACTCTCAAAGAGAAATCATCCAAAAATTGCTTAAGACAATATAAGCAATCAAATTTTGTGGTTAGAACCCATGGTTTAATGAAGAGACTTGAATTATTGTTAAACCGAATTCTGCCCCCTCGTGGCAAAAGTAGCCTTTAGCATTCAAATGCCAACATAAACACATCACCACACCATAGTGAGTTCCAATTTACATTGACCCAAGTTTTGAGAATCTTATGCCACATGTGCTCTCCTAAAATCAACACATCAATGATCCCCTGTGTTAATTTGCAATTATCGTTCCACTTTTCACAGGGAATTCAATCTTTATAAGCTTGTCCAATTTAAGGAAGAATCCATTCATCAATTTAAAGAGGAAGTTTGGCCTTATAACATTTTTGTGTATTTTTTATGGAGTTTTTTCTGCACCGCATCCATAGATATCTTATTCTAGTCATTGGTCATGGTAGGCTTGAAAGTTCTGCATTGATCCAAGTTTTGGGAATCTTATGCCACGTGCTCTCCTAAAACCAACACGTCAATGACCCCCTTTGTTAAATTGCAATTGTCGTTCCATTTTTCACAGGGAATTCAATCTTTATAGGCTTGTCCAATTTAGGAAAGAATCCATTGATCAATTTAAAGATTAACTTTGGCCTTATAACATTTTTCTGTATTTTTTATGGAGGTTTTTCTGCAGTGCATCCATAGATATCTTATTCTAGTCATTGGTCATGGTAGGCTTGAAAGTTCCGCATGGGGGAGCAAGGGGTTGTGGCTTCTACACTGAGAGTGGGGGTTCAAAAGTCAATCTAATATTGAGGCAATCGTAAACTCTAGGTAAGTTCGGGTAGGGAAGAAATGCCAAAGTAAGAGAACTATGTTGTAGCACAAAGAAGACATGTCTCGAGTGATGCGGAAGTGCACTTGATTGGGTAGGAGAACAGATGTCAAAGTAAGAGAACTTTGTTGTAGCACAAAGAAGAGGTGTCTCGAGTGTTGTCAAACTGCACTTGATTGCCACATAATTTTGCTTCAAAATTGGTCTTTCATTTCTTAATACATTGTGATCAACATTTTTTTGCATATTTAACTTTGCAATTGTGTTTATGGTTTTGCATCACAACTACATTTTGTCGACAATATTAGTCCAATGCTGAAAAAAATGAGCCCATGAGCATAATAAGAGTGGTTGCAGAGGAAAATGGTTGAAGTTGAGAGTTGTATTTTGTTTCTCTTTGTGGTGCCAAAGGTGGATTAGATACAGAAAATGTTTCCATGATTTTTTTGTTTATTTTCACGTAACACATGACGTAGGCATCTCATTTTTCCAAGAAACATGTTTTGGAAACTCCTGGAAGATGTCTAAAGACATAGAAAGCAATTGAAGGTGTATCTTGCCATTCCTGAACCTGCCTTTCATAGAAGACTTGTTTCACCACATGAGAGATGTTCCTACAATAATCAGTAATGGCAATCATTTCAATACGAAAAATTATACCCCACAATCACGATTAGAAGCTAACAAGTTTGTAAAAATGCCTTTTTTAAGCTACAAAAATGTGCATGCATTGAATATACACACAATTGGCTCATCTATGTATATCTATGATACAAAAATTACCAAGATGAACAACGTTGCAGATTGCTACGATAATAGGATAAGTCTCAAACTAGAAACACTAGACTCTACCCATGTAGAAAACGTGAAAAAGTGGCTTTTAGTTGGGCACTATAATTATGTGAACCTGCCAAGAGCCGCATAACATGACTCAAAAATTTCTAGTCAATACTAAAACATGTTACAGTGGAGGCATTACACAAATAATTCAAACTAAATGGACTTGCGACAAACAGGGGAAAGTAAAAATTCATAGATAGTCGTTATAAAGACTCCATGAGTTCACTGCTTGATTCGCAACATTTTTGACTTGAAAATGATGGTATAAGATATCACTGTGCTAAATGACCCATAAAGTTGCTTTTAAGTTTGTAATCTGAGTGCAATTTCACAGAGGCTACTAATACAGAGTCCCTGTAATCTTCTACCCCTACGCCCAGAAAATGAACTCAAAAAATCTTGTTCGAGTGCAACAGAAGGGCCAATACCAAGAATCATAATGCTCATTTATGACTTCTCATGTTAGACTGACTACACCAGGTAGATTAAATCAGGAAATGTTACAATCTCATACTTAAGTTCTTGGAAATTTAAGAAATTGTGTCTTACCGCACAGGTACCATTATCATGTATTTCTAATTCGGAAACCATTACTCAAGTGATATGGAATCACACAAATAAAGTTCAATACTGTTTCATCGAACCGAACGACAGCAAACGCACAGAACTTATTTGTGTTTCAAATAAAACCTCTTACTAGAACTTGTAAGAAAATCTCACATCAGAGAAATGAACAAAATAAGTTGAATCTAAATACAACTTTCACTTCCTCACAATGTATTTCTCACTAAAAGTAGAAGGTAAGCATAAAACAATATGGATCCAGAAGAATTTTACTCAACATGCCTCCTATCCACTGGGCCTCACATCAACTAGTTCCTTTCAAAAATATGGGCTTTGAATGAAAACCCTGCTGACGCTCTATCAATGTATGTTGAATCACATATTTGCTCTCATATCCTGCAATAAGACTGTATGGAGCAAAAACGAATACATATATATTTTGAGCCAGAGCAGGTTGTTGCCAATTTACATACTCTCAAAAATGATCCTTGGACAAATGCAAGGAACAAATGTTACAACAATAGGCACCAAAAACACCTGTAATCTAATCATGTACACTAGCTTACATTAACAGTACATCCTGCAAGACAAAGCAAAATGAAAGAATAGTGGATTGATTATAGACCGGCAGAACATCCAAGCAAACTCCATTTTATGAACTGTGATGTTATCAATCAATTCTAGTACACATTCCCAGAATACTGGAAATAATTCCTGCCATTTGATGATATTAGAAAAACACAAACAACATACAAGCTCACCCAATATCATGCGCAACCTTCTCTCTTCTGATCCTCTCCTCCTCCTCTCTGTTGAAGATTGCATTCAATTGCCGTTCTAACTGTTGAACAACATCAATGACAATTATTAGATTCTCATGTGTAATATGTCAAACTAAATATTCTCCTAATGATTTTGGACTATTCTTTACTTTGCTTGTCAGGTATTGAGTCTGACCTGAACATTCTTAAGCTTTTCTCTTTGTAACTCGTTAAAAGAATTGTCACCCTGAAAATGACAAATGCATTTGTCAGTAAATCAATCACTGGATATCTAGAATTCAAATGTGATTTATTTGTGAATTAGATCAACTGTTACAAGTAGCTTCCTCTACCTGCTTTGCAACTCTGCAATTTGCTGTAAATGCTCTTGCTCACTGTCAGAAGAACTCTCAACCTGTATGCCAAAGATGAATTCAGAATGACGATGTCAGATATAATTTCAAATGAGGAGAAGTTATGGTGGTCTTGCAAATTTCAAGAGCAGAGGCAATTTCTCTCATTTGTTGTAGAGATGGAAGGAAACAGCAAGGCAATGTGACAATATCTGGAAAGAGCAAACCTCCAAAAATTCTAAAGAGATGAGAACCTAAAAATTAAGAAAATGAATAAAGCACAATATGTATCACAAGCATAAATTAGAACTTGAACATTCAATAAAGGAGTAGAACCTTTAAGAAATATTTTCTCCCCTACAGATTGTACCCCATGTAGCCTAGACACGTATAAATAAATATCATTTCAACCAATATTTCAGCAAGAAGGTAGGCTGATAAAGAAAAAAGAAAATAAGAATGATGATAGACTTTACAAACCAGACAGTTTCCCATAGGATTTTAAATATATAAATCCTACCATGAATGTCAACTGCAACTGCATCATTTGGAGGTGGGATTGAGTTCCATGATAGTTTAGAGCGGAAAAACAAAGCTTAACTAATTTTTTGCTTCCTGGGGTTCGCATATCATGCCATGATTCAGAAATCTGGCAGATTTTTCCTCAAAATATTGCATTTTCTTCAACTGTGACTGAAAAATAAAAATCTAAGTAGCCGATATGGCACCCCTAGACCCCCTGGAGCGGGTACAGCACATTTCAGGAGCGGGAGTGGGAGCGGGAGTGGCTTGGGAGTGGCCAGGCAGGTCCAGATATGGCTGGATACTTCTGCAGCCGTACCCAGCCGTTTCCTGGCCCAAAACTGTTTTTTTTTTTTTTTTTTAATTCTGGTTTAAATTTAATATATCATTACAGCAGAAATTACAGTTTTCACAGCACCATTATTCTACAGAAGGTATAGTTTAAATTTAATATATCATTACAGCAGAAATTACAGTTTTCACAGCACCATTATTCTACAGAAGGTATATTTTAAATTTAATATATCATTACAGCAGAAATTACAGTTTTCGCAGCACCATTATTCTACATAAGGTACCAAGTACAAGCCATCATAAACATGGATAAAAATAGCATGTATGAGATAAATCATAAATGTAATAAACACCTCAACTAGATATGATAGGGACAATTGAAATTATGAATGTATGAGTAGTTTGTTGTGGCTATTTAGCTTGTTTTGTTTTTCATATGCATATCATGTGGTTAATTCTTATTTAGAAGGCTGAAATTTATATATTTTTAAATTTTTATATAGTTTTTGTACTGCCGTATCCTACGCCGTATCCGGGGTCAAAAAAAAATTTGCCGTTTCCGCGTATCGGATACTCCGCTCCCGCTCCCGTATCCAAAACGTTTCGGCAACTTAGATAAAAATGCCTTGGGGTATTTCTGGAGTCTTCTAGCATCTTATGAGGCTATGGGTGGGACCCATGCTCCTTAAGGCTTTAACAACAAATATCAATAGAAATGTAATTTTTCCCCTTTGGTTTTTAAAACTTGATGGGCTCAATGTCTCCAACGGGTCAAGGGACATTTCCCACCAAACAGCCCAAGATGTTTGGAGGTAGGTATCCAAAGGTGTCCAAGGTATCTCCAACTGTCCCAACCCCATTTCCCGTCTTTGAGATACATCCAAGGAACGCGGCAGACATGTTTCCCTGTTTCAACGACTGGATATGTTTTTAATTCTTGTGCAACCAAACTTGAAACTTTTAACACACACAATCACACACAAAAATTTTACAAAGGGTGGAGATGGAAAGTTTCTAGACTAGTCCAATCAAAGAAACAAAATCTGCAAAAATGAGCTTAACAAAGCAAAAAAATTGAATGTAATCTCTTCAGCCTTGACAAGCAATACTGAACTAGACATTGGATCAAAACCTTTCAAGGACACCGAACCATGTTTTATGTCCATACACTCAAATTCACAAACACAATCCCAGATAAACCATTTGCCTTCAAGATTCATAAGAATTTCTCTAAAGTGACATGTGTCACAGAGATCACTCAATATCAGTTCAAACAACTTTTCCTCTAATATTGCAATGGTAGCTGCAGTCCAATAGAAGAGACCCTTGAGGTGGGGGATCCTGCACCCAAGTTCTACATTTATTTATTTAAAATTTGCAAACAAACCTCTAAAAATACCCCTTAAAGGTTTGCATAAAAGTTATCTCCAGATGAGTTATGCACCATAAATATCTATTGGGATCTATTCCTCTAGGAAATGTGACACTGACTTGGGTGAAAGCAATAAAGAAGATAAGTAGGTAGGTAATCCTACTGTTTCATAGGGACAAATCTTTGGGGAACCAAGATGTATTTCCTACACACCTGCATTTTGGAGATGGAATACAGACTGCAAACCTTCCACTCCCCCAGCCCCCTTAATGCAAAGGATGGCCCAATAAGATCAGCCCATTCTTCATATACCAGAGAGAGGACATTCAAACATCCCTCAATCCATCAGGGAAGATCTGGACATCCTCTACAATTAGAGATTTTAATAAAGGTAAAAATATTTTTGACAAACACTTGTGTCCACTTACATTATGTTCCATGTGGTCTCTATGTTAAACATTTATTTTCTGTATCACACAAAAAAACCATATCATCTGGTAGCACATGTACCAGTAAATAATGTTATTTTTGGCTTTTCGTTAAATGTGTTTATTAACATGTGATGCTATCAGTAATTGAGAAAGCTACATGTTTTTGGATTACTCTCAAATTTTATGTTTGTGTTTTGCATCCAATTGAGACAAGTTTTACTGAGCTTCCAATTATTTAAAGTAGAATTGAGTTCTTCGAATTAATTTATGTACATAGCCGATGATATTTGACTTTAATGGCTTGTCCAGTTTATGACACTATATTGGTATGAGGAGAAATATTTGACATCATGTGTGTTGTCATCATTATACGTTACTATGAATAAAGCAAGTGATAAATAAAGGAACGCCATGCGTCCATGTAAGGTACTTATTTCTTTATATAACTTTTGAGTTAATAAGATGCAAGAGATGAATTATCCTGTTCAGATTTCTACATTCACAAGTGTCCATTGATAAGCTTATGTGAATCAGCTATGGGCATGCTCAGAGAGATACATTACTTAGAATATCAACAAAGGTATGCGCGAGATGAATTATCCTGTTCAGATTTCTACATTCAAAGTGTCCATTAATAAGCTTATGTGAATCGGCTATGAGCATGCTCAGAGAGGAACATTACTGAGAATATCAACAAAGGCATTCCCACTATTCTCATATCGTGTTCATTTCTGTATATGATTAAATATTTTCTTGTGGATAGTTTTCCTGTTCCTAGGTCATGAATGTTCTCTTGACATGCAAACCATTCGTTACAGGATGAATAACACAAACCTATAATTGTTTTTTGACAAATTAGTTTCTCTTGGTATTTGCTAGATGGTCTCATCTAATTGCGTTTCAGCTCATGATGAACAATCAACTGCTTCTAGGCCTTTAGCACTACTGACATTCAAATTACTACATGAATAAATCCTTTATAGAAATTTTGAAGCCCAGGTCCCCTGTGCTATCCCCTGAAATAGGGGGTCTCTCCAGTTGTCCCCTCTAGTGATCGCTGTTTTTCTGACCTATTGATTTTCTGATCCGTCCCATATTTGACATATAGAAAGTGAATAAATGGTTTTGCATGTCTTTTATAAAAAGTAATGGCATGATAATGGTAACAAATTCCTATGGATGTTTCAAGAGGTCTACCCTGTGCTATCCACTGAAATTTGAGGGGTCTCTCCAGTCGTCCCACAAGCGATACTTCATTTTTTGACAATTGAATTTTATATCCAATATTTCACAAATAGTAAGTCTCTATAATTAAATGGTTTTGCATGTGGTATTTTACAAAATGCCTAGACTGTTTTGGTACAGTTATGGGTACGGGCTATGTCACAAGGTTCAGGCATGATGTTTGAAATTCGCCGTTTTTACGGGCTGTGAAAAAGTTCGATGAAGTTCAGTGTGATTCCGCTAAAAACGCGTTTGAAAAATCACATGATAAGCTTGGCTTAAAAAACAAGTGGAAGATATGTGGACGTGTTGAGCATGAGCAAAAACGTTAACTTGTGAGGGAGCATGCCCTAGCTGTTGACTTTGAAAAGCGTGAAGGATTCTTTACAAAAGTACTCATGATGCTTTGGCCCCAATCTGAGAGGCGATCACAATGATGCTATGCATTGGATGAACCTTCATACAGCAGTTGTCCGCGTCATTGGAAGACTGGATGTATTTCCTTAGCTCGTAGAAAAATTCATTTGCGGCTGAATAAAGATGAACTTCTTTGTGCCTTGTACAATGCTACAAAGTTTAGGTAATAAACTATATTTTTATTCTATGTTGCCAGATTTACGATACAAGTATCGGTTTGGATACGGATACGTCAATTTTAAAAAACCCTTGGATACGATACGTCTTGGATACGTCCGTACATATATATTAAAAAATTATATATATATATATATATATATATATATATATATATATATATATATATATTATAAAAATTTATGTACATCTGCTCATTTAACTCATTTTTTAGTCCATAAAAACTGAAATAGTAATACAAAACTTGAATCAATGTTCAAAACATTCAATATACTTAAGACTTTGCATTTTTATTGATCATGTGGCTGCCATACATATGATATACAAATATCATGTCAACATGAATACGAACAAAACTTGAAATTTGAAAAATATACTAGGATCCATGTTCAAATTTTCAAAACATACAATATACTTAAGATTTTACATTTCATTGTTCATGTGGCTGCCATACATATGATATAGGAGAGGGTGTATTATTTTATTCATTTAGTGTTTAGGGTTCGGTTTTAGGGAGTAGAAAAGTCAAAAATTAAAAAAAAATGAAATAAAACTTAAAAAGACGTATTTACTGCAGGATACGTGCCTGATACGTACGGGATACGTCACGATACATCCGTGCGTATCCATGACATATCCCACATCCCATATGTATCCGTTTCCAATATGTATCAGAGGGGATTCAAGGGGGTCTTGGGCGTATCCATGCAACGTAGTTTTTATTTTATGTTTTGTTATTTATTTGTTTATTTTGATTTATTTTTATGTTTTAATATGTATTTGATCATTAGTTGTTATGTTTCTATGCATTTTAACTTTAAACTTTAAAATTAACTTAAATTAATGAACTTTAACTTTAGTTATATATATTTCTATAAACTTTAATATTTTTATAATGATGAACTTAGTTGTTATGTTAATATTTTTATTGTAATGAACTTTATAATTTATATCTAATATTTTTTATATTCACTTTTATGTTTAATGTATTTTTATTATTAATTTACATTTTATATTATTGATTTATTTTTATGTTTAATATATTTTAATAAAAAAATTAATCATAGAGCATGAGGGCAATTTTTTTTTGAACTTTATTTATTGACGAACTTGAATCAAATTTTATCCCGTTGAACTCGAACCTTGTGACTTAGGGTACGGGCAAAGGCGCTTGAAACGGCAATTTTTTAAAACCTCGAGTATGATACGTTGTGGGTATTGTTATTACTAAAATTTTAACACCCCCTTTTTTCAAAATAAGTTGTAAATATTCTTCTTACTCCTTGCCATCGTATTCGTAATGAGACCAACGGGGCCACTAAGTATTTACTATTTAATGTATTATTTTATTTGTCTAACACTAAGTGGTTTCGTGGCATTCTTTAATTTGTCGGCCATCATCATAAATTTGACATATATATATATATATATATATATTTGTCATTCATTTATCAACATGGATGGTGAGTTGCTATCATGGAAATCAAATTTCGCTTCGTGATATCGTTGTTTGGCTTTCAGGCTCGTATTTTGATATTCTTGGTTTTCCCATTCTGGAAATGATTATTGAAGGTGGTAGTAATCAAGTTGATATTTGAAGATGATTTTGTTCTTGCTATACTCGATAATGGGTTGCCTTTCGCTGCCTAGCCTCTTACTTGAATACATTGTTTGTATACATGAATATAGATTCAAAATCAATAAAGTTGAGATCTCACCATTTCAATGTTATATCTTAGATTTGATTTTGTTTATTGCCATGGTAAATATTACATCATATGGAAAGTTTTTGTTTTGGCTCGAATGGCATTTGAAGGGTAGTATAAGGTTATTGGCAATTTAATATATCAAATGATTTGGCATTCGAACCATAGTTTGAGCCTCCATTTGTAAAAACCGATTTCCAAGGTGTGAGCTAGCGGGAATATAGTGGAAGAACTGGTGGTGGCGAGTTAATGGGCATTGAATGAGCCCGTATGAGCATTGAACAAGGTGTTGTTTCAGATTTTGGGTCATTTGTTTGTTTTGCATTGGAAGGAATTTCGAGCTGCAGTTTCTCTGCTTCTAGGCAAGTAGACATTGTTGGTTTTGAGCTTGAGTTTTCAGTTTAAAACAACTACGTAGCAATAATCAACAGGTATGGACTGTTTATTTGACAGTTGTTTTTCTTTAGGCTCGAGTTAGTCTGTATAGTTGGCATGGTGTTTACTCAGTTCGCTTGGTGTCTCGCCATGTGAAGTTTTTAAGCCCACCCGAGTTGATATTTTCATACCCAGTTGGCTTTTTTCAAGGAATTTTTCATACAAAGTGAGATGGATATCACTTGCATGTTGGAAAATGACGATTTCTTTAAAGTTCATGGTTCAGTATTCAAGCATGCATGTCATTCTTTTGGGCTTTTGTTGTGTTAATTATGAAATATGTTCATTTTTAAGTTACAGTTGCTCATTTTAAGTACCGTCAAGTTGGGTATTGATCATTATGGAAGCTCAACAAATATAAACTTTGTATCATTGTTTCTCTTTTCTGGGTCAAAACAGAGGCGTTTGTTTGATTAAAGATGAATAAGTTTCAGTTATTTTGAGGATTTATTTGCTCATTGATTGTTTTGTGGGTAAATATCGATTGTATAATGAAGCTTGGGCACTATGGTTTCAGTTTGGTTATTTGAAAAATTTCTTCAAGTTTCTACAGCCTGTGATAAAAGATCCTATCATGCATGCATTCGTTTTTTATATATATAGCCAGTTGTTTGAGAAGTAATGGTGAAGATTTGGGTATACACGGCTTTGATAGTTTTCTCCACATTTGAGCTTTAAGACAATTATAAGTTAAATGGAATAAATTTGGATAAGTTTGTTTGTTATTTATACATGCATATTCTAAAGGGTTTTTGGTTTCAAGACTTTATATTTTCGAGAGCTTGAAATCTTAGTCACTTAAAAAGTTTCAAAAATAAAAAAAGGAAAATGGTATTTTGGAACGTTGTTTCTTAACTGTTTAAGATGATTTGGTTGAAATGAAATCAATGGGTGAAGTAAATTGGTTCTGCAGAATGTATACGAACATTTGTTTCATTTCAAAAGATTGTGTATCTCTTAGGTGATTATGGCTTGTTGCTTTATTGATGACTCTATTTTGGGAAGTTAATGATTCTGCATGTTAAAATTTTGGTAATCATCTCTCTTTTTAGCATTGCAATCATGTCTGGATGGGATGGTTGGGGTTCTAGAAGATCTGGGTCTCATCACTCATGGGGGCATAATAGTTTTCAAGGTCAATCACAGTGGCAAAGGGGTTCACCTAGGGGTGGCTAAAGGGGAGCTAGTACACTTCGAGGGAGGAGACCTTTTGTTAGACATGGCCCCACCCATGTTTCCGTTCATTTCGATGCAAATGAACCATGCCTTCATGAAGTTCTGCAAGTGATTGAATCCTATCCTCGCACACAACCTTCTCGTAACATTAATAACCCTCCTTTACATAATGTTGAGCATGCACATGTTGATCATAACCCATCCTCCTCTAATAGGTTTGTCCAATCTGCTCCTTCCCATATACCTCCTCGCCATGTCTTACCTGTTACCACCTCGCCACTATTACTTGGACAGAACCAAGTTGTGCCTTCACATGACTCCCCACAAACCTCTAAGTGTGCTAGGTCCTCTTCCGCAGTGCCTAAGGTGACAAGTGTGGTAAAGAGAGTTAAGTTGGAAGTGGAGGAAGATTCTAGAATCATTACTCGCACTATTCTACTGTTGAACCATATGAATACGTTGAGATGACCACCGGCGCTGTGGACACCATTGTTGGATTTGACAGAGGAAGATTGATTATGATGTTTGGGATTGGCGAATTTGATAAACATATTAATCATTTGCATATACTTTATATTTTGGGATATGTTTGGTAAACTTATGATGACAGTATTATATCTATATGCATATAAGTGGATAACTTTTGAGTTTAATTGTTGATTATATTAATGATGTGTTTCACTTTAAAAAGGAATGAATGTTTTATGGTTGTGTTTTGCATTTATTTAATGTATGGAATATCTAGTGGGCCCTGTTTTAATGTCTCGTGCCTCATTTAAATGTCTAATGTCATATGTTTTAAAAGTTACCCAAGTGATTATAATCATACTTTATTATAAAGTATCACTTAAAACATAAGTGATGACTTATTATGAGTTATAAATTATTCATTTGGAAATTATTCAAATAAATCAATCGGTTATAACCGATTTTGTTTAAGAAGATGTTATAAAAGGACTTGGAAGATTCAATTTCAAAGGATGAGAAATCAGGTATTGCAGCTATTTTGAAGGTTATTTCATTTTGAATTATTTATGTGCAATGTTTTTCTGAGGCAAGTGATCTTATAGGCGTTGTGATGACATTATTTTGAGGTTTGAGTATGAAAATCAAATGCAACAGGTATATCCAGATTTAATATTATTTTTCTAATTATCTGATTTATTATTCTACATTTTATCTAAACTGATTGCAAATCTTTATCTGTCATATCCAGAGCAGGCCTTGATGATATCTTCATTTCGATCTCGAAATAAATGCAAATTTTGTAGCCATGTTGGCCTTGATTTTAATCATGACCTTGTTAAGACGTTGTTTTAGCAATCATTGTACTCTCTTTCATTAATGCAAAATTTGTTTCTCTTCATCATGTCTCTCTATTTTCATTATTATCATTTGTGTAAATATGTTTATATGTTAATATCGTTTATTTTCTTTCTTTTAGTTTATTGTTACGTTTCATCTTCAAGATCATAATATCATTTGATAAATCATTGAAAGAGATTATAATATATCACTCAAGATTTTCACCTTTTCAAGAGGTTACCTAACTAATAGGTTTCACTTTGTCGGATAAAGGTTGATAACATAATTTTTATAGAAAATCAATTTAATTTATGAGTGATATCTTGCACATAAAGTTATAAAGTTTATTGAAATCTCTTCATCGGTCTAAGTAGTCTTTATGTGGTCTTGTTGTGTCTTTTGGTATTTTTGTTTGTTCTTTTGTTGGAGTGTGTATATCCTCTTTGCTGCCAAGAAATAGAAACTTCCCAAGATCTTAGGTTGAATCATTATTGAACCTATGTTAAACTACCCACACTTAAGCCAATTCTTAAGTATAATTATGATTAAACTGGTCTGATTCCATCTTGACCTTTTGCATTAGGTGAAAGGGTTGATTGGTTGTCGGTCTAATTTTTATCGACAATGTGTACATTCGCATAATATAATTTTAAAAAGTAAAAAATTTAAATATGTACAAATTTAAAGAAAACAAGCTTATAGTCTTAAAGAACCTATAAAATATTAGAAGACAACAACAAGCTTAATATGAATCAAAACCATCTAAAGCAAGATTTATTTCACTGAATACAAGAAGACCACAAAACATTAAATCTATGAGTCCATCTACTAATGGGCTCACAAACATTCCACTTATTGTTAAGGCCCACGGAAAGGTTTGGGGAGAAGGCAATCTTTTCATAGAGTTGTTTGGAGGTAGCCTCTTGGAGAAGGGGTCCTTTGAGCCACCTCATAGTATCCCAAAGTCATTCTCATCCATCATAATTAGTGTTGTGAAAGCATTTTTGAGCATTGTATACATTCTCGAATCGAGATTGAGGAAGCTTATAGAAAGCTTTAAGGTCTGTCCATTCCATCCACTTCCCAAATTTGTACAATTCATGAAATATTTTAATTCCTTTCTCAAACCAAAGGAGGGCAGAGCAACCTCTTGTCAAGGCAAGGATTTTTTCATTATATTTCAGATTCGACAAAATCGATTTGTAGGCTTGGCACCTAGTGTCGAGGAAGAGAAGATAGGCTGACCTACCACCAAGTGCTTCACTAGTTCCCATGCCTTCAAAATTGACTGAAGTTTGAAGGACCCGTGAGGAGCAACAAGAAAGCACCCAAATGGTAAGTCAACCAAATGAAGTCCTTTTCATCTCTCTTGACCCTTTGGAGACTATTGGCAATATTGAATCTCACACAAACTTTCCAAGGTTCAATTCCAAATCAAGCCCTCAAGTTATTTTTTTGCACTTAAAAAAACATGTGGGTATGTTGTGGGTACGTACCCACAGGCCTTGGGTACGTCCCCGAGTACAGACGTACCCAAGCCCATGTGTGCGTATGTACCCACAGCGTACTGACTGCATCTTGCCAGTATGTATCGAGCCGATACGGGGTAGGCATACTTGGCATTTCGAGCATTCTAACAAGTGTTTAGGGTTTGGTTTTGAATTAATTTATGATTTTTTAGGGTTTGCATTAACCGAGTCAATGAAAATTAATTATTACAAATCTTTCAAAAGATTTATGATGTCTTTACTTTTAAAAAGTTGTTACTTTTACCAAAAACATTAAATTATAATATCGAAAGTACTTAAAATACATTAAATACAATTTAAATCCCTAAATTTTATTGAAAAAGTTAAAATATTGATATATTAAAATTTATTTATTATTTCAATAGCCATCCCCTTATTGTCCCCAAAATTTGGGAAATTTTTTGCCATCCCGTAAACCATGTCCCACTATCCCCGTCCCCATCCCCGTCCCCTCATCCCCAAGACTTAGGTAACTATGGAATTTACATAAATTGCTTCAAAAAATACTTGACGCAAGGTGCATAGTTACCAAACAAACCTTAGAAAATACACCATTATATTATTACTATATGCTGACCTAGAAAAAAACATTAGCATGCTCAAACAATTTGTAACAAATATGGTTTGATGTAAATGTCGATAGAACCAAAACCATGATTATCAAATAGAATAAAGAAAAAGCTACAAATTAATTTGCTCCAATAACCAACCACTAAAGCAGTTCAATTTCATATATACTTAGGTGTTGATGTTAACCACACACTAAACTGGAACCTCGGTAATTAGAAACAAAATTATGCAGATCAAAAGTTCATTATGCTTTAGAAAAACATTACAAAGACATTGAACATTGGAATTGGGACAAAAAGACAACTTATTCTATAGCCTTCTAACCCCTCCGACCCTCTATGGTTGTGAAGCATGGCATGGGAACATATATCAAACATGGAGCTAATTCAAAAACAATTCATTACTTGTTACCTAATATTAAAAGCAATACACCTCACACTATCCTTCTCACCGAAGCCGAAATGTTGACCTTTGAAAGCAAAGCCTTAAAGCAATACCTACATTGCCGTGATACTTTGGTACGAATTTGGTATGTGGATATGTCGATTTTAGAAACCCTTGGGTATAATACATCTTGGATAAATCCATATATATATACACATGCATACATATATATATACTCATTTTTAGTCCATAAGAAATACAAAACTTGAAAAATATAGTAGGATCAAGGTTCAAAACATTCAATATGCTTAAAATTTAACATTTTCATTAATCATGTGGCAATATGAATACAAATAATCTAGAATATATCATCTAGATTTTCCTCAAAATCAAATTCTTGCATGCCACTCCCACTAGCTCCACTTTCAATATAGCTTCCTCCTTGCAAGCAATGGCAGCCTCCAATCTCGTCCTCCTTGCAATAGCTGCCTCCAAACAAATCCTCCTTGCAATGGCAGCCTCCTCCTCAATTCGTCTTTGGCACTTTGCTCTTACACTTGCAAAAACCAACAATGAATTGTTTGTGTGTTTTGGTAATGCTTGAGTGCCTTTTTATAGGTTTTAGAGGAGTTTAGGGTTTGATTTTTAATTAATTTATGATTTTTTAGGGTTTGCATTGACCGAGTCAATGAAAAATTAATTATTTTTCAGGTGCAATGCCAAAATGCAGCAGGTATGCACTTGGTTACTCTAGGTACGCCCTGTATGTCTCAAGCGTCGTGCGTTCTAGGTAGGTTAGGGACGACTCGGGCATGAGGATGTATCCATACCATACCCGGGATGTACCGGTACAGGTTCGGTGGGTGGGGGGAGGTACCCAAGCAACATAGAGTAATACAAATTTTAGGTACATAAGTTGACTAAACTAGAGGACAACAGATTTTTCATCATAATTACCGTGTTCAGCCAGACCTAGAAGGCCTGATCAAACTTAACCGTCTAATTTAGACATTTTCTAGTTATTTTATCAAAATTATAAAAATTAATAACTAAAAAATCTTTAAAATCCCTCTAAGCCATGAAACCCTAAATTGTGACCATTTATTGTCTATTATCTGGATTCCCCTCAAAGCCAAGGAAATAAATTATTTCAGTTGAGTTTCAATCACCTACAACCCTATCTGGACAATTTTCTGATTTCTATAGAATTGCTGCAAACAGATTTGGAATATTTTCAGCAACAATTTGAATGCAAACATACCAAGCACATTTTTACCTTCAGCCTTGAAGTATGCATGATTATGTGCATGCATTTTCGAATTCAGTATTAATGCAGTCAAAGACTGGCCTTTGGACTGTAAATTTCTTCTCTGTTTTGAACCTGTGGCACATGTTTGTGATTGCCCATCTCTGCATGCTCTAAGACCTGATTGGTAGTTGCTGTAAAACACCATACAAATCTTTGTGAACATGTCTTCACAGACATACCAATCAGATTAATTAAATTATTAACTCGTTCCCAAGTCTCAAAGCTTCACGAACAAGAAAAGTGATACATTTAATATATCAATGAGTAAATTTTAATCTCAAACTTAAGTATCCTTGTGGTGAGCATGATTTTTACATGTGAATTCATATAGTAAGTTATTATTAAAAAATTTAAATTCTATCATGTGGGCTTTAGTATTTACTATTTGATTCTACAGGCAGATGGGAATACTCCTGTCACAGACTACGGGAGGCACCTTCTCCAAATGAGGGAATTGTAAAGTCTCCACATTCTCAACAAACTTCCATGTTTGCCTGATTCTAGTTGATTCACTTGTTTCCCCTGCAAGGAGAGCAAGTATGATGGACTATATTCTTACTTGCAGATCCCTCATCCCCCACATTCGGGACTTCCTTAATTCCCATCAACACCCACTTGTTGACCATGCTTCCTTGACTTTCACCCTACATGCAGCTGCTCACTCGTATCCCTCACCGCCTCCCACCGCACCCCCAATACTTGCCACAGCACGATCCACTTTGAGCACACCATTGACTATGCTTCCAACTCACCCAACTTATGTCCAGATACTATTCCCTTCCTTTCTCCACCGCAGAGTCTATGTAATGAGTTTTTGCATCATGCCCTTTGGGTGCAACATTGAACTCCTACACCCACATTTTGCACTACTCTAGCATACCTCGTCCCCATGGATCTTTCATTTTGAAGGGTTGGTATGATGACAACTATAAATCTCTACATTTGAGACTTCATTTTGTACTAGCCCATGATCCTCCCTCCATCCACACCAATCGTAGAGATTATTGTTTTTTTCTCCAACGAAACAAATGTAAGTTTCTTACATCTAAATGACTTTGCTCTCTCTTGCTACCCTCCACCGATCTCCCTAAGACCTTTTGGTGCACTCTCCTCATGAGGGATATCCCCATTTTTTGACATTGATCCTAAGGCATGTGTCTCTTATGTTAGCTCTCTTTGCGACATCCCGGAGAAGCCTATTGTCATTGTCTCACCCCATCATCATCCTATACTTGTTTTCTCTACCGATACATTTAACAAGGCTATTCAAAAGTTATATACCAACAAAGCAACGGATCATGAGGGCCTTCAAGTTGAGTTTCTAAAAAATGATGTGGAATCCCTTACCATTGACTATGTTGCCCAATCCCACAACTTCTCTACAAATAACATCCCCTTCCCTTCTCCATTGGAAAGTCCATGTATGAGTTTTGTGTTATGCCCTCAGGATGCGGCTCTCAACCGTTGTACCTACATTGTACACTACTCTAGCTCACCTCATCCACATGAGTCATAACCTATGAACTATTAGTATCATAATGAGTGTAAGTCCCTACACTGGAGACTTCATTTTGTCCTAGCGCATGACCAGGGAAACAAGGCTCAAGGGCGCTTAGTCGGTAGTCGGCACTCAACCTTACCTTATGGCGAGGGGAGGGGTGAGCTTGGTTTAATTGGCACTCGATTTATGCCCGGGCCCCTATCCCCTATCTATATATGGCAATCTCTATATGGGGCACCCAACTGACTTCATTGTTGTTTGTCCCTTGTCCTTTGGTCCGAAGGACAAGAACAAAGGAGGTTTTGTTTTGTTTATTGTCCCAAGTCCCTTCGGTCCTCTCCCCATACCCGACATTTGTAGAGGTTATAGTTGTCTTCTCCAATGAAAGAAATGTGAGTTTCTTACATCTAGACAACCTAAGACCTTTTGGTGCATTATCCTCTCGAGGAAGAGCCATGCTTCGGACATCGACCCCCAAGCATGGGTTTCCTATGATAGCTCTCTTTACAACATCCCATAGCACCTTGTTGTCTCCACCGCACTATCATCCTCTGCTATTTTCTCTACCAGGATACTGGTCAATGAGCTATTCAAGATTTATATACCAACAAAGCAGTGGATTTCGAGGGCCTTCAAGCTAAGTTTCTAAAATATGATGTGGATTCCCTTAGCTTCCCATTGGAAAAGCTTTTTAATGAGGTTGTTTACTCAAATTTTCCCCGTTCTTGGTCCCAACATATAATCCATCTCATTCCCGAGTTTGGGAATAGCTCCAACCCTAGTAATTAGAGGACCATTATGATTGGGCATATGTCTGCCCAAATTTATGCCATGGTGTTAGACATACAAAATTTTTAGAGCACTTGAGAAGGGTAATATTAAAGCAAGGGGCATGTTGCTTCAGCAGGGAAACCAGACAATGACCACATGATTACACTCCAAGCTACCATCGAGGAGGCTCGTTATCAATCTTCCAAAGTCTTTTGTTGTTTTGCAAACTTTAGGAAAGCATTTGACTTGGTTCTATGAAAATTCCTCTTTTAGAAGTTTTGTGATGTCGACATTTCAGATTCTTTCATTTCCATTGTGTTGTCATCAAATAAATTCAGACCATCTAAAACCTCATAATTCATGTCTTGTTGTCTCAAAATCACCCACATGACAATTTTCGAGTATACATACTTCACGGTTGGAAAATCATTTTAACCAATCTCATTTTTGTCATGACACATTTTTCCTCGAATTCTAATTAATTATTGTGTTTTGGGTTGGCCTGTAGCATAATTTTCAAAATACTCCAAACATCCGTTAAGACCCCACCTTTGCGTGATTATGAAATTTCGCTCTTGTTGCTCTCCATAGCTTTATGCCATTTAACTTATTTAAATCTCCTCGTTGAAAACATGTCCCAATATAACTTTATTCATGTGTGTTCTAAATCCTAAGAAATGTCAAAGTTCATCGCTTAACTCACTTTCAACTAGAACAAAGAGGACATTCCCTTGTTTCACATGATCCTTGAGATCCTCATATACCCGAATGCGCTTGATGGGTAAAATTGAGAATTGGGCATTATAATCGATGATGTCGCCTTTTTTGGGAACCATGGGAACGGTTCTCATGTTCCATTGGTGATCCGATTCACCAACTCACCCAATTTGTAATATCCCTGAAAATAATTTCTAACAGATCTAGATATTTTGTTAAAACCCTAGGGCAGCAATATTAAAAATTAACTTTTATAACAGCAGCAACAATCTGATTTTTATATTAAAAACAGCAAACCGTAATGCGTGAAAACAATCTTTTATTTATTGAATACGAACCAGCTACAATAAAAATACCAGTGTCTGAATACAATTGTTTGGAGTTGAATTGACAGAACACTTGCACCCTGAATGACCACTGCAACCCCTGAATGGGATTGCCAAGCTTAGATATGAGGGTTTTTGTCCTCAGACCTGAACCAAAAGATATGCAAATGAGGGATTTCGTCCTCTATTGTTGTTGCAGAAGCTGAAGCCACTTGCAGACAAAGAAAATAATTGATGAATTTCCAAGATGTATGAATAATAAACCCCAAATCTGCCTTTATAACCTCCAATCCTTCTCCAAAGTGGGCGCCCCTTCTGGAAATACATGCATGCTCCATAAACAAATAAAATAATAACTTTATTCTCTTCAAGTTGGCGCCCCATCCTAATAATAGGAATATGCAATATTAAAAAGCTTTATCTTCACTTTATCCTAAAAATAGGATCTGATTTCTCATGCAGCCCACTCTATCCTTGGCGCCCCCATTATAGAATGTTTTATTTAATTATTATCCTAACTTTGGCGCCTAATAATAGAAGTACATCATTCTATTATTATTTTATTTTATTTCTGTTTTTTTAATATAATTAAAGTGTCTTTTTCCAAATAAAATATAAAAATACCCTTGGACCACTTAATTAATTTATTTTCCTCTTTTAATCTCCCCTTAGCCTACAAAAAATAATAAAAATAAGCTTTAAGTATCCAAAATTAATTAATTCTAAAAACGGAGGCATTACACAATTGAAGACTTGTAAATTGGACATGGTAATTGGAAAAGTCAGTCATGCCCAGAACATTTGGAATTCTAATTAATTTTCATGACACATGGTTATCAAAGAATCGAGGAGCTTGAAGTATGAGTGGTTCAAAGCTTGGTGCTCTCTCATCCGCTTGTTTCTCCGAAAATCAGAGGCCGTTGGTTTGTGTTCTGCTCATGAGAAAGTTGTTGTAATCATTCTTTGACTACAATAATTGTTGTGCAAACATAATCATTGTCTATCCTCTCTGCTTTGTTATTTTGGCCGACTCATGGTGTTTGCATGTACATTCATGATCAATTATGTTTTGGCCAAACTCGTATGTTGCTTGCATCTATATTCAAATGTCAGGCCGACTCATTCTTAACACCAAAGAAGTTTATAGATCAAAGTAAGGTATAAAATAAGATAGAGTTAAAAAATGAATAAGAGTGCTTGAGAGAGAATACAATAAAAATGTGCTTGTAAGAAGGAAAGGCAAACTGCTAAAGAAAAGTATGGAGTGACTAATGTGAAGACATCCTTCAAGTCTCAAGCAGTTTTCTGAGTATGGAGAAAAAGTGAATTGCTAAAGAGAAGAAAGAGTAAACTCAAGTAGAATGAAATGATAAATTGCAAAAAGGAAAAATGAGCAAGGAGGTATGGGTTGCGAAGATAGATCAGTAAAGCTCAGAGCAGAACATTGAAGCAATATAAGATGATCATTTAAAGACAGGTTAGAGGATGCGCTAGAGAGAAGAATCAATAAAATCATGCTAACTGAAATGGCTAATTGTTGAAAAGGAAGTGCGAGCAGGTTGTGTTCAATAGGCGATAAGATAAGATAAGATAAGATAATTATATTAAATGTCCAACAAGTGTTGAAGAAGAATAAAGAGAAAATATTCGAGGCAGATCAGCAAAGAAGAAGAGCAGAGAACAGCAATGAAGAGATACAAGAATTGCCATCATCGGGTTGAAGAAGCAACTACAAAAGGTGGATCTTTGTATTGGTGATTTGGCTCACAAATCAGTTGAGTTGGTGCTCAGCATTTGGGGATTGGTGTCTCCAGTGAGTTGGTGCTCACAAACCAATTGAGTTGGTGCTCAGCATTTGGGGATTGGTGTCTTAGGTAGGTTCGTGCCAAGCAGTCTTTTCTTTGTGGTTTTCTCCCGAAAGGGTTTCCACATAAATCTTATGTTGTGCAAATTGTTATATCTTATGTGATTACTGTTGTGAATGTTAATGTTTAATTAAGTAAAAGTTTGTATAATACTGAATCACACCCCCTCTCAGTATAAGTGTGTGCTCTTCAGAAGACTCAGCAACTTGATCTCAGTTACATCCTTTCTAGTGTTGTGCTATCAAAATGGAGTAGCACAAGAATAAGGCAGAAGGGACGTTCATACAGATGGACATGTTTTAGATGATGTTCTGCTGGCAGATACTCAGATTTCAGTCGTAATAGAAGAAGAAAGGTCAGTAAAAAACTGTTCATATGTATAATGTAGATCGTGCAGTCAGTGGACGCATTGCTGGTGTCATTGCCAAAAGTATGGGGATACAGGGTTAGCAGGACAGCTTGATATAAGGTTTGTTGGTAATGCAGGGCAGTCATTTGGATGCTTTTCGACACCTGGCATGAACATTCGACTCATGGGAAGAAGCCAATGACTATGTTGGCAAGGGCATGGCTGGTGGAAAACTTGTTGTAGTTCCAAGTGAAAACACGGTTTTTATACCATAAGATTCAACTATCGTGGGAATACTTGCTTATATAGTGCAACCAGAAGTCAGCTCTTTGTCAGAGGGAAAGCTGGTCAACATTTTGCTGTTAAGAACTCTCTTGCTGAAGCTGTTGATAGCAGAATTCGACTAATCTCTAGACCACGAGTTGAAGAGTCAAGTAAAGATTGATCAAATTATTAGTATTAGCAAGGAAGAGAAAATGAAGCTTCTCGATTATTAGAGGATGCTACTTCGAATATAGCATCGAGCTTGGGATTTGATGCTTATGAGAAGATTGATGAAAAGACAGAACATAGTAAGGTGGAAGGCGCTTCTAAAAATGATCTAAAACTTTCATCTCAGGCAACTATAAGTGAATTAAATATGCAGGGGCCTGTACCTTGTGGGTTACCTGACATTGCTCTCCATTCTTCCAGGGAATCAATAAAACATAATTGTGGCAATGAATTGCCTCTCGAGTCTTCTAATGTTTGCTTTTCAGTTTGCAGTCCTAATGTGAATCTTTTCCTCTACCTCAAATAATGGTGCAAAGCATTACGTGTTCGAGTTTCATGAAGCCACCAGCTGAATCCCTCCGAAAGTATTGTAAGCATTTCTGCTGGTACTATCCCATTAATATTTGGCAGTAAGTCGGTCTCAAATTTGGACCAAAATTGCCATTTTTCACATACAACTACCAGAGAACCGGAATACATGGTACTGGTTGAAATAATTTGGGTTCATCAGGTATCGCAGAGTTCAAGCACCATCCCATTTCTGATCATGCTTCTACCAAATGAAAGTAATGGTTTTCCTCCAACTCTCTCCATTTCACCTTATAAGGAAGAAAGAATAGTTTTATGTGCAGGAGAGTCCCAGTTAAAAGCTACTAGTACCGCTGATGCTGCTGATTGTGGTATTGTTAATGAATGCAATGTTTCAAAGTTGCTTCAGTCTGAGAGAACAAAAGAAATTTTTGGATCAGTCATTGTATTTGATGACTCTGAAGATGATTTCTCTGAGCAGAGTTTTTTTCATGAATTTCATAAAAAAAATAAGTTAGTTGGAAGCAGTGGTAACATTTTAGTACCTAAAGAGATATCACATGATGGTAAGGAAGATCCTTTGCATGAAAATAAGGATAGCTGTGTTCAAGGCACGTCATTGGCTAGAAATATCTTTTATTCAGGCTTGGAAATGTTTGATTTAGAGTATAGTAGCGCTTCTTTGGAAAATGCAAAAGAAGAACGCACTGTGTAAAATAACGGACAATGGCAAATAAATCAGATTAATCTACAAATGTCGACATGACTGCTTAATGTGCAAATGGAGTAACAGCCAAGGTTTCCAAACAGTCAGGTATAGCACCTCCAGAAGCTGTTACGGAACATGCTCCTCCTTTCCTGTTCTTCAACCAGGAGAGATCAGATAAACGAGGTGAAAGGGTTGCTGATGTGATCCTGTGGAGGCAGAAAAATATTTCTATTGGAATCCTTTTCGCAACTACAGCTGCATGGTTGCTGTTTGAACAATCAAGATAATGGGGCTCATTTAGAAGAGACTTATTCCTTGGGTGAATGTTGAGATAAGAAAATGAAATACAGAACAGTTTTCTAGTAAAATCCTGATTTGGTGATTTTGGAGAAAATGCCATTCAAAAGTATAAAATGTAGACAATTCATTCATTTATTGAATTAATTTAAATATCATAATGTAAAATCAAATTGGAGTAACTTGAAGTTAGATCAAATAAGTTGGGTCAAGTCCAAGATGGGTTAGAAAGTAGTTATGTAACTACTTCTGGGTAAATGTGCCTATTTAAGGCTAAAATGTAATTGTAAAACGGTCTCTCCTTCTCTTCTCCTTTTTTTTGAATGCTGGAGAATGGTTGTTGTAACTTTGTGTACATTGTTGTTCTCCCCATTTCATGGATTTAAGAATGCAATGCATTTTCTCTCTACAGCGTTAATACCCTCGATTATAAACTCTGCTCTACTGTTTGTAATTGAATGATGCCATTGATGTCATTTTTCCTTCGTGTTGTAATATATTGCTATGATATTCAGACTTTGTGTTGATTGTCAAGGTACGTGGACTTTGTGCCATATCTATATAGTTTGAGGATAACAAAAACTTTGTGCTTTGTAGTTTTGCATTCATCGTTGTATTCTACCCTTCGCATGAGTGAGAGAGGGTTTTGTATTGTTAGGTATATCTATTAGTGCTCACATTACATATTGTATAGGTTAAATATCAGTTGTGGTAAATGGTAAATAATTATTTGCCATTGATAAGTTAATTGATTATTGTTGTAACAATAATATCATACATGAGTGAGGTTGTTCAACTTCCTCACTAATATAGGGATTTTTTTTTGTTTGACTCCTATTATATAGATGTCATACACTATATATTTGTATTATGTGGATCCCGAACGCATCAATCGAAAATCTGAGTTTTCATATTATTCTGGTGTATAATTTGTGTTCAATTTTAATAAACTGAACCAGATCTCCAATCTGATATCAGAGCATGCTGAAGTCCAAAATGAGAGTCTGAATTTGCAATGCAGGCATCCATCCACGCAGTTGAAGATTTGATGAATCTTTGCAATCAGTAGCTATGTTTTTGTGTGTACCTGCACCGATATATGACCCATTCATCACAACATGCAGTATATGGGCCTGATTTAAACGAGTTTTTTATTGCCACCTGATCGTTTCATGTACACATGTCCTTATGTGTTGGTTATTAGAAACGTGAATTTCAAAATCTGCACGGCTGTTTCTGATTATTTTCAATAAATCATATATGTTTTGATCTCTCCCTGTGAAGGCATCTCTCTTGTAGATATTTGGAATTTATTGAAGGCATCTATGCAAGCATCAGATCAGTATAGAAAGCGGACTCAACATGTCCGAAGTTGACTAATTCTTTGCTCTTGTACATGGTGTCGCCAATGTTCTAAGCTTTCTACTCGCGACAGATTCCAGTATTCACAACTATTCATTTGGTATGCGGGACATATATACCAGATCTGCTCCACCTAGCTCTTGATCGCCCCAACATTTTTGCTCAAAATTACATGGAACAACTTCGATCTGTCTAAACTCAGTCGCTGTATCAGAACATTCATAACGTCTTTGGATTGGTAATTTGCATTGAAATCGATTGGCCGAGCTTCAGATTCATTAGCATTTGTGGGATCCTCAACGCAACCACCAGTTAATACGTGGAGCTCTTATGAGCCAATTCACAGCATGCAAACCGTGATGCAAAACTATACTGCACCTGATCTTCCACGTGGGGAGGATTCTCACAAATTTGAGTAAATACATTTTTGAATTCTCATTATTGTGTTCGGTCAAATACTTCTTGTATTGTTTGGTCATTATTTAGAATTGTTAACATTTGTCTTACAAGTCTTGGGTCTTGACTAGTTTAACATTACATTGTTGATTAGTTTAACTTTACATTGTTTCCCTTTGTTTGTCTCATGTCTTGTTTTTTATTAGAAAGTAATGATCAAGCCTATTGCTTAGTAATTTGTTTTATTAAAAATCTATTTTGTAAAATCATATTGTCAATATCATCGAAAGCCAATTATTAGTGTCAAATGCTTATTCAAACATCAAATTAGTGTGTCATTTTAATAATGTTATAGTTAAAATATATATGTCAAAAAACATTGCCATTAAGTAAAAAAAGGGTATTGTCAAAGTCAAAGAGTCATTGTAAGTTATCACGTCATAGTTGGTCATTGAAGCATCAAGATTCATTATCATTTTGTGTTGTATGGTTAGTTAAACCATAAGGTATTTTGAGAGTCAAAAATAAAAAGTGGTAAAAATAAAATAAAAAAATTCCTTATGGACGCATTTTCGATGTTACCCAACATCTAGAAAATAAAGTGTTTCACATTGCGGGAGGGAAGAAAATAATAATCACAATGTGGAAACAATTGAGAGACATGTTCATATTTGTCGAGTAAGCAACATCATTCATTGGAGGATGGAGGCACAGGAGGATGGAGGACAAACAACATCCTCTCACCACCGCAAATGACGGGGCCGCAAAATGAGGTTGTGGCATTCTTTTAGAGTGTTTTCTTTTAGTTGCAAAGTACCTATCATTGTTCGTATTTAGTTTACAGTATGTTCATGTTGTAATAAAGTGAGCAGATTCCTATGTACTTTCCTGATGTGAAAATATAGTGGAAAGATGAAAGCATGAGGAAAAAGCAACATCATGATACTTGAAGAGGATGAACAGGGTTCATACCTTGGACAGGGGTTCATACCGGATGAGCAGGGGCTCATACCAAGGTTGTTGGTCAACCTTTACAAAACCATCGAGAGCCAAGATCATGAGCACGCACGGGCAGCAAGCTACAAAAGAAGTGCGATTGTTTTTCTCCCATGTTCGCACTAAGGGGGAATGTTAGGAATATCTATTAGTGCTCACATTACATATTGTATGGGTTAAATATCAATGGTGGTAAATAGTAAATAATTATTTACTATTGATAAGTTAATTGATTATTGTTGTAACAATAATATCATACGTGAGTGAGGTTGTTCAACTTCCTCACTAATATAGGGATGTTGTTTTGGCTTGACTCCTATTATATAGGATGTCATAAGCTATATATTTGTATTATGTGGATCGCAAACGCATCAATCGAAGATCCGAGTTTTAACATTATTCTAGTGTATAATTTGTGTTCCAAATTTTAATAAATTGAACCAGATCTCACATGTATTATGTTTATGATTGAGATATCTCCATGATTCTCTGTATTTATTCTGTTGCATATTTCTCGCCTCCTCCATCTTCTTTCTCTTTCTTTGTCCTTGCCAATTTTTTTGCATGTTTGTGTTTTCTTGTTAAAAAGCACCAAAAATACAAAGACCCCATCATACGAGGGAACTACCCCTCTTAAACGCAGAGGAACATCACCCTGTCAATAGGTGACATTCCCTAACTGTTGCAGATTTTATACGCTTCCATTGGGTGAATCAAGAATATACAAAGCAAAGCATAAAATCAGGCCAACACACTACTTGGGAGGCTCTATGTACCGATTTGTACCTCTTACTTGTCTTTCTCACTTTGTAAAGAGTATAAATGGGGTCAAGCAAGGATGCACTCTCTCCCCAAACCTCTTAAACATTTTCATCAATGAGCTAGGAAATTTTCTTCGACAACATATCCATGCAGACGATGGTTGCATTTTACATGATGTGGTGATAGTCATACTTCTCTTTGTTGACAACATTGTTCTCCTCTCACTTTGATTATGGTTTATAGAGATAGCTTGATGTCCTTGCTCATTTCTCGCAAGCTTTGTCAGGTTGGTGGTCAACCTTAGCAAAACTAAGGTCATGATATTCAACACCTTCAAATGTTCACTTTCTCGGTTCTAGTTTCCTTTAAAGGGAAACCTTTGGAGAACACATGGCCTACAATTTCTTGAGGGTCCAATTTTCCAAAGCATATTTAATTATATGAAGCATGCCTTTCGATCACGTCTTTGCAAGGGATATGCCTCCCTTTTTGTCTTGGAGCATCAATGTTTTTAGATCCACTTCTAGGAAATTCCTTCAAGGTGCACCTCTTCAATACAATCATCAAGCCTATAGTTTTATATTTGGGGACCTTATATAGTTTCAGTTGATTGAACTAGTAGTGTGAGGGTCTAAACTCTCATGATTTAGTGTATGATCTATTGTAAACAAATTGTTCTTCATTGCATCGTCCATGCTAAGCTTTACGCCCATCCTTTGCGCCTTGAGGCTATCTTCAAGTTTACTTCCTACATTCACAAACTTCAATCATGGGGTATTCAACTTCGGGATGTGCAAGGTATCCATACTTAGCCCTACATTCTTCAGAGAGGATTGCATCTTTGGGCTCCAATAACATCAACGTTGTTAGTATTCTAATACTATTTTACTCCTCCAATCTATCGGCATCTTTGTTGATAGGTAACCTCCTTTAAAGTTCTCTTTAGATGCCCTCATCAACTTCTTGCCTTGATGGTGATAATTAGAGTTGTTAGAGAGGACATTTATAAGCAGTACATCCATGTCACTTGGACCTCTCCTTCTTAGCTTCTAAAACCCAAGCTTGTCTTTTATGTTGAGTGTTTCTTGTAGGTGGTGGATGGTGTCATTTGTCACCATAACTATCTCCAATGTCATTGGTCTCACTAATTGAGGATTCACCTCAACCAATTGAGAGTATAAGCTCACATCACTGCAAGTTGAAATTGACCATCATTTTCCACATTGGGGCGGATTTGTCATCTTCACCCCCTTTAGGAGGTAGAGACTATGAAGCATTTCATTTTCGGATGCCCTATTTATTATGAGATCAGAGGGAGATACTAGTCTTTACAGATAATCAAGCAATTTTATTCACTTTCTTTCGTTAACTCCGATCAATGGTGCCTGGAACTTTTTTTAGGAGGTTGTCACCCATCGACACAAGTACCTGTACGAAGCCCTAGAGCCCCCATGTTGATCACTTCCTTCTTTCATCCCTCACAAAGATCGGTGCCATTATGCACCCTTTGGAGACAATTGCTTCACACACTAAGGGGGGTAAATCAATGAGGCAAACTCATCTCCATACAACACTGCTCATAAGGTACCCCAACACACTACCTCTCGGGAATGATAATCTGCTACTACTCAACATCATGGATTTGCTCCCACTTCATGGATCTTCTTCTTCGCAAATCGCTTGCCTCAAGGCTGCAGGCAAACATACATTAGAAGTTATTTTGTTGCCCTAGGAGTTTATTTGGCCTTGGATGTTAGGAGGGATTCTAGGACTACCCAACTTGGCCTCCTCAGCTTAGACATTCTCTAAGAGAATTAATCAAATCCTATAAGGCCCTCTCACAATGATAAATGATGACACAAATGAATCCTTTATCCCGTGCAAAGTCAAAGATGTTTAGTGAGATTACTACTTTCATCAAGATACTCTTTGGAGATTTTGACCCCCCCCACATGGCTATTTGTATTGTTACCCTAATCGCATGGGTTGGGGGATTTAGTGCATTGGGTTTACCCCATGTTTACTTTCAGTGCTTTTGTTCCTAGGGTGTTTTTACCTGGCACTTCTATTGTAATTGGGTGTATTCTTGAGTCCCATTGACCTACTTTTGGTCATTCATGGACAATAATATAATTTCTTCCTTTCTTGCTACAATGTTTTAATTTTTTTATATTCAATTTTGATATATATAGTGTATTAATTAAGAACTTCAGGCTTTGGCATTTTATTTTTAAGGGTTACAATGTTCAATTTCATGCATACAAATGTACAATTTACATTTTTATATAATATAAATATTGAAAATTTCTGAATTGAAATGCAGAACAATTGTCAAAAATCCAAATTTCCGACTATTTTTTCACTCTACCAAACAAACCGAGTCTTTCAAACATTGTAATTATGCTTATCATCATTGCCCAACAATCATGCCTATCAAATTTGTTCCTAGAAAGCTATTAAAAAAAAATTGATAAATGGCTAAAGTTTTCGGACATGTACGATGATACAACTTTCTCAAACAAGGAAATTCAAAACCAAAAATACAAACAAATGTCTAGTAGTATTGGAAATGATGAAACAAACAAAGATTATATGAAACTATATAACTAGCAATGTACCTCGAGGTGCATCCCCGTGTTTTTCTAAGGCGTCCCTATAGGGGATGCAGAGACTAGTAGGAAACGCGTTCCTAGGCATCCCTAATTTTTTTTAGGAAACATTTCGGCGACACCTATTTTTCATTAGGGGAAGACATGGAATGTTTAGAAGTCCCCCGACCGTATCGGGGACGGCTAGAAGTTTCCTATGTCCCAAGACACAAATAATACACCTAAAAAAAAATCTAAAAAAATTCAAGTCTTGTGAGTTATGACTCCCCTAAAGCTGCACAATCTACCATCAATGTGATGAATGGATTCCAATTGAGTGGAAAGAAGTTGAAGGTCCAACTTAAATGAGATAACAAATAGAGCAAGCCTTATTGAATAGACACATCCGTCATGCAAAGGGGAGGTTGGATGGATGTTGTTGTTCTTTACAAATTGAGACTATTCTATTCAAAGATGTGGCAGTTATATGCCCCATTTTTGTGGGTTAAAAAATGGCTTGATGTATGATATTGAAGGGAGCAAATGAAGATTGTGGATGCTTATATATGCAGCTCCAATGTTGTCATATGAAAAAGGTGGGAAGCAATAGCTCCCTTTGGTGAAGATTAAAGCCTTTAAAAGTCATGTCATTTATGTGCATATTGCACAATAGAACATGTGATCTAGGTGCCCTTGCTCCTAATTTTTCTTTTGGAATAAAGCAATATATCATATATGTCTTGGAATTGATTTTTTGTTTTGTTACTACAAGATTAATGTAAGATTGTTATTTTTTTATAAGTAAACAAGGGTTGACGGGTAATTCTCCCAACTATATTAATATTCCAAAAGATTTACATTGAAGCTTATAAATTTCGAGAAGTTGGCCATGGAACTAAGATCCAGCTCATGGCAACCAAAATTACATCTAAATTACTAACCCTAGAGGAGGACTAATATACAATCATCCCCGAACCATAGTCTATATACAATGAAAATTTCCAAAGGGAGGGAATGTGGACATGCTTCCAACAAAGGAAAACAACCACCATCGATTACCCTAATTCATCTTCCTTTGCCCCAAAATCCACAATTTCCACACTAGCCGATGTCCAATGAGTTGCCGGGCATACGAGCCATTTGCCCTCCCTAAGAAACATCCCCCAAAGCCAAGCCGGACATGCGAGCGAGGTAGTTGTGCTGATGCTACTTTCTTTTCGATTCTACAAACCTAGGAGCCACAAATAATGGGAGCCCGTAGAGAAGCCATGTCCAAATTGGGAAGCACACACGCCGCAAATCCTTGTCATTACAATAACTAATAACTTGCTCTGCAAAATTGGCAACCACATTAAAGCACCTTTCCAACTCCACAAACACTTCTCTAGACACAATGTCATCCTTCGTAAACTCTAAGCCGGAGAGGAGACCAAGCAATCTGAAGTTCCAGTTCATCCACCACAAAGCGTAGACTGACCCTATGAGTAGGACGGATGCAATGGGAGGCAATGGCAACCACCACCTTTGTCTCAGGTTTATCCAGAGCAAATTATCCACGAAGGCAACTTCAGAATTTACGCAAGACGTCCAACAAGCTCAATATACCCAGTGGTAAGTATTGCTTAGATGACGTTTAAGATAGCCCGACTATATGACAAAAATCAGGCGTAACCGCTTGTCGGTCATTACCGAGTAGAAAGCCATCTCCCGTTTAGCTCCCACCAAGTGAAAACGTGGAATTTGGTCACCTTCCATTGCTAACCGTCCATTGAGATAAAATGAAAGGGAAAAACTCAAAATGGAAAAAAAAAAAAAAAAAACGATGGGGAAAGTGAGGTGGCAAAGCATCGTTATGGAATGGGAGACTCATGTGAGGATGGATTAACATCATCCTTAGAGCGTGCGAAAATTAGTGCAAGGATATTGAAATCCAAGCCATGCTAAAGAATGATAGGATTAAATGGATATAAGCCATCATTGTCCACTTGAATATTTGTATGTGTTAATGGCAAGTCATGTAATAAAAAGTTCCCACAATCCATGCCAAGGTTTTGTCAGATTATCAATCAAGTCATCCATGGTTTGGGAAGCCACGTGATTTGCAAGGAAGTTAGCCACCCTATTAGCCTCCCAATAGCAATGTTGTATGTTCCATTCAAGGAAATTGGAGTGTAGGTGGTGGGCTTAGCTAAGGATGTTGTCAATACTCCATGTCCTGGATTTTCCTAATTTTATAGCCATTCGTGATTACCATTGAGTCCCATTGTATTCATATTCGGTCAATACCACAATTTCCGCAACCCATGAACTAATGTTGAAGCCTCCGCCACATTACAAGTTCCGTCTTGGAGGTGGAAAGAATTGGCCCTAACCAAGGAACCAACATAGTCTCTCGATGACACAACTAGCTCCTAAAATCCCCGGAATGCCCTTTGAAGCCCCGACATAAATGAACTTGAAGAAACAAGAATTCGTGGGATTACATTTGACGTTGCTCTACTAATTATATTTTTAAGTGAGATACTACAATGCAGACCCTTTGACAGAGATGCAAGGAGGAGAGACAATTTATTCATAAGCCAAATATCTTATGCTGAAATAGGGTCTTTGGGTTTTTTGAAGGCATCATTGTCTAAGAGATTTTAATTTCAAGTCTATTAATGACTCAAGGAAACGTGCATTTTTCATTTATGAAGATGCGCTTATTGTGTTCCCACCAAATGTGCCATATTAAAAGCGATGACCTACAAATCCATATAGATGCAAAGCAGCTTTTTGAGAGTGGTATGAGCCAAGAACAAAAAGCAAAGGTGCCATCTCGTCGATTGAACCCACCTAGGGTTTAAACATTGACATAACCATTCCTAGCATTCGCGCACAAAGGGATAATGAAGGTGAAGATGGTCAATGTCTTCTTTAGCCAAAAGACAAAATACACACCGTAGGGCCAGTGTAGGCCCAATCTCTGACGTCTTTTCTCTGTGAGAATCTTCCTATGGGCAACAAGCCATGTGAAGGCTCCCGCCTTTGCAAACATTCTTTGGCCCAATATCCTATGCAGAGTCTTTAGTATTCCCCGGTGAGAACGATTGAGTTGAGCCTATAGTCACCGAATACTCCCCAGATTTAGTTGCCACCCAAATGATTTTGTCGTCATCAAGAGAAAATGGATTCTTCTTCTATTAAGCTCGTCCCTCGATGCTCAATCAAAGCATTGGAAAAAGGAATATCCCTTAATGATCTAAAGCATAAATGGTAGATAGTCTAAAGGGAGGAGATCCCAATAATTTTTCACCTTAGAACCCCACACATTGATGAGAAATCAACACGAGTTCATCAAATTAGTGAATCTCAAAAAGGGGAGGCAAACTATTTCGAGTCCATCCAAATATTTGGCCTTGGATCCATTCTTAATTTTCCATGAAACATATTTTCCAATAACTAGCCTACACCATAAAAAGAAATTCCATAGATGGGACCCCCTAGGTGGGTTTGGAGTAGTCAAAACAAGCTCAGGGCGTGTGGCACCCAAATATTTGAGCTAGAGGATCCTGCAGATTTGGCCTCGTGGATTTGAGTAGTAACCAAACCAATTTTTCCTCGAAGGCCTAATTTTGAACCTCTATGTTTCTGATTCCAGCCCTGCCGCGTGACTTTGAAAGACAAACACTTCCCCATTAAGAAGGAGAATCTCTTTGGTATGATCTCGCCCTTGCCATAAGAAGGATCTCAGATATTGGTAAGCTTTCCTAGGACAATAGAGGCGTGAAGAACTGACATGTACATGGGCACAGCACTAGGGACGGATCTTATCAAAGTAAAACACCCCACCAACGAAGAGAGGGATGCCCAGATATTTATGGGGAAGGGAGCCTATGTTAAAACCCGAGATCTCCTTAATCCAAGCTTGTTGCCCAGCCAAACTATTGAAGAAAAAATGTCTGATTTGTCCTCATTGATCATTTGACCAGCGATCGCAATGTAATTGTCCAAGATACCTTTGAAAGCTCAAGCCTCCCTCCTATGAGCAGCACCATTAAAAACGGTATCATCTACAAATTGTTGGCGACTAAAAGGATCCATGTGTTCCGGGGCGCAAATCCACCGAATCAGCCCACTCTTTGCATGCATTTGAAATGCCCCACCAAGGGCCTTGGCCATCAAGATGGAAAAGAACAAGGATAGGGGTCCCCCTGTCAAAACCCCATGGTAGGAGGAAAGAATCCCGACGGGCTTCCATTAACCAAAACAGAAAAGTGGGGACCCAAGATATAACCGAAGATCCACTTACATAAGTCTAATGTGAAACCAAATTTTCTCGATGATGACCACAAGAAATCTTTGATTCACCCAGTCATAAGCTTTGTTGATATCCAATTTTATTAACATACTAGGGGAGTGATTCATTGATAAGGAATATTTGATCTGATAAGTAATGATGATTCCTTTTGAGATTAGTCTTCTAGGAACAAATCCTCCTTGTCATGGGAACTTAGAGGACCCATGACAGATTTGAGCCAAATAGCTATAGCCTTGGTGACTTTTTTACATCATATTATATAGTGAGACCGGATGGAAGTCTCTAAAGGTTTTCGCCTACTCTTTTTTCGAATGAGGCATATGAGGATGCAATTGAAATCCTTCAAAGATAGATTTGGCTCTTCTTGACTCCTCAACAACCGTAGTTACATCATTTCCCACTATACATAGAAATCCCGAAAGAAAGCCGCAGGGAATCCATTTGGGCCTAAAGCCTTATCCCTCTCCATCGAGAAAAGCATGTTTTCCACCTCTTCTTGGGTGAATGGAGCCATGAGTTTTCATTGAGGGTCTGATTGATAGGAAGGGGGATGAGATGAGAATGCTTAGTTTGGGAAGAGAGGTTTGATGCCTTGGTGCACCCCAACAAGGTTTCAAAGAAATGAATCGCCTCAAATTTGATATCCTCGTCTTTCTGAAGAATCTCACCTCAACTATTTTTTATTGAGGAGATCTTGTTTCGATTTCTACGAGCCCTAACCGAATTTTGAAAGAATTGTGTTACGATCTCCCTATTTTAGCGAACCTTCCTGGACTTTTGCTTCCAATAAATTTCCTCTTTGAGCAAGATTTCCCCAAGATCCACCAAGAGGGATTTTTCAAGCGCAAAGGTGTCTTGGTTCATTCCCTCCCTAAAAAGCTTTTCATTGAGGGCCTTGAGATCCAATTCTACCCTTGCTTTTTCACCGAAGATGTTTTTGAAATGACTTTTGTTCCATTCCCTAAGCCTCTATTTGACTCCAATAATTATTTGCTATACAAGTCCTCATATTTTGTTTTCTTCCATCGAAACATAATGGCAACATCATCACCACTAACCTCGGGACAAATTTTATTTATTTATATTGTACATTTTGCAGTCTCACAGACCAATCTTAACCTTTTTGTGAACGTTAATTATGTTGATAGGTGTGATTTACAATGGTAGCCAGCAGTGATGGTTGAGTGCCATAGCGCAACATGTCGATAAAAAATGGACACTTTCAAATTTAACATCCATTTAACTGACATACGAAAAGATTGACCTTAAATTTGATGCCTATTTGACCATCGTATAGCATCATACGGAAGCTTTTATTTCTATCTTCGAGAAGGTGATCAATAAATTGTTATATCTTGGGCATATGGTGGAGTTTGGAACCCCTTTTTCAGAAACATTTTTTCAAGTCTGACGACAGTACAGCAAGATGAGGCCATGTATCAAATACGAGATTCATGGAAAAGGTAAATGAGTCATAATATAGATATTAACCTAAAGTAGGCATCAAGAGACACAAGGGAACAAGACAACAGATGAATGATACAAGGAACAAACAAAAATAAGGGCCTAAACTGAACCAATAATCAATAAACACATAAATAGACCACACCAAAGCAGTTAACTAGCCCGTTACCAAAATCAGGTGTCTGCAATATTAAATTATCCAAATCACCATAAATAAAAAATTAAAAATTAAAAATTAAAAAATAAAATAAAATAAAACAGAAAGAAAATAATATTTTTTTCATAAATATACAACTTAAAAAAAAACTGAAGGATTCCTTTACAACTTAAGGTGCATTGCCTCTAAAACCATTAATTAATACGATTTATATGCATACTTATTTTCAATGCGTTTGTAACTTTGAAATAGCCTATTCAAAATGGTGCATGCGCTGGACCCCTATGTGGCACAAAATTTCAAACGAGCTATAAGAAATTAAAAGTAATTCTCCCTTAAAATCCCCAAAATGCCTCCCGTACATCTTGTGCTTACATTCTCTCCAATCCAGATTTTAGGCATCCATTTCCAAATTCGAGGCAGGGAAGATAGACTACAAAATAAAAATGGTGAAGCAATTGGGTATTGAACAGTATTTGAATGAAGATATTGCATTTGTGGGCAAGTAGAGTTCTGTTTTAATCTTTCGAACTGTACCCAACTTCAGATGATACCTTTACAACTTCAAATCATGGATCCTAATTTTATGCACTCCCATTCATTCTCATATGTCCTTTTTGTTTCCATTTTATTTGAAATTGAAAAAGTAAACAATTATTTTTAGTAATAATATTTTGAACCATGGTTTGTTAAATTAATACAGTAATAAATTTTTAAATAAAATTCCACCGCTACGGGTTTTGCACCAATGTTCTTCTTCGAATACTGGAAGACTAAGAAGTTTGCAATGGGTTTTGCACCAATATTCTTCTTCGACTACCGGAAGAGTAAGAAGGCCTCCTCGCTCGCTCCCTCCCTCTTTCCCTCTCTCTTGCACTTTCTAAGTTTTTGCCACCAAATCTTTTTTATCCTGCATAAATCACTGTATTTGATCCATCTGCCAATCCTTCAAATTCAATTTGCTGCTTTGTTGAAACTGCTGATCCATTTTAGAATGACAAACGGTGTTGAGAAACCCCGCATTTTGGCTGTGCCATTTTAGGCAATTGGCCACACCATCCTCAGCTTGATTTTGAAAACTTCTTGCCTCCCATGGCCTTGCCATCTCTTGTGTCGCCACCTCTGCTAATGTTCCCTGTCTGACATTCAAGATGGCCCACTCTATTTACTCCGGTCTCAATATTCACCTCCTTTACAGAAATCTGATCTGAATCTTTAGGCTTCACAGGGCTTTGCACAGATTTACCTAAAGTACGTTATTTTCATAGCCTCCTCGTGATCCCTACACAGCCATTGATTCCCCTCTGTGATCCCTGCATAGTTAGTGATTCCCCTCCGTGATCCATCCGTAACCATTGTTTTTGAAAACACATACACCGCATCCAACAGGGATACAAACAAAAAAACAAGAGGGAAAACACGCATGCCACATCCAATAGGGATACAAACAACAAAAACAAGAGGGCCTTTCTCATTGAGAATACACCTCTGGCGTATTTATAAAGTCATCATAAATCCCAAACATGAGCATCCTTCCTACCGACATCGTGATGTTAGTTTCAAAAAGGACACAGCAATTGCAAAACTAAGATATAACTCGCACTAACTTCACAGTGAAACTAGTAGATGGACACTTTAAAAATAACAAACGAATAAATAATCTGTAAAATATGTAACTTGAAAGAAAAAGAAGATGGAATATATTTCCATCTTACATGTCCACTGGGTAATAATATTAGACACGACTATGCAAATATTTGGAATTATAAAGAGTTTCATGAAATCCTAAACCCAGACAATCAAACATAGCTTGGAGAGTTTATTTCAAAACTAAACACTCGTGGAAACAACTGTCTAAACTCCAAAGAAAATAAACACACAACATAAACCATAGAACATTAACTATACTTTCGCTTTCAATTTTGTAGTTCTCCATTATTTCATTAATATAATTATGATTTCTTACTTTCCAAGGCACTACATATAGGTACTTATGAAGAGTCAAAGGATATGGAGATGCAAAAATTTGACATAAACAAAGACAATACAAATGATAACTTGAACAGCTTGACTAGCATCAAATTACTTTGTCTATAGCTTGATCAGTCAGGTTATACAGACCAATTTGTTCTAAAGAATGTTAAAAGTTGCCATCATCATCATCATCATGGATTGTTTAGTCAAAGATCCAGAAAACAAAATAAGAGATGTCATCAGAATGCTGGCAGTAGGCAGACAAGATAGCATATCCAATGAGGTTCCTGGGGAGCCATGTTGGGATGTTACATAGTGATGGCTGCGATTTATCAAGAGGAAAATGTTTTGTAGTATTGGTGGATACCTAGAAACATCTTGAGACTACATAGCATTAATGTATGTCTTTTTCTTGGCAACCATTCACAGAAAGGGAATAATTTTGTTGACACATTGATGGGAAAATTATTTGGAATGATATCTGTCTGGTATTCATCTATTTTAATTTTTCTGTGGTTGTGTGGATGCAAGGAAAACTTTCAGGGTTATCCTTCTAGTTTCCACCTGAACTTTTATGGTCGATAAAAATGCTTTCCTCAAACTGTTGCAAGAAAGGATATACTCAGGAAACATATTCTTTACATGGAAGTTGGTACCCAAGTTCATAAGTTATCCTATTCAATTATGTTGAGAGGGAGCCAGCATAAGATATTTAGCATGCTTCTTGTCATGTCTCCATGTATTTGTGGTTTCATGACGATGAAAATTGCAAAGATGTCATTCAAAGGAAGCGCTTACCAGAAAATTTTCTGCACCAATGTGAGAAGTAGGTTTTGAAGTAAGGTTACTTGACAGGTAAGCTGTCAAAAAGAACAGCATGAGGTTTTAATTGACAGTTTACATGTTAACAAAAATAATCATGGCATTGCAATTTTGTAAATATCAAACCAAAAACCGATACCTGGAGGAGCTTCACCCTGGTTCATATAATTCATCACAGTATTAATTTGATCCTACAAAAGCATAAGTGCAAATATACGAATCAAAGCAGTCACATCTAAATATCAGAATTCTTAACTACAAAAACATTATGGGACACATTCATAGATTACCCTTTGCATGAAATTTTGTTGCAACATACTATGCAACTGTGGAAGAACGTCAGAAACAGATACACTTGTAGCATTGCCTGAGGGTACAGGAAATTGGGGAGAGACATACAATGTCTGAGACAGATTCTGCAAAAACATAAGGAAAATACAGCAAGATATAGGTATCTAAAGCAAAAATATAGAAATAAGGAGAGCTTCACGGAGTCTAAATTCAATGCATTTCTGACCACAATAAAAGTACCAAGCACAAGAAATCACAAAATCCACTCTATAGGTTATAGATTAAGCTACACAGATTTATATGACAGGTATTACCATGTTATAATTACCTTTACCATCAAATTATATGCCCAAAAGTTTATATAGTTACAATGACATCTGCCTCAACTGAAGATAAAGGTACACAATGGATTGTTACAAGGTCAGAAATAACAAAATCCTTTTGTTTGAACTGAAACCCCAGGAAGTGAACCCTATAGCAGCGCACACATTTTGGAGACATTTCTAACAGGCAAGAGATGTCCCCAAATGTCTCTTGATGCTTCAGTGGACATCTGCTGCTGAAGGAAAACAAGAGAAAAGGAGAATATGCCCTAAGCCCAAAAGGTCAAAAGACCACACACAAGCACTTTCCAATTAATACAAACAAGGAAATTAGTCTTTCAAAGGAAATTTGGAGAGCATTAAGGTTTTTAAAGACAAGAAAATCAACATTTAGGTATCTAAAGCAAAGATACAGGCTTCGCAGCATAGATTTACAAGGAATAGTATCGCAAACTTAGATGTACAATCCCATTTTCGTTTAGGATTCAATGTTTATGACAGTTCAATTTAATTTTGAAATTTGTATGTGTTTTATCTAACTGTAAACAAAGTTGCTCACAGATATTGAGAATTTCAACATATCCAAAGAAACAATGAAAAGTATGCTTCATTTGGAACTTTATCCAAAACAATGAATTCATTTCAAGTTCACTTATTGAGAGTTCAAGCTCTGAATTCTCTTAAATTTCCCTTCAAATTTATTGTACATGTATACTCTAGAATCTGAACTATATGGCAATAGGGTGGCTGCTCTATAGTCTCACCCCCTGAAAGTGGAATTTTAGGGATAATTTCGTTATGCATGCTCGTGGAGAGAGGAGGGGGCCACTCTCGATATGAGAGAGGTTGAGGACCTGGTACATTGATTGGTCGAGGACCTATTGATTGGTGATTGGGAGAGGGAGAGGTCATCGCTCAACCAACTACAGAAGGGAGAGGTCTTACTTGGCTCCATATGGGACGAGGGCCGATTAAACTAAACTCTATATACCACTCTCCCTCCCCCTCGGAGATGAGATATATGGCCGAACCTCTATCTATAGTTGTCATATGGTCCGACTAGATCTATATACCATATAGCTGCCCTCTCCCCCAGTAGAGCATCCCCATCCCCATATAGAGAAGATAAAATAGGATATAGAGAAGATAAAATAGGATGTCAAATCATGCTTTAGTAATTTCAGTCAATCCCCGATCAATAATTTTTTTTTCATCTAATTAACATCCAAATTATTTACGTTTATATTGTTTATATTGTATTTATTAAATATTATTCTTATTCCTTTTGCTTTCATTCCAGTTCCAATAAACATCTGTATAAATTTTGATAAAGTTGGCTTTATTTTATTGAGGGTAGATCGATGGATCTTTCTATATAGTGAATTAACGATTGTAATGTGCAAAAGCTTTATTGGATTCTGCCATTTTATGAGTCTCTTCCTTCTTGCGTATAGCATTGCCTTTCTCTCTGGCAGCATCCATTAATTCGTAACTCAATTTTAAATGCATATTTCTACCAGAACGTTTTCGAGATGACCCTAATAACCAACGAATAGCAATTACTTTTCCTTTTTTAGATCTTATTTCCATGGGAACTGGAAAAGTTGATCCACTTACACGTTTTGATTTTACTATCAATTTGGGAGTTACTTTTTGTATTGCTTGCCGTAGAATAATTAGTGGATTTTATCTTTTTTTGTCTTTTTTTTTAACAGAATGATAAAGAATTCGATAAGCCAATGCTTTTTTTTCTAAATTGCTGAAACAGCAGGTAGGGGCCTCGGGAGAAGGTACGGGAGCAGCATGGGAGCGAGAAGGAGCAGCCAGAGTTGTAGCAATGAAATTCCAACACATAAAATTCTTGACAAACAAAAGTTCCAAGATTATTTTTTTCAAATTTCTTACAGGCAATGAGTTGTAGCAACAGCTATGAAAATTACAAATTGCAAGCTGAAGAAAATTCTACTTCACGAGCATCTAAGGAAATAGATATATTTCAGTTAATCCATATCCCAAAATATAAACTCCCTCTTATTCTTAATAAATTATATCTAGAGCATTGTCAATGATTATAAATACGAATGAACTTAAGTTAATAGGATGTATGCAAATGTTGTAAGATAGAGGGAAATTAAATCGCTGTCCAAAAGTGACCAAAGTCGGTAAAATGGGACACAAAAACGTATCAAGTTACAACACATAAGTGCTAGCGTGAAAGTACATCTATAATGCAATAGTGATGACGGGCAAGCCATAGAAGGTGTATGTAGTATTTATCGTCAACCTTTCTGCCATTGCACAACATGTATCCTAGCTTGTTTGTTGTGGTTATTCACTTATTTTAATTTAGCTTATAACTTGTCTTTTATCTTGTTTTTCATATACATAATATGTGGTTTATAATTAAATTCCTATTTAGAAGGCTGAGATTTATATATTTTTTAATTTTTATATAGTTTTTGTACTGCCGTATCCTACGTTGTATCCGGAGTCAAAAAAATTGCTGTTTCCGCATATCGGATACTCCGCTCCCACTCCCGTATGTAAAATGTTTTGGCTACTTAGCTTTTTTTCCATTATTAAGAATACGGTTAACCATGCTAATTAATCAATTACGAAAAATGGTATCAAATTTCACCATTTTTTTCGCACTCATGTCACGGAAAAGTTACTAATATAATTATAATTCACCAATTTATATTTCTAGATAAACCGTTTGAATTACGAATTATCATCAAACAGTTCATCATATTCACCATCTTCATCATCTAATTCCTCTTGAGGTGGAGGCCAAAGGCCTTGTGCACCAACTTGGTCGATAATGCCCAAACCTACCGTTGTATATGGATCCAGATAATAATCTCTTTCCATTAGATTATAGATCGTATCATAATCCGTTTTTTATGATTCTGCATAGATACTTGTAAAAATAAAATGCCTCGAAGCCAAGACCTTCGAACTTGAAATAGTGAGGGTTCTTCGCTCGGTCCCACCTACCACAAAGATCCGGTTGCGGAACCGAACCTAATGAAAGAGGAAGGACAAGGGAAAGCGGTGAATAGAGGCGGTCGCAGCCGATCCGGCGAGTTCTCTTATACTATAGGACTGGTGAAATTGAGATTCTGAGTAGATAGAACTAGGGCGAATCGATCTGGTTTTACCGATCATGTGTTGTTAATATTTACTACATTTATTTATATTAGTTTTAGTGATAATGGATGAGGCATTCAAAGGTTTCTTCTATTTCTCTCCAAAATCAATGGTGATACATTAAAATCAGAAGAGAGGAGCATTTTCGAATCCAAGAAGTGACTCTTGGGTTCTATGTGCCTTTGGCCAAATTGTTTTACCAGGGATATTTTCCTGCAAATTTTCAATCAAATTTATAATATAGAGTACATATTACAGCTACAACAGGTCATTAGTTAATCTTTTACAATTCCCAACTCTGTCCTTAATTTCCCCATTTACCTTGCATGCCTTGGTCACGGTAAACTTACAAAGCCAGCAAGGCACAAACTAAACTATACATGCTAAAAAACTTTAGATCATAATCGCTGGTCCTCTTTCCCTTTGGGCTTTCCATATCCTGGCATCAGTCTCACACCAAACTGCCTTTGGGTCCTTGAAATGACAAGATTGGAACTATAAGCTTATAAGAATCCATTTCAGTATTAAGGGATGTTACTTCATGATTCAATAGAATTATTATTGAAATTAAGAATATGCAAGAAAGATGACAAACAGCTTTTGGGCGCTTGTACATGCACCTAGCCATTATCTAAGTGCACCAGTCCTAGTCATCTCTTCATTCAAGGATATTGAAATGTTGTATACCGAGTCATTATACATAGTAAAAATGTATGAAATCGCATATTTAATATACAAATATATGTAGAGAGAGAGAGTGTACGAGAGAGAGAGAGAGAGAATTAGAATATAAAATCAGTGAAATGGTGAACAAGTGAATACAGATATACACGATTTGTTGGTTATGTGCAAGAGTACGTCACCCTCAACTATATAAGTATTTGAAAAGTTGTGACATAATGGCATATTTCTTAAAACTAGCCATGATTAATTAGGTGTATAGCATTCTCTTCCGTGTTAGGAAAACTTCGCCTTGAAGCATAAGTAGAGAATAATCAGCAATACATCCTCGATAAATATTGGCAGTAGCTAAGCAAAGAGTCAGTATTAATCCATCCTCATTTGATTTTAATGGGGAATCAAATATTTTTATGAACCCACATTCAAATTATACTTACTTGAGTATCACTGACATGAACTCCAAGGGTATTTCTTAGAGCTTAGATTACAAAACCACAAAAATCTCTTATAATTGTGATTCCAAATCTGATACCAATGACATCTAAGTTTAATGTTTTCTTGATAGTGTCATGTCAATAGGGTTTTACTATAGGTTTCTTCAAGAATTTTCAAACAACATCACGACTACTAGTTGGATTCAATGGTTGTTGCAAGCTAAAAAAATCGATTGGAATTTATTTGCAATGAAAGGCTTAATATTCGCTTGAATTTTGTAGTAGTTGAAGAGACCTTTTCGGCAATAATTTCATTCTTGACCAAAAGTGCTACCCGATTTAGTAAATTTTTGTTTGTCGATTTCAGATGTTTAACTTGACTAAAGAAGGATTGAGAACAATTATGCAAACGAATAATTTAAGTATCTTTATGTTTGTTTATTAAAATTACATTTTTCCCTTAATTTTTGAATCTTTTCACTTTTATTTTGCAATTGCTCTTTCAGAGACTTAATTTATTGTGCAAAGTTAGCTAGCTTAGACCATCCGTCGAAGGAAAATTTATTCATCCCACGCGCAATTTTTCATAGTCATACCCTAAATAATTACACCATTTTAATGTATCAACAAGGCATAACCATAACTAATTTGAAGGAAACTTCTGGCTTCTTGAAATTTCCACCATTTTTGTGGATCTTTTCCTCGAGTATACGATATATAATATTAGTTCCACAATTTAAACACACATTGTGGTTCATACAGCCCACTTCAATGGATCACAGCATTCCCAAAACCTCACCCATAGGTTTGCACTACCTCCAAGTGCATCCATTTGTCTCCAAAGCAGATGCCACACCCACTCTTGTAATCGCGCAATTCAATCAATGCAGATCGGCCATGGTACCACCCAAGCATGCACCAAACTTTCTACAAGACACACCATGCCAAACCGCAAAGGACAATTCATAATACGAAATGCCAACACTAGTTACCTCCAACCCCATAGGCATGAAGTGCATGTTCTTCAAAGGCTTAGCCAATGTAGGGTTGAGGATTAGCATCCTCATTGCCACGTGCCAAATTTTTGTAATCACAATGTGACACTTATGAGCGTGACTACTTACTACATTGCCATGCCATGTGGCACTCCCAAGGTTGTTGTCTAGCACTTTGCATACCGTGCACCTTTCGGTCTAGCCACATAGCATAATCGAAAGGTGAAGAATCACACATGGAGTCCCAAAACAGTTGTACTTCCATAACAATTTTTCCGCCTTTGCAACATTGTAATATATATGTATACACATCTATAGCTTTATATAGGAATCGAGTAAAAATTGCAAACATACATTTTTCTCAAGAGTATGCAACATTGTAACATACAACGGTTCTTTCCACTTTGCAATATTGTAATATATATGTATACACATCTATAGCTTTATATAACAATCAAAGTAGAAATAGCAACCATACATCTTTCTCAAGAGTGTGCCATGTATAGCACATGTAGATAAATAAACACATTTACTACTCCAATTCTTATCTCTCTCTCAAATCTCTACATAGCTCTAAATGCTTTTGCATAGGAATATAGCACGTCGCCGAAATCCACATTTAGGTGTTTTCCATGGGGTCACCTCCTCGACCTCAAATCATTGGCATCGAGCGGTTCATAATCTTGCATGACGCATCAACAAGGTCAAAGTATGAGTTAGTCTTGCATTAAACCATGAGACCCGTCAAAGCTATCTCTCGTGTTGCTTCAAAAAGGTTCGAATGGAAAATGATTATCAATCGCAAGATGAGCTACATGCAATGATGAAAGAAGAAATCTCAAAAACACTCGTAGAACAAAGGAGATTCATGTTCAACCAATCCTCCAACTAGCAATTCCATCAACTTCATCATCATCATGTAAAACTTTTAGTGGTCAAGTCCCCCACGTTTCAAGTGAATCTATATGGTCATGTGTTTGAGGGAAACATTTATGCATTTCGTAGATATCTAGTTAGATCGCTTAAATTCATATTTTTCTATGAATGACTTTTTTGATGAAGAGAAAATCAAGATTGCACTTTTGAAAGTCTCAACTGTGGAGAATCATTGGCGAGTGAACATTCTTTGGGAAGAAGACCAAAAAGAAGGAAAGATTGAACCAACCTAGGATATATTTTTAGAAGCCTTGAATGATTAATATTATCTAAAAGAGGTCTATAAAGAACGCTACATTCGGTGGCAACAATCTGTGGCAATGACAAGACCACTCCCTCATAGCTTAAACTAATGCTTTCCATGACCTATATGCAAAGTTAGGCTCATTCAAGTTAGAGGAGCATCAATTTTTCAAGTACCACAATGGCCTACAACCATTCATTTAGTCCAAATTGAAGTTGGGTAAAGGTAAAAACAATGGGAGAATTTTATCGCCATGCGAAAACGATTGAGGAGTTTAAGATGAAGAGCAAGTGGGACACATTCTCTGCACCAACGAAACCACCTTTTTTAAACAAGAAGTCGCAATTGTCTAAGGAAGGTAACCGGTGTGACAAGCACAATAGAAGAAGCCACTCCAACACAGAGAGATTTTGCTTAAGCGAGCGAAAACAGATGACAATGAAGTCGACCTTAAAAGGAATTATTGAACAACCCCAGTGTTTTGGAAATGAAATGAAATGAAATGGTTTTAATTACGTCCACAAGCCCGAATGGTCTATAAGACCACTGAAAACTCCAATTGCATAAAGATGTGCGGGCTTAGTGGGTATCATTTAGAACGTTTTTCCTCCTCTTGCTGATTTGAATTAACATCTCCCCAAAACCTCTTATTTTGCGTACCTTGAATAGCTCTTCACCGACAACTTCGCTCTACTTTCACACACGCTCTCCCCTCCATGTCTCTCAAGTTTGCTAACCATGCGACCCTTTCCTTCTCCTTACAGTAATTCCCCCATTCCCCTACTCCCTGTCACGGCCCTTACCATACCATTTGGAAGTTTGATGTAGGTGATCCTGAGACTTCTCTTTTCACCTTCGTCAACTTCTTCCCCTTACACCCAAATTTGCCTCACTCTCCTCTGATGTGATGTTTGATACCCTTTCCTCCATCATCCGCGATGCTGCTTTGTGCTCCTTCCCCCACTTCACTCCCACCCTTCCATTTATGAGGATCTCGCCTTTTTAACCAATGGTATGATGGCGATTGCAGCAAAGCTCTTCACCGACAGCTTCGCTCTGCTTTCACACACGCTCTCCCCTCCTTCCCGTCTCTCAAGTCTCGACTACCACCGTCTCCTCCACCACAAGAAACACACCTTTATCTCTCGCCGCTGATTTGAGCTTCGTGCTTCCCTTATGCACTCCCCTAAATGTTTCTGGTGTACCATTCTTCCCCGCCATTCCTCTTTACCCCAGGACTTACTTCCCAATTCCATGTTCACTCATACTTCCACCCTTTATGATATTCCTGGCCAGCCCCAGATCAAGTGGTTTCCCCTCCCCTACCTGCCATATCTTTACTTACACGAATGTGAAGAAAGCCATTTTAGCCATGAATAACAGCAAGGCAGCTGATGAGGAGGGCTTCCAAGCGGAATTCTTCAAGCACGGCTTAGACACTCTAAACAACTACCTTGTGGATCTCTTCAATCAGGTGGTTTGTACAGGTTTTCCGAAGTCTTGGTCCCATCATATCATTCACCCCATCCACAAGTCGGTCCCACTTCCGACCCGAACAACTACAAGACGATCATGGTTGGCCACACATTCTCCAAGCTCTATGCCATGGTCCTCCACATGCGGCTTTCTGAGTTCCTGGAGCAACACCATTACAGAGCCAAGGGGCAAGTGGGAGGTTTTGGCCTGCCTACTAGACCATCGACCACATCCTCACTCTTCGAGCCATCATTGAGGAGGCTCGTCACCGATCCTCTAAGGTCTTCTGTTGCTTCGTTGATTTTCGGAAAGCCTTTGATTATGTGCCACGGAAGCTCTTTTCCGTAGACTCAGAGACATCGGTATTTCCGAAAACCTTTTTTACTGCCATTATGCACCTGTACGAGGATGTTCTGGGGTCGCCATCACATTGTTGCTAGTTTTTCTAATTTCATCGGGAATATCATTAGGGTGAAGCAGGGTTGCCCCCTCTCAACCTACTTTGTTTGGTATCTACATCGATGAGTTGGAGGACTTTCTCAAGGACCATATCCAAGAAGGGGATGGTTGTCTTCTTCACCAGTGTTGATCTACATCCTCCTTTTTGCGGATGACGTAGTCCTCCTTGCCTCTTCCGCGGAGGGACTGCAGAGACAATTGGATGCCTTAGCCCTCTTTAGCGACCATAGACAGTTGACAGTTAACCTTGGTAAAACCAAGGTCATGATCTTCAATGGGTTGAAGACTTCGGACTTCCATTTCTTCTACAGAGGGGAGGAGATTGAGATCACCAGCTCCTATACTTATCTGGGAGTTTTATTTACTAGGCCCCGCTTCAGTCTTCGGCCTGCCCTTCAGCCCCGCGTCAACAAGGGTTATGGCTCTTTGGTTATCTTTGAGAGACAAGCTTTCCACCACCACTTCCAAAGACATCTTATCAAGATGTCTCTCTCGACTCTCTTTTGCATCCCACAGTTCTTTATGGTTTTGAGGTTTGGGAACCATCCTTGCTCAACTCTGATTAGGCTACAGTTGAGCGGGTCCGGATCCTCATGCTCAGATGCATCATCAGTGCAAAGAGACAGCCCACATAATATCACCTTGCCGAGTTCGAGCTCATCCCTTTAGATTCGAGACTATATTTGGCCTTTGGTTTCGCTTTTGCATCACATCACATCCGGCGCTTTCCGACTCTTTCACAGGTAGGGATAGGTATCTCTACCTTGCCTACCGTTTCTCTAAGGCTATTGCTCTTTTCTTACCGTAGCGCCGCTCCCTCTCATTGGTATGTCGAGTCTCACATCTTCTCAACTCTCTCGAGATTCAAATGGACCATCTCCCACCTTACAGATACTCCCAAAATGCCCCTACCCACCTTCTACCGAGTAAGAAAGATCTGCACAAAATTATCAAAGAAGACATTTATAGGCAATTCATCCAGCATAATTGGATCAGCCCTCTAGATGGTCTTCGTCCTAAGATGGCTTTCTATGTTGCACATTTTCTTGAGATCACAGATGGACTTATCACCGGCCTGCGTGAGTCTCCCGACACTTGTTACAGGCACTCCGCATCTCCCTAGGTTAGTTCAAAGTGGGCTCTCATAGGCTTTGCATGGAGGATCACCAGCTAGACCGCTCTGAAAGGATTTACCAGCTCTACTCTCTCCAGGAGATCGAAACGGAAGATCACTTAATTTTTAGGTGACCTATCTACTACGAGATCAGAGGGAGATTTCATTGCTTATTCCAAGAGCATCCGTCTTTACAGACTTTCTTCAAGTACTCTAATCAGCGGTGTCTTGTTCTTTACCTACATGAGGCTCTCAGGCTCCGGAATGAGACCCTTCAATCTTTTCTACTCTACAGATTACTTCTTTCTTTATGGTGCTCCCCTCGGTGAGGGGCACCAAGCGGCACCTTGATACTAGTCCGGATTCCCGGACCAGATCTGTTAGGACCCGGGGGGCTACCTACCAGCCCAGAGGTATTCGTGATCACACTCGGTTAGGGGCCTCTCGTGAGGTCGTGTACAACTCGGAGAACACAGAGGGCTCGTCTTGTTCATCCTTCTTCCAGACACCGACATTCCAATCTTCCCATGCCATCCACTACAGGACAAGCATATTGCCAACTACTTTCAGTCGGCCTCGAATGCTAGGTGACAATGTCAGAGCTGGAAATCCCTCGTCCTCCTCTTCAAATCCATCCATTTGCACTCTTCTGGCCACGAGGGCCTTTGCTTATCCTTCTTTCCTCTCTCTCTCTCTTCTCTTCTCTTCTTTTATTGTTTGGGTGACCCCTTCAAGTCTCCCTGTTGGCACCTCTTGCATTGTACTATATAGTCCCATTGACCTACTTTTGTGGTCATTCGTTGGACATTAATATAATTATCTTATCTTATCTATCATCAAACCAACTCTTAAAATTTCCTCATACTTGGCTCTAATGTCCATGTACGTTGGACATTTAAGGATGAAATTCTCCTCCATTTTAACTGCCCTTATATTGCATAAAACACAAGTCCTCTCTTCCCAGCTTCCTTAGGTGTTATCCATCTTCATGCCTCGCATCTAACTCGTGAGAACTAGTCCTTAGTTAAGTAATGATGATCTTTTCCCTCCATTTAATTTCAGCCCCTATATATGTTTTTTCACAATGTTTGTATGTCGATTTGAACTCTATAATCCCATATGTTCATCGGTTTGTGCATCTACTTCATCCACGTATTGTTTCGATTATGACAACTCTTTGCCTCTTACAACCCTAAGCCACCTTTCGGTCTTCATGTTTTCTATTTTTAAGTAACATATAAGCTTGGTCATAACGGTTGCCTCTAGAGGGAAGGTACCTATTTCAACCAAGATGATTTCATATGGAACTGCACTCGTTATTATGAAATTGTTTGTTATTAGTTGCTTCTAAATCCTTTCTATCTGTCTTCATCCGAACTCCGCCGTTCCACTAGCCCATACCTCACAACCGTACAACACTGACACCATTGACGTGACAAATAACCTAAATATAACCTAAATAGGACTCTAGTGGTCTTCCAATCTCATAGCTTAGCATTCTTGCACTTGTTTTAGAGCGCATAAAGAACTCTCCATCCTCCTTGTATTCTCTTCATCCTACAAGTATCCCAGTTGAGCTTGTTGTGAAAATCGAGGCCAAGATATTTGTATTCTGACACCACTTCAAGAGACTCTCCTGCAAACTAAAAGTCGAGATGTTACTTCTTCCTTTTCATTGAGAAAATCATAATTTTAGTTTTTCCAATGTTTACCTCCATCCCCACTTCTTTACAAAAGAGCTCTAAAGAATGAAGGTGATCTCTTAAATCTTGGATTGTCTCTACCATTAGAACTAAGTCATCTGCATATAATAGGAGTTTCACCACATATTTGGCCAAGTGGACATCTTCACCCTTCGGGCTATTATTGAGGAGGCTCGACACCGCTCTTCGAAAGTCTATTGTTATTTTGTAGACTTTCGAAAAGCTTTTGACTACATACCTCGCATGGCCCTCTTCCAGTTGCCTCCGAGACATTGGTATTTCGAGACTCTTGTTATCGCCAACATGCACCTCTATGAGTCCATCCTTGGTCGTCTTCGCACTGCACACGGATTGTCTGATCTCATCAGGAGCACCATTGGGGTTAAATAGGGGTGCCCCTTGTCTCCTACCCTCTTCCGCATTTACATTGATGAGCTGGAATCTTTCCTTCGGGATCACATTCAGGAAGGGGATGGTTGCCTTCTTTACCACGTCTTGATTTCCATTCTCCTATTTGCAAACGATATTGTGTTACTCGCCTCTTCTCCTGAGGGGCCTCAAAGACACTTGATGCACTTGCTCTATTATGTGATCTTCAAAGATTCGATTTGGCCCAGGTCAATCTGGGTAAGACCAAGGTCATGGTCTTCAACGAGTTGCGGACATCACACCTCCATTTCTTCTTCAGGGGCAAGAGGTTGAAATTACTAATACATACACCTACCTGGGAGTCCAGTTCTCAGGGCCTAGATTCAGTATGAGGCACGCTCTTCAGCCGAGGGTGAATAAAGGGTATGGGTCTCTTGCCATTCTCGAGAGACAATGTTTTCGGCACCACTTCTAGGACGTCTCCTCCAAGATGTTTCTTATGAACTCCCTCATCCGCCCCACTATTCTCTATGGGTCTGTTGTCTGGGGCCCTCCCTTTTGGACACAGATTGGGCTTCCGCTGAGAGGATTCAGACTCTCCTCCTTCACCGTTTCATCAGATGCAAACAGACAGTCCCCCAGCATATTATTTTGGCAAAGTTCGAGAACCCGATCTTTCCGTCTGGAGACTATATTTGACATATCATCCTTTCTCCATCGTATCAGGAGGTTTGGTGATCTCTCCGATGAGCAGGACAGGTATCCATATCTCGCCTATTGTTCCTCTGTGAGTATTGCCCAGGCCGTGGGCCGTTGTTGGTTTGCCGAGACTTCTGCCTTGTTGGACTCGGTTGGTATCCAGATTGATCTCTCCGACGAGCGGGACGGTATCCATATCTCGCCTATTGTTCCTCGTGAGTATTGCCGGTGCCGTGGGCCGTTGTTGGTTTCTCCGAGACTTATGCCTTGTTGGACTCGGTTGTTATCCGCAGTTGATCGTCTCCCCCTTTCAGTATTCTCTGAATGCTCCCACCATCTCTTGCCCACCAAGCAAGTGTTGAATAGGTCCATCCAGGAGGATATCTACAGAGATTCATTCAGACTACTTGGGTGAACCCCCAGGGGTTTGCACCCTAAGATGTCCTTTTATACGTAACACTTTATTGAAATCAGAGATGGGCTCATCATCCACCCTCAGTACACCTCTCTCGTCAATGGGTGCATGCCCTCCATATACCTCTGGGTCAGTTTCAAGTCGGCTCCCACAAACTTCGGTGCGAGTATAATCACCACCTTGATCGAAAGGATAGACTTTGTAGGCTTTGTAGCCTTCAGGAGGTGGAGACAGAGACTCATTTCATCTTCTTCTGCCCCATATACTATGAGATCAGAGGACGATTTCACTGTCTCTTCAGAGGGATTCAGACTCTCCCGGTCTTCTTCAGATATATCGACCAGCGGTGCCTTGCCCTCTACATCTGTGAGTCTTTGTTGTTACGAGACCAAATTCTTCATCCCCCTCCGAGAGTCATCCCCACGAGACGGATTACGGCCTTCTTTCCGGTTCTACCCACTGGTGGAGGTACTAAACGACAGAGCCTTTCTGACCTAGATACAATGCATAGATCAGTTCGTCCCTGGTTGGACCCTCACACTTCTCTCAATCACCGCCAGCAGAATCGGATGTACACACGTACCAGAGGGCAGTCCAGCTCCATTCGTCCTCCTGGTCGTCGCGTCAGTCTCAAAGCTCAGCAGGGAAGGAGGCTTCCATCCCCCTCGTCGGGTTGTCAGTCCATCAAGAGCTTCTTTTCGTTGGCCTCTAATGTTAGGAGGGGTGTGGCTACCATTCGTGATTAGACCATTGGTCCTTGTTTGTCCCCCCCTTCATTCCCTTCTTTGCTTCCCTCATTTTTCTCCCCCGCTTGCTCCATTGCCCCCGCCTGTGGGGGTTTTTGGCTTCGGGTTTTTGGGAACTCGTTTTGAATTGTCCCCACTTGCACTTTGTATATTGTTTGGGCTAAAGTCCCATTGACCTACTTTTGTGGTCATTTATTGGACATTAATATATTTATCTTATCTATCTAGATTGTCAATGTATAGCCCAAATAAAGTCGAGGAAAGGGAGCAACCTTGTTTAACACTTATATCACTCCCAAAACAATCGGATGGCCCTACCTGCATTTTGATTTTAGCCTTGACTTGCTCATATAGTTAGTAAATTGTTGCCCTATATTGCGTTGGAACCCCTAGGTCTTCCATTAGGTTTCATAATTTGCTCTTTAAGCACCATGATAAATGTCTTTTTGAAGTCAACAGAGCAACAATATGCATCACATTTTTATCCCAAACCTTTTCAACTAGGTGTCTAAGCATGACACAATGATCGATGGTTGAGTGTTTGGGTCTAAAACCTACTTTCCCCTTTTCTCTCTTTCCTCTTTCCTTCGCCCAATTGTTAATCTTGCACTCTATCATACTCCCAAACATCTTTGCAAAAAGAGGATTGACCGTGATAGTTCAAAATCTGGAGGGATTATTTACATCTTCGCTTTCAAACAAGGTATTGTTAAGCTATTTGTCCATTCTGTCGGGAAGCCATTTTGGATGTCCTCGTTGAAAATAGCTTTGATTTGAAGTGCTAGGAGATTTGCTCCCCATTTTAGATGCTCTGATTGAAGGTTGTCAATGTCACGGGCTTTACATGTTCTAGTTTTTTAATCCTTGAATGATATCCTCGGTTGTGAAAAATTCTTCACTAACAAAGATAATGGGATGAGTATTTTATTCATTTTTGTGCTCATACGCTTGTTTTGGATATTCCATCCACTTGGGTTGTTATGTTGTTCTCTATTTGCATTTTCTCCCTATGAAGCTCCCTCCAAAACTTCTTTGGTTCAAGCTTCCCAATGTAAATCACCTCCTTGTTTTAGTATTCTTTTTTTCTTCACCACTTGCTCATACATTTTTCTATTTTCCTTTGTTCTACTAGCTAGCTCCTTTAGCGGTCTTCACGTTGCCTTGCACTCTTCATCATACCATAAGTTTGTTGGGAAGTTGTTTCTTTCCTTCTTTTTGGGTTTAGCTCTTACACGTGTTTAGGGCTTCTTGAATGGTGTGCATTAGCCTCTCACTCTTAGTGTAATCTATAGTAGTGACAGTGCACTTTGATTATTTATTAGTGATAAAGTAATAAAATAAAAGGTTGCTTTATTTTTATTTCCCCTAAGGAGAAAATGCGACCCATATAGGAGATAAAGCAAGGGAATAAAAATATTAAATAAAGTAACTAAGTGGACCAAGATGATTGGAGTGTTGGGTGGGCTCATATGCCAAATGAAGTTATAAAAGGAGGTCGTCATTCTCTATTGAGGCATCACTTTACATATTTTCACTTCTAAAATTTGGTTGAGCTATTTGCTTTCCATTTTTACCTCAAAGGATGAAAATCCTTTGAAGTGTGTGTATTGGAGGACGAAAACCCTCTATTGCCAAGGTTGAAGAACGAAAACTCTTCATCCTTTGTGAGAGGAAACTCTATTCAAGGGTTTCCATTGAGTTTCAAGGACAATTCTGAATTTTCAGCAATGTTTGAAGACCCTAAAGTGCAGATTTGTGGCATCTCAGCTAGGGTTTGAAGGAAAAGTGTTGTGGCTGATTTTTGCATGCATTTTCCAGCTGTTTTCTAGAGGAGCGACCCACTTGGTGGAAGGATCTGAGCACCCTAGGGCACAGTTGTTCCAAATTTGATTTCTATCTTCATTGCCATATTTTTAGAGGTCATTTCCAGCCTGTTTGCATCTGATTTGGGCTTGGGAAACCTTTTTTCCAGCCATGTCTGTAAGTTGATTTTCTGCAGACTTTGAATAAAATACAGCTCTTCTTCTTGGGTCTAAAATTTATATTTTTAGTGTTCATGCCTATATAATAAATTCTGATCAGTTTTGGTAAAGATTTGAGTGATTTTAAATCAGTTTTGAGTATCAATCATCTCTAGATCAAGTCACACTTTCTAGGAGAAATTCAGATCTGCATTGTTTTTCATCAAATATATCTCTATCAATTGTTGTTATAAATCAGATTTGTAGGAGTTCCTTTTGGGGTTAGAAATTATCCCATTGGGGACATTACAACTTCCATTGGAAGGAGGCTTACTTTGGTTGACCCCAGTGTGATCATCATGTTGTTTGTCTTCTTGACATTGGAGTTTCATAAAAATTGGTTGTGGTTTGATTTAAGTTCCATTGGAGAGTCTTCTACTTCTAGTTCTTCTATTTTGGCCACACAATTTTGAGAGCAAATAACATAGTCGTTTACACTTTGCCCATTGTATGTCTTGCACGTAAACTTTCTTGATCTTTCCCATTTGCTCATACCATTACATATAATCAAGTTGTGAATGTTGCACAAACCTAATAATTCTTCTCCAAAGTGTGTGATATTGTGTTCATCGTCAAAAACCCTAGACCATTGTGGATTTTCCTCTTTCATCCAGAGCAAATTTATATCTAGATCCTCATTATTTCCTAGAATGTTTGTTTGCCTGTTTGTTGTCCTTGCATTAAAGTCTCCTATTAACAATATCTCCCCGATCCTACTGTAGACTAAAATATCCCTCTTTAGAGAGGAATACAGTCTTCACGGTCTAGATCGTGCTTCTTATAAAATTTGGAGTTCTTGGGTGCAAAATAACATGCAACTATGCTAATAATAGTGTCATTTTCTATTATTCTTATCCAAATGTACTATTTATTTTCATCTTGTTTTTCTATTTTGATATTTCTACCCCAAGTTTCCTTTATTAACACCATTATACCCCCGTCCCTTGCCATTCTCTGTTGCTTTATTCCAAATTGCTGCCTTCTTGTATCCTTCAAAACTCCGGTGTTTTACACACATTGTGCTCAAGCGTTCCCAATCAAAATAATTATATTTGTCTATGGCCATGGGCCCTAACCTGCTCCTCTTCTCCAAGGGTAGCCTCTACAATTCTAGCTTACCATCGTAAGATGCTCTAGGCAGGCCATATTCCCTATTTGCTTCGGGTTTGTCTAGCTATGATATATGCTTTCCCATTATTTAGGTATGCCCATCTCCCTTCGCTCCTTGCCACCTTCACCTTTTCCCACTCCTTGTTTCTCTCTTCCAGCTGCCAAAAGGTTAAGTCTCGTCTAGATAAAAGTGTGGGCCTCTCCGCATACCTTTATTTCTTAGCATTCTTCCTTTATCCTCATAGTTTACCATTGTGACCCAAATATTTCTATCCCTTCCATTGTCTCTCGTCTTACCGATTCTACTTGGTTGCTTAATTTGCGCTTCCCATCATAAATGCGGTCTCGCAAGAAGTCCCTCGTGAGGTTTATTGTATCCTCTCCTCCAAAATCTTTCAATCCTTAGATAATTATATTTGATAATTTATCCTATCATTCTCTCTCTTCTATCATTTGACTCTTGACTTGCCTTTTTATCAACTCCTTATGCTTGCCTAGTGGTTCTTTTACCACTTGTGCCCATATCTTAGCCTCTTCTAACTTACTTCATAGCTCATTTCTCTCTTTTCTATGTTATGGAGTGCTTCTTGCACTTCTTTTATTTGCATTGTACTTGCCTTTTCATCCCCTACCTTGGCATTTGTTGAAGAGTGGATGGTTTGCTTGAGGGCATGTCATTCATGTTGCCCAACATTTACGAGATTTTGTAGATTTGTCACTTGTGTTTTAAGCCTATTGTTTTCTTCTTCTAGCCTTCATGTGACATTTGTCATCTCTTCCATTTTAACATTTTATAATTTCTACCTTTCTTTCAAGCTTTCTAATCTATCTATCAAGCTCATTAGTTCTTGCACATTGAGCTTCGACGACCATATGAGTGGAGTCACTCTGGGGTTGTATGCTCCTTCACCATATAAAAACACCAATAGCGCAAGATGTTGAGGCGTAACATCTATTCTAGTCAAAGATGTGGGTGCAAGGGCCGCCATTGGAATTTTGATCCATGGAAGCAACATGAAGAACCTCATCTCTAAAGTAATTTTCAATCGATGAATCTTCCAACAATGCCTCATTCACAACCTTACGAATTAGGAAGCCTCGCTTCATTTAACAAAGGTATATGTGTCACTCTCCAATGTTGTTTCTTATATTCTATCATTTCAAAGAAGAGTTTGTTTGTCATGTAGCGTCGATCTAAGTCACAAGGTTCAAATTCGAGTTCGAGTTCGACGAAGATAAAATTTGGATTAAAATTGGCAATGAAATAATTCAGCAAAAAAATTGTGATTAAATTCAACTACTATAATTTACAATTTTTTAATATAAGATATAAATCCACAAAATTGTCAAAATAGGTAAAACATTACTAAATAAACTTGAAATCTATATAAAAAGATGTCACTGTCACATTTATAAACCATGCTTATCAAAGTTTAACTATACAAAATATATGAAATCGTCAAAAAGTTACAATTAGGCTTCAAGACACAAGCTTCAAAAGAGTTCCACATCATCAAAACAACTTGGTTGAGTTGATGCAATATCATCATCACTAGATGCACCACTCAACTCATCGTAAAAAAATTCAAAGCTCATTTGCATCCACCGTGTGTATTCGGAATTTGTTGTAAAGAAGAGGTGGATTCTTTTGTTGCTTTGTTCATACACAATTGTAAATTGTTGCAAATATAAACAAGATCTCCTACCTTTCCAAACAACGTGTTCTTGTTTTTAGAATGGATGTGGTCAAAACAACTCCAATTCCTCTCACATGTTGATGAACTTGCTCCTGGCTCAATATTCAAATGGCAAAGTGCTGCAATTCGTTCGTGTATGTGCTCCATAGGACCTCCACCATTTGTACCCAAGCATGTCAACTCGTGACATGTCATATTTGGTTGTTGACATTCCAAACATCCCTTCTCCTGCCTTGTATTTCCAACACTAATCTCTAATTAGACTTGCAGCTTGTCAAATCTGGTTCAAACCTCTCAATGGCTTCGTAAAGCCCCACCATAACTTCAAAATCACTTTGTTTATCTATTTGAAATAGTTTAGGCTCCAAATAACACGTTACTACATGTAAAGGTGTGTGCATCATTTTCCATCTGGAATCAACTGTATCCCATATCTCCATGTAGTCTGCTTCCACATTATTCAATGCTTTTTGAACAGCTTCCTTGCAACGGTCCATGCTCCCATAAAGCATGTTGAGAAAAGGATTGTCACCATCAACCATGCAAAGCACATCAACAATTAGTCCACACACATTCAGAAATTTCGTTGCACTTTCTCAAAAATTATTCTTTAAAATAATTTTCTCTATATTATTTCCTTGAGACCTTTCGAAAGCACGAAATTTCCCACTTATTGAACAAATTACAAACCTTAAGAGTTATTTTCTCTTCAACCACTCTTTTCAAAGTGATATAAAATGAAGCAAACCTTGTTTCACACGGCCTCAACAACTCCCTAGTTGCATGTTGTCTGTAAAGATTTAATGTGAGACAGTGATTTCTTATGAAGTTTGCAATTGCTTTCCCTCTGTGAATCGCTTCATGTACCCATGGGAATTTGGCCAAGTCATGAAGCAACAAATCTAGACAATGTGTTGCACATGGGCTCCAATATATTTGTGGGTACTTCTATGCAATAAGCTTCTCAACACCCACACAATTTGCGGCATTGGCAAAGAACCACTTGAACCACATTCTCCACACCTACTTCAACAATGGCTTCCTCTAATATTTGAAAAAATACATCAAGTTTTTTATGGTTCATAGTGTCAACCACTTTTAAGAAAACAACTTGAGGGCAAGCCACCAAAACATTATTAATTGGCATATAACATATATCTGATCATCCATCACTCAATATAGTGCAACTTGTTGCACTCCAAGAGGCCTTAACCTCAACTAATTTATCAGTCACCCTCTCTTTTGACCTCTGTAAAAGAATTGTTCGAAAGTCTTTGAAGATGGTGTATGTAGCCTTTTCCAAACTCTGCAACTTTCTGAATTGCATTTCAAAAATGTGGATTCCTGACTACATTAAATGGAATGGCACTTGAATAAAATAGATCAGCTAATGCATCATCCACATGTTGTTTTTCTATTGGTTTCCACAAGTTGTTCAATGTTCCACTTCTTATCGATCCACTTATCCTGGTCCTGGGCATACTTGAAGAGGAAGACATAAAAGATGTCGTGAACCTAGACATATCCTCTTGGATTCTTTGTTTCTTTGTGTCAATTTCATCTTTCCTACAATCAAAGAGGATTATTCTTTCTCTAGAGCAGTTCTAATCTCTACAATCACTGATCCACATGGAGCAACACCCCCTCCCCAACCCCCTGAAATGCCAAGTGGTCCATCACCCTTGTCAAATTGCCAATAAAATGATGACCACACAAGCAACATTTAATGTTGTTCAATCGTGGGTCACATGTTTCCATCCCTTGGCACTTGATTTTTAGGAAGCCATTGAATTAGAATTTGCATGTAAATAAAATAATAAGATATCAAATTTAAAAAATTAAAATATAAATAAGTTTTAAAATATTTAATTCAAAGATTGTAAGTTGTTACATATTATAATGTTCCAAATATTATAAAATCTGGTTAATTTTTTTAAATATTAAACATTTAAAATTAAAATTGAAAAATATTAAACATATTTAAATATTAACAATTTAAACTTAAAAATAACAAATGTTTAAATATTTACACCCTTTAAGAGTCTAATTAATATTTTATACTACTTATTTTAAAATATTTTAAAGTTTAATTTTTTTGAAATGTAAAAAAGTTAAATTACATAATTAATTATTATAAAAACTTAATTAAATTTTTAAAACATAATAATAAAAAGTTATTAATATAAAATTAATAAAATGAATAATACAAAAAAACTTAATTAAAATCAATAATAATAAAAAGGTTTAAAACTTTATTAAAAACCTAACAATAAATATTTTATTTAAAACTTAACATTAAAATTAAAAACTTTATTAACAAATTTATAATAAATTAATTAATATTAAAAAGTTGAAAATTGAATGATAAAAAAATTAAAAAGAAACTTAAAAAACAATTTAAATTCTAAACCTACATCCACTCCTCGATCCCACAAACCACCCCACCAAGGCGACAACAATTGTGGAAGTTGGGGATGCGTGAAAAAAAAACTAAGAACCCGTGATGGTGGCGGCCTAAGTCACCGCATTCGAATTCGCGAGCATAAAATTCGTAAGAAATTCATTCTTAAAAAAATAAAGATAAAATTAAGTAATTAAATTCGGCTTATAGAAAAATTATAAAACTATAATTAAATATATATTATATAAAGTGTGTGTGTGTGTGTGTGTATCAACACATGAACTATTTGAATTTTAAATAATCAAAATATGGATATTTTATAAATTATAATACGTAACTATATTTTAAAAACCTAATAATATGAACTATATTAAAAAAAAAAGCAAAACTAAACTATATAAAATAATCAAACATAAACCATTAGCATCGAAATATATAATTTATACTATTTGACTTTTAAAAAATTCGAATATGTATTTTTTTATAAATTATAATAAGAAACTATATTTAAAAAACCTAATAATATGAACTATATATTAAATAAACCTAAACTATATAAAATAATCAAATGCAAATTATTAGCGTAAAAATATATAATTTATATAAGCTCTTATACTTTATAAAGAGCACGACAGGTGATGAACATGGGAAATACGGCGGTCTTTCTTGTGCGGGAAATACGGCAAGGTCTTTGGTACACCCACGAGATGGCTCTGCATACGAATTTCTTATTTCGAACACAAGCTTTCCAAACAGCTCATGCCCCTCATGACATTCAATTTTGTAACCATGGATTACCGATTTCTACCATTTGGAGGGCAGAAAAATGGAAGCTAAAAAAAAGGAAACAAACCATTCATTAACATTCGCAAATTTCAATGAATTTTTTAGGGTTTAGTTGATATTCGATTTTTTATTTTTTCCCATTAAATGAGTTGAACGCGGTGAGTAAGGTGGCAATTGAGTTGAATAGGTGATCCCTATTCCCTAGTGGTTTGAGTTAAACAAGCAATAGTGGCGGTTGGGATGTTATGCAACAGAGCCTTCCTTCCACTCTACTCAAAAGCACCCACTCTCGGCTTCGGTGGCTCTTGCGAAAAGAAACAATGGTCGCTCAAAATGTCACCACGCAACACAACCAATAAAAAACGCTACTAAAAATCGCCTCGCACCAATCACATCCACCAATTGAATCAAAATCGCGAGTTACGTGCACTTTCACTAAAAACCATGCGTCACAGGCATTGTTGTGAATTAAGCATGGCAAAATGTTGCTTATAAAGGCATTGAAGACAAATTTTAGGGTTTTTTGTAAGTTTTATGGTTTTTTCGAATTTTAGGGTTTTATGACTTTTCTACCGAATATCAACGAATATTTTAACCTTATTTGTGAGTTCACTGGTTTTCGAACTTTTTCCTTGAAATCTAGCAAACCATATGACTTAGGTCTCATTGATGTTTGTGATGTACTTGGCATCCATACATGCATAGTCACCAATGTGTATATAGCGCCAATCCTAGGATTATAGTACTATCGATGGGCAATAAGAGATACGAGATTCTGAAGTGATTCCATGCTCAACGCATGTCATGCCAACTATCGAGAAGATTGTGCCATATAGCTCCACATATTCTACATTTGGAACTCCACCTCCTACTCATGCATGACCTCCACCAAAGAAAGATAGATTAGATTTTGGAAATCATATATACATTGAATTGTTCTATGCTAGTGTACACAGTCATCAAAATTGATCGGCTCCCAAACAAGCCAATGGTTCATGTCTATTAGCAAGAAGCCAAGGATCCACACTTGCTTTCTAGACATAGTGCAATTAGAACTAATGCTTTACAAAGAGATGGCACTGATCTAGGAGGATCTATCCATAGTGGTTCTGATGTCTTGAAAAGCACATCTTCACAACTTGGGGTTCATGCGATTCCCATTTCAATGGACTGTAGTACCCTAGAACCTTACCCATGGGTTCACGTTACCTCCAAGACCATCCATCTGTCTCCAACGAATGTTGTGCACACTCTTGTAGTGGCACAATGCAATTTGTACGGATTGGCCATGGCTTCACCCGAGTGTGCACCAAACCTTCTACATTATACACCATTAGCTTCAACAAGGTCTAGCATACCTCCATGCCAAACCATAAACAACAATTCATACCACATGGTACTATGAGGCGCCAACAACTTGCTACGACCATCCCCATAAACACAGGGCATGTGTTCTTTAAAGGCTTGATCAAGACGGGGTTGACAGACAACACCCCTATCACACAAGAATGTCGCATACCAAATTTTGTATTATAAATTAGTTTTGTACCATATCTCATTTTTTTGAAATGATGTCCTTTTCCATTATGACTAGGTTGTATACAAAAAATTTACCAAATTTAATCCATATGGATCTACCAACAATGGTCCCCTGATAGCACCTAGCATGTCTTCACAACTTGCAGTTCATGTGGTTCCACTTAAGTGAACTGCAATACACCAAAACCTCACCCGTAGGTTTGTAATACCTTGAAGACCATCCATCCATCTCCTGCAAATGTTGCATGCAATCACGCAATGGTGCAATGCAATCTGTGCAAATCAGCCATTGCACGACCCAAGCATTAGACAAACCTTTGCGATACACACCATTGGCTGGAGCAGGGTCTAGCACACCTCCATACCAAACAAAAAAAGACAATTCATATCGTGCAGTATTGTGTGGTGTCAACAACTTGGTGCCTTCATCCCCATAGACATAAAGCGAGTGTTCTTCAGAGGCTTAGTGGAGGCTAGGTTGAAGACCAGCATCCCATTGTGGCGTGCCAAATTTCTATCGATATGCCAGAGTATCTTTTTGCATACTGCACAACTTTTAGTCTAGCCACATAATGTCCAGAAGGTGAAGAGTTGCAAATCAAGTCCCAAGATGGTACAACTTACATAACAATTATTTTTGCCTTCGCGGTATTGTAATACTTATGTTTAAGCATCTATAGCTTTATATAGCAATCATAGTAGAAGATACACAGCCATACATCTTTCTCAAGAGTATGCCATGTACAAGACTCAGAGATAAATAAACACATTTACTTACTCTTCCAATTCTTATGTATCTCTCTCAATTCTCTGCATAACTTTAAATGCTTCCACAAACACATAAAACACATCTAAATCTGCATTTAGGCTTTTGTCCACGGGATCACCTATTGGGCCTCAGATCAAAATTATCCTTTTTCAAATCTTTTAATAAGGTTTTTGTGTCCTTTAATTTTTAAATCTGGGGATTACGCTTTTCAAATTTATTTGATTTAGTAAATTTAACTAGGCTCGCTTCTTTTTAATTGGATCCACTTAGAATGCTAATACATTATTTTTAAAAGCTTTAATGAACAAGATAAGAAATGGTGGGTGGAAAAGAACACGCACCACTTATTTGCAAGCAAATATTTTCATAATAGAAAAGACAGCTCCACTTATTAAGTAGCACACCTATTCATGTTAAAAATGACAGCTCTACTTATTAAGTAGCACGCCTATTCATGTTTAAAATGACAGCTACACTTATTAAGTAGCACACAAATTCATGTTAAAAATTACAGCTACACTTGTGAAGATACACACTTGTCTTTTGGGGGTTTTCTTGTCTGTTTTATATTTTTCCCTCGTGGTCTAACTTTTAAAAGTTTGAAATTTTAAACCTTATATAAAATTTTGAAATGTTCCCTTAGTTTTTCCTCACTTGAACAGCCAAAAGTCAAGTTTTTTTAGCCTTTGGATGCAATAAGAAATGTTTTATGTTATTGGATATAAGTAAATAATTTAGGCTCAATTTCTTTTTCTTTTTTACAATTTAAACTTTTGATTGTAAATTTTGGTCAAAAACGAGAATGAAAGGCCACCAGCCTAAAATCAATTTGGTCACTGACCTCCGTTAAGAACAACCAATTAATCCCATAACCACAAGCTAAAGAATATGGACACACAAGCATTGAAAACTTTGAGAAGGGCATGCAAACTTCAGCTTTGGAAAAGAGCATAAGCCCTAAGCAGCTGGGATTGAGGACTACAAAGGTCAGACAACAGACAAATTCAGTTAGGATCCACAGTCTGTCGGATGGTTAAAGCGCTTAACAGGTGAGACCCAAAATCTCTCATTTCGAATAGATCTCGTCCCCTGCTATATACATGTTTAAGGGAGAACCTCTAAAAGAAGTAACACACTCTTTAATGTTTGTAAATTTTACCCAAACCAAATTAAATTCCAAAATTTGGAAGGTTGTGATGAAAGAACAGCCGGAGGTCAATAGGGATAACATTTACCCAGATGTACAGAAGCAAGACGAGAAAGTGATATCTCAGAAAATACAGATTAGGAGAAAATATATACAAATGCCTTCAACTGATAATATTGGAAAGTAAAGAGGATACAGTTAGCACACCATCAAAAGAACAAAGCACCACTGATAGTGATGCAGTAAAGAGACTCAAAGGAAAAACAACCACAAACAGCACTAACGGGAACGATGTCGCATGGAGGCATGCTAATCCCAATAGATTAAACAATACGATACCCGGGGCATCTTATTGTTTTCCCATATCTTAATCCTAACTTTTGATTAGGCACAATGGCTGGTGGATTGGGGCCATACATACACCTGCATATGCTATGATTCCCACAAATAGTGTATCGAGTACAAGGGAAAGATTGATCTTTGGGAATGTAAAGCAATATAAAGGAATTTTAAGACACAGACAGATCCGAGCAATGCCAACAAAGAAAATAAAACAAACGAATCATTTTGCCAAGATGGCTCACAACATTCTAACTACTACTACTGAAACACATAATACAGACAGCATAGAAACAAGAAAGGGGAGAAGATCTGAACACAGTTCTTTAAGCAAGACTGGAACCACAGCAGTCGGTGAACTATCACCCTCAAATCAGTCACCACTTTCAGCAGGAGGGCATCAATGCAAATGGGAAACACAGGCGATTATTATATCAAACAAAATTAAAACTACGTGTACTTTGAAAACAGAATCAAGAAAACAGGGAGCCATAGAGCCCCACATCAACACCACTAATGTGGTCATTACAACTGTATGTCAGCAAGCTATTGAACATGAAAAGAAAACTTGACACCATGGAAGCGAGGGAACAATTGGAGAACAGTAGGATGAAAAAGATCACAAAATCCAACTACAAAATAATAAAAGAATAATTATTGCTTAGGGAGCAAGTAAACAATTTGCTAAACATCATGGAAAAAGGACAAGAAGAATTGCTCAATATAAAACAAGTTTTAGACCAAATGAAAGCCGAAGAGGGAGATGTGCCAAGAATCGGCTAGGGAAGAGGCATACCACAAATCAAAGAGATTCAATCTGCAATAGCAAAACATGAAATAAACAAAAAAAACCGAAGAGACGAAATTGATGACACCAGATCTTGTGCACAAGCAATAAGAGGCCCATCAAACAAACAAAGAGAACTCACAGAGAAACACACAGGGTTACAAATGAGAGAAGATAGAGATAGATACGATTGAGCTGCAAATATGATTATAAAGATTCAGGTATTATGGTGAAAGTGAAAATACCAACAAATTGTCGAGACTTTCTCAAAGACAATTGGAAAAGTGGTAGGAGGGAGGGACAGGCGTGTAAGAGTTATCAGGAATACATAGACAAGAACATGCTACTAAAGAACAAAAGATTGCACAAGGCACACAATTTTACCTATATGAAGGCATTGCTAGATTGTGGTACTTCAGAATACGACCTACAACAGGGCCCCCACGTGGAACCTGGGTGCACTTCTACAAAGCATACAATCATAGAGAACAACAATCCTACTATTGGCTATCCAGATTTAGCAGTTTGTTTTTGTAAAGTTTGGCTGTCTGTTTAAGGGCATAAATCCCTAGTATAAAATTGGGTCAAGGGTTGATTCAAATTTGGGATAAATCTACTTTTAGGATCTAGGCTAATTTTAGGGTCTCTTCTTCAACTATTAAAAGGCCAACGGTAGGTATTTTATTCATTTAGTGTCAGTGCTTTCCTAAAGTGTGTTCCAAAGTATTGAAGCTTCTATTTTCTAATTAAGAAAACAGTGATGTCATTTGAAGAAAATCCAAGTATTTTTTATTAAGTGTTTCTCTAATATATGTGATTGTAGATTCTAGAATTTAAAGTTCCGTAGTTTTTATTGGCTTTCAGTTTTGAGTTATCTAGTTGAAGGTTCTTCAAGATCAAAGTCTGTTTACCATGGTGTAGAGGAATATTCAACAGATCTAACCTAGGTACAATAAGAAGAGAGAAGTAAAGAATGGGAAAAAGTGAAGGCGGCAAGAAATGCAGGAAAATGGGCATGGCTAAGCCCAAATTAATCACCGAATCACATAATAGATAGGGATTTTGGGCCCACCCTAAGAGCACTTAACAATGGTAAGTCGCAACTGTAGAGATTACCCTTCGAGGAGAGGTCCCAAGTAGAGGCATGTGGTAGAGAGAAAAGACATCATCATTCTTGACAAAACACATGAACACAACGGTATGGGAAAGTATCACTGTGGAGCGAAAGCACTAAAATTGGCAAAGGGCATGGAGGAGAAGCAGTGCTACAAAATAAATGTGGGCTAGAATTATAAAAGTTGAAAAAGAAGACCTAGGAAAGTAATATATATGGCCAAAGATAGCTGAAAACGAATTAACAATTAGTCTTGTTGCTTGCTACTTTGCACAAAGAAGTTCAAATACACATAAGAAAATGAACTAAGACACAAAATCCATACACATTACTAAAGAAACACATCTCAATATAACTGCTTGGGGAAGGTCATGTTACTAGAGAACTTCAATGCAAGGACAGCAAACACCAAAGGCATCAATCTGAGCAATGAAGACAGTGTGAAAAGTAATCCCTTGTGGTAGAGGTAGATGAAGATCGGCAATGGGAAAGGCCTTCACAAGATGGAGGTGGGGTTGTCACACTATGGAGCTGAATTATTTGGTTATGTAGTCTTTAAGACCTCATCATTTGCAATGGCATCAAAAATGGCCAGATTCACGTAATATCAGATGTAAACATACAATGGTCAGAGTGTAGTGGATTATGTTATTTGTTCGCAGATCTTTATATTAAATTTATTGGAGATGGAAATTGGTAACTGCCCTATAGAACTGAAATCTAATCATAATGCAATATTTGTAGAGATTGGCATGCAAAGAAATAATCAGCAAGGAGAGGAGGACCACCACAAGCAAGAGAAGACACCTTTACGAGGTAACATACTTATGACTTATGAGTATCATGAACTCCTTAAGGCAGCCCTTGAGAATGGTATATCATGTACATCTAATTGCCCAATAAACAAAAAGATATTGATAGTATATAACTCCTCAAGGAAGGTCATGTTAATATGGGACTTCAACACAAGGACAACATACAACCAAGCCCTTAATTGAAGCAACAGAGATGGTGTGAAAGCAATCCCATGTGGTTAGAGGAAGACAAAGATCAGCAATGGGAAAGCGCCTCACAAGATGAATGTGGGGATTCACACACTATGGAGCTGATATATTGGGGTTATATAGCCTTTATGGCCTGGTAATTTGCAATAGTATGACAACATGACCAAATTCAAGTTACATCACACGTAAAATATACCATGGTCAAAGTGTGGTGGATTACGTTATTAGTTCACAAAGCTTTATATTAAAATTGATTGAGACGGAAATTGGGAACTGCTTTGTAGAGCTGAAGTCTGATCATAATGCAATATCTGTATTGGCATGCAAAGAAACAATTGGCAAGGTGAGCAGGACAACCACAAGCAAGAGAAGACACCTTTACAGAGTAACATACTCATGACTTATGACAATCATGAAATCTTTAAAGAATCCCTTAAAACAATTACACAAAGCTGAGAATAGTATATCGTGTACATCCAGTTCCCCAATAGACAACAAGACACTAATACCCATAAGTCACAAAACTTTAAGTACATGCAAAAGTTCTAGACCTAAGAGGCACAGTAAAATTAGCTTTCCATAATATCTCTGGTATGATGAAGAGTGGAAGGAAGCGATGAGGACCTTTACAAAACTTGGGATGGATAAAGAAAATAAGAAGGCTAATGAAAATGTGATATGGTCTAAACAAAAGGTATATGATCTAAAGGAGGAAAGAAGCGATTTCTCTCAGATACTGGAGAGAGTTGCAGCAAAACAGAAAACAAGTAGAGAACAATATTACAGATATCCAAGGGTTAGAATATGTAAAATTATTTTATGAATGAGACCAGGATAAAGTTACTTGCACCCCTCCCCCACCCCCACATTAATTAACACAACAGCTGAACTCTTCTCTACAAGGAATATTAAAGACGGTATAAAGAGTAGCAGGAAGTAAGGCACAAGAAAGAGGGTTGCAAGCAAAATATCAACAATAGGGGTTGGAGGCTCTCACACCAGATCAAAAGCATATTCAATGGTGTCAATCAGGAAGTCTTCTCGGTAGATTAGCCAGCTAGTGTCATTATGATTAACCTCTTTCTTGGATAAATATTTGGGAGCATGGTACAACACAGAATTATAAGTCGAGAAGAAAAGGAGGGGAAGAGAGCAAAAGGTCAAGCAGATATTAGTATGAAGCACTCCACAATCGATCATTGCGTCACTCTTAGGCACCTAATTGAAAAAGTACGGGATAAACAAGGGGAAGGAGTTTGGTGTTGCTTCGTTGACTTCAAGACACTATTTGACACGGTGCCCAAAACCAAGCTCTAAAGTAGGAGGTAGAAACTTGTGGTTCCAAATGAACATAGAAAAGTTGCGCATAGGCTTTATGATCAAGTTCAAGACAAAATCGGAATAGGGAAAGAAATATCAAAATGATTTAAGAGCGACATTGGTGTTAAACAAGGTTCCCAAAGATATCCCGCACATTGATTGGGCTACATAAATAAGCTTGAGTAGTAGATTATGCAGAAAATCTTATCTTAATTGCAAAAATAGCATATAGTTTGAGAGAGAACTTAAGAGCCCTAAAGCTTTTTTTCATGGAGTTGGTGTGTAAATAAATACTAGCAAAACCAAAGTCCTAGTCTTTTCATTACAAACAAAAAGAATACAAGAGGGGTAAAAGGCTTTACTCTCACTACAAAATAAATGTAGAAATGCAAAAATATGTAATTGGAAAACCACGAGGACCTTGTTCGGGTTGCTTGTCATGCTAGTAGTGTTCTACATTCCCCTCAAAGTGTCCTTCCTACGAGATGAATTACAGCCTTCTTACCGGTTTTACCCGCAGCGAAGAAACTAAACGGCAAAGACTTTCGACCCAGATACAGTGCATGATCAGATTGGGCGTCCTGGTTGGACTTTCACATTTCCCCGGTCACCACCAACATAATCGGAAGCACACTCATACTAGAGGGCAGCCCAACTCCATTCGTCCCCCTGGCCATCATTTCAGTCTCAGATCTCAGTAGGGGAGGAGGTTTTCACCCCCTCTTCGGGTCGCCAGTCCATCAAGAGCTTCTTTTTGTCGGCCTCAAATGTTAGGAGGGATGTGGCTACCATTCCTGAGTAGACCACTGGTCCTCATTTGCCCCCTCCTTCATTCCCTTCTTTGCTTCTCCCGTCTTTCTCCCCCGCTTGCTCCATTGCCCCCGCCTGTGGGGGTTTTGGCTTTGGGTTTCCTTTCTGTTTTGTCTCTTTCCTTTCTTCTTTTTTGGGAACTCGTTTTGAGTTGTCCCCGCTCGCACTTTGTATATTGTTTTGGGCTGCAGTCCCATTGACCTACTTTTGTGGTCATTTGTTGGACATTAATATATTTAGCTTATCTTATCTACAAATATGAAGTTTGGGGCAGCAATGTGTCAGATTTGAAATGGAGACAAATGGAGAGAATTCAAAAACACCTAATCACAAGTAGCTTCAAAACGAAAACATTCATCCCATACAAGATTTTGTAAACTAAAACAAGTACTACAAGTAATTTCCTATTGGAGGCATTGGCTATGATTCGGATGCTAAATTACCTAAAAAAAGACAAAAACCATAGAGACTTGTCATTGGCCCAAAATGGTAGTGGAGGAGGAATTAAGTAGAAGGAAGGACATGTGGATGAAACGAAACAAGAAGTGGATGAGTAAATGGGGCATTAACATGCTAGAGTGCCACTGTCGATAATGAGGAAATAAAAATGTGTTTGAGAGAAATTACGGTAACCATGTGGAAAAGGCAACTCAAGTGGAAGAAAGAATAGTGTGTCAAAGAATTTATTCCCACTTATAATCATAACCAAAAATCCTACTTACGGGTAAAAATTAAGTGGAAGGTGAAAATGTTAACAGCTTGGCTAAAGATTAGCGCACGTCATCTTATATGTAAAACTAATAGATGGACAACAAACAAAGAAGAGTGGGAAAAGAGAACATGCCTATTTTGTAATTTAGGGTTGGTGGAGCCGAATGACACTACATCATGGAGAGCCCAACTTATAGCAACATCCGAGCCAAATATGTGGACAGTTTGAGAGTTGACATTCTAACCACCTTGTTCGAAGAGGCTAGACCAGATTAAATGGCAAAACAATTGATCAATATTCAGTGGAGAAGATCCAACATCAGAAAAAGAATGGTTATTTTGCAAACTTAATGGGAACGCAATTATCTTAAGAGGTGGTTTTTGTGCAAAGCATCCTTGTTACTACTCTTGGTCCCATAGACTGTTTGGTCTCATGGGCGTTTGTTAAAATATTTCATTCATTCATGACCACTTGTTATACAAATGATACAACCTGTAAATATTTTGTACCAATTGACATAACCAAAATTTGGCTTAACGCATGCCAAAGTGAAGTACCTGAGGTGAAGACGAGCAAGTGGCAGAAGTTGAGGGAAAAATGGCACAACTTTCTCGAGGCTTACAGCTTGTGGTGGTATGCCAAAGTTATAGTTTTTGTATTTTTAAGTATTATAAGGTCTGAAAAGCATTCTATCCTTTCCATCTACTTTTTCAAATAAATCAGCTACAGCGAAACTTATATATATGGCTCAAGAATAGAGTAAAATACTTTTGTTTTCCACTAAATTTTGAATGTACTATAGTTTGGGTTTATAGTTCATTTTTTTTTCCAGTACACCATACTATTGTTTATTAGATTTTTTTGAGATTTTGGGCTAGCAGCAAAGATTTTAGATTACAACCCTTAAAATTTCAGTCACTAAGCACCACCATGAGCCAGCAATAATCTTACAGACTATAACCTGTATGATCATTTGCCATGATTCCACTTCTTGTACTAAGACGGTATACATAATAAATATGTAAAGAATTAAATATTTTTTGTCTGATTAAATGAGGAATTTGGATGGCCCCACAGCCAGACTGGCATTACTAACCGCAGTCAGTTTGAAACAGTTGCCACCAGCCAATTTTTGCAAGTCAAACGACTGTAACCAGGGATATAATGTAAGTAATAACCTAAGTCACAAGGTTCGAGTTTGAGTTCGACATGGATAAAATTCAGTTCAAGTTCGTCCAATGGAGAAAATTTGAAGCAAAAATCGATCAAATTTGATTAATAAACACACACACACACACACATATATATATTTCAAATTAAAAATAATACCATTCAATTTGAATAATATTAATGCTCATATTAAAAATAATTATTAAATAAAATTACTAAAAAAATCGATATTAAAATAACATAAAGGTTCTTAAAAAATCAGAACTTCAATAATTGTAAAAAGGTAATAAAATGAATAAAAGAATAATAAAAAGATAAAACAAACAAATTATAATTAAAACCCGAAACAACATTTAACAGAACAATAAAAAAGATTAAACAGCAAAGCAAACTAAAAAACAAAAGGAAACACATTAGAACAAAGCAATTGATATTTCTTTAACCTAACTTCAAGGACGGCTGCTCCCGAACCAACTCACCAACCAGCGGTGCCAAGACCTACCACAAATAAGCACACCACTCCTGCCATAGCCACGTGAGTCCTCATCGCAACAGTCGCACTTCTTTATTCACGGGAACATAGATGATGCAAGGGTGCCTCGCAGAAGACAGATAGAAGACACTCGACTTGCCCCTCAGACCAAAATCCTAGCGAGTTCCTACTGCAGGTGACTGGCTTTTATTTTGCTGCTCAACTCGGTTTCCGCAAACACTGTATCAAACTGGCTTGAATTTCATCACATTTTTGGTCTCTGCATACAGTTTGCCAAATTTCGATTTTTTTCATAAAATGTGGCGAACCCTGTGACTCAGGTAATAACAAATATGTGAAACAATGAATAGGCGAATATCGAAAAATATGACTCATAAGTTGCATATGGGAGGACATAACCCTTTACTATGTGGCTATTTCAAAAGTTGCAGCATTATGGCATAATCCTTGATAACTAACCATGATTGATTAGATGTATAACAGAGAACAACTGGTCTAGAAGTATGAAATATATGTTTACTTAGAAACGCATCTTTGTTTTTCAATAAACATTTTCTAATGTTTCAGAAAGGACTAGACAATGCTGACAACATATATGGTTTTAAAATATGTGTGTAGAACACAGATAATATATCCAATAGTGAGATCCAAACATCGGAAAAAGCTTGCTGACGAACATGAATCCAAAATTATTTTACTCATTGTTATTCTGTGAAGAAACCAAATTAAAAATTATAAATACTATATTCTTGTTTATGATCAGTTCTTTCCAATTGTATACAATGTGTAGTTCAGCTCTGCCAGGAAAGACACAAACTTTTAAAACAGCATATCTATAACATATAACCCTTTCAAGACCCATATAAAGCAAATATATACCAGCAAGACAATGCAGAAATTGCATATGGTCCAAGTAAAAGGGTTTGTGTAGAATATAAAGAATGTATTCTTTCTCACGACCAGTTGTTTCAAATTCTATAACTCTGTATGGTTTAGCTCCACCCAGGAAAGATACACACAAACTTTTAAACAACATATCTCTAATCATTAATGTATAACCCTTTCAAAACCCACACAAAGCAACAAAAACTAGCTAGACCATTCCGATACCACATATGGTTTTTAAAAAGGGCATATGCATAGAACATTAATAATATATTTCTTCTTATGATCGGTTATTGTATACCAATGTATAATTCAGCTCTGCCCAAGAAAGATACACGAATCATTAAAAACAGCATATCTACAATATAACAAAGTTACCTAAATCCCAGGGATGGAGGGATGAGGCTGGCAGTATGGAAAAAATATTTAGGCATTTCTTGTATGGTGGGGTGCAACGTTAAAATAATGTGTATTAATATTTTAATTTTATTCAATGAAATTAGGGGTTTTAAACTTTATTTAATGTTTTTCAGGGTACTTTCAGGATTAGAGTTCAATGTTTTTGGTAAAAAGAACAACAGATTTAAATATTTTAATTTTATTCAATAAAATTTAGGGGTTTAAACTTTATTTAATGTTTTTCTGGATTCTTCCAAGATTAGGATTCAATGTTTTTCATAAAAAGAGCCATTTTTTCATAGTAAAAGCATCAGATTTTTTTTTAAATAAAATTTAAAAATTTATGAACATTCCTTCCAAGTCACCCAATAGTTTGGGAGGTCCAAGATGTCACCAAAATCTAGGGAATACGTCCCCACATAGCATTGATATATAACCCTTTCAAGACCCACATTACATAAATGGTAAAACAAAAACTAAGTGTTCCAACAAAATTATGACAGAATTTAGATGTACTCAAGGTTAGGCACCTGTGAGCTTTGAATTCGTTGTGGGCTCGAAGATGGGATAACCTGTAACTGAAGCAATACACTGGTTATATAATAATATATACAAACTAGAGCTAGAAGGAGAGTAGAATAACTTTGTATCTTATAAAACACGCACCGCTTCCAGATCTACGTCCTCAGATGTAACTTTGAAGCGCCCTTTTTGTTGTACAACTGGTGCCCTTGATTTTTCTTCCAAGTTATCTATGACACATGCAGTAACAACAAATCATGCTATACCCAACCCAGAACAATCCTAAATTAATGCCAGAATACATTTTATTCATGAAAAGAATTGAGATATAAAACAGATGGCTCCTGAGGGACATTTACACATGCCTGATGATTTAGGTGCCAAAAAGCTGTCCATGGAGCGCATGTCACCCACCACCTGAGAGACTAATGGCCCACTAAAATTTCGATCACGATAAGATCGGCATTGGGGTTTGTTCCTGTCAATGGCATTCAGTAGAGATTCAATAAATGGAATTGGAAAGAAGTTATTAAAAATGAACATGCTCAATATGTGTAAATAATCAGCTTCGAATGTATTTGTAAGATTTTGCTCTGCATTTTGTTAGATATTTACATAACAAATTATTGATATTGTCAATATACCTTGTATGCTATTACTGCGTGCCCAAGAAATTATTTCCATAGCAAATCCCAGAGGACCAGATCTAAAATGTAAACTGACGGATCATTTCTCACCTATAAAAATTCATTAAAACTAATAAAAATAGAGTGTCCTTATGAAGAATCGTAACTCTAAAAAAACATGGGAACACTAAAACGAGGAATGGGTAAATTCGGACATGAGGGTAACACAGATCATGTCAGAGCACATTTTTGCTTCTGGCATGGTTCCTTTCCCATAAGGGAGAAACTTGTCTACCGGATATAGCCATGTAGATAGCTAAAAGGTCATTATATCGATATAATGCTATCCATAGTTTGCATACTCGTATTCGGCAAATATTCAGCAAACCCAAAAAAAATTGACTTGGCAAAAACTCGACAAGACTCGCAAATATTCGCAACTTAAAAATATGCAAATTTCTTTAAAAAACATAAATTTTATGCAAAATATAGCTACAAAATGTATCAAATGAGTCTATAAAATGTTGGAGAAGTGTTTTCTATTAGATTTGAATACAAATACAATACAAAATCACATCATCATGTGAATACAACAGCCGGTTGATAAGTGCTATGAATTGGATGCTATAAATAGTAAGGAATAAATTGTCAAAACTGAAACAAGTGCAAGGCAGCTAGCAATCAGGAAATGATAGGTGATTACAAGGATCCCTTACATTATTTCTTGCAGCTTGGAAGAAATAGCATAACTATGGGACTCAAGTGCAAGGCAGCTAGCAATCAGGAAATGATAGGTGATTACAAGGATCCCTTACATTATTTCTTGCAGCTTGGAAGAAATAGCATAACTATGGGACTCATGCTTCTTAAAGAGTACCGAAAAGGACATGCAAAAGAATTGGAAGCGTACTCTAGACCCAAAAGCATTATTTATACAATAATAACAGTCGTTCAACAGCTAAGAGCAAGGAAATGATACGTGATCCCAGGAATCACATATAATTATTACTGAGCTTGGCAGGCAGCAATGGCAACAGGCCAAGTGCAGCTTACAGAAAACAGCAGGGGATATACATAACAATGTGAGCTTAGGACATATACCCTTAAAGCACAAGTCATCAAAGAAGTAAAACCCACTTTATATTTTGACTGATGAAATAAATAAGAAAGATAATAAACAAATGATGTCATAAATCTGTCTAGTTTTCCCATTAACAAAATATGATATCACAACTTAGAAAAAGTCTTAACTTCGCCGTAGCATCAAACAACATCTCTTTTAAGGATACCATATGTAAAGTTGAAACGAAAATCCTACACCTCCAATCGCATGATACTGAAGAAATAAGATAAGATGTTTCTCATATTTTATGTCCTAAACCCAACTTATTCAGAGATGAATATAATGCTCTCAAAGATACAAGCTGATAAAGGTAATGCCACTGTCATTATGAATAAAAAGGAGTATGAAAATAAAATGTCTGACCACCTTACAACATCAAGCAAAAGAATCAATTCCATACCCATAGAAAACTTACTAACAGAAATAAACATATCATCAAAGCTTCATCTCTTGACCCTTCCATTAAGCACAAATTAATAAATACCTAAAGCCCCTTTATTCCCAAAATTTATGGCTAAACTAAAATTCATAAAGATATTATTCCTTTGTCCCGTTTGAGTACAATTGAATACCCAACCTTTGGCCTTGCCAAATTCTTAACTAAGCAACTGCGACTCCCAAACTAGTCATCCTCCATCATGCCTCAAAAGATTCTGCTGATTTTGTCACTAAAATAAATAACCTTAAACTCAAAGATAATGATCTCCTTGTAAGAATATTCGCCATGAAAACTTGCAGGGAATATTCGCGAATTTGGCGAATATTCGCCAAGTATTCTCAACGAATATTCACCAATATTCGACGAATATTCCCTGTGAGTTTTCATGGCGAATATTCGTTTAGGCAGGGTTTTGGTGAGTACTTGCCAACTCAAGCGAGTACTCACCGAGTTTTCTAACTATGATGCTATCATTGAGCAAACCTCTGTCAAGGCTTTGTATAGCCAAAATAGTAATCCTAGCCTGAAATTGAGGCAGAGAGCCTTTAAATACTACCCACAAAGGAATAAATTCCTGATGGCACATACCACCTGTCACAACATCATCGCATAAATAATATATTTTTCTTCAAGAAAACTGGAAGACAACAATACACTTATTGTTATTAACTTATTACAGCCAAAACACGCTGCTTAGTCATAATTTATTTCATAAATTTGGCTTCCCATAAATAGTATTCAAGCCAAAATTCCTCACACATAAATGGCAATATATTATGTCCCCAATAATCAGCACTCCTGCATCGCTCTACTTGAATGGTGCTTTCTCTAGATTTATAGCAGAATCATTTTGTTTCTTGTTGGGGACATGAGAAGCAATACCTGTCACAAACAATTTCATCTGACTTATAATGTTGGTTTTAAGTTAAAGTTAACAATCAACTAGGTATGCATGAGATGATTAGCATCTTTATTAATGTCAAAAATAAAATCATCTATTAGGGTAGACAGTAGGCACTGTTTAAAATTTCTTGAGATCGCATAGAAAACACAATTGCCTCAGACACAGCCTAATCCTAGATGTCACGCACAACCATCCTTAGCAGAATGTAGCAATTCCTTGTACATAAGAATATACAACAGAAATATGAACTTTTAGTCATTTGACTCCTTACAGTGTCATAAAATATTCACTCTAATACGTTGGAATTCAAAACTTTGAAATCTCCATTAAAAAACTATGTTCCACCAAGTTTCCGGACGGGATGGGGGAACGTGTTTGTGGGATGGGTTTTTTTTGGAGGCCTTTTTTTAGGGACGGCTATTAAAAATAAGGGAAAATATAAAAATATAGGAAATTTCAAATATTCATATGATAACATTGATAAAGCATTCATCACACATATTATAGAACCTTAATACATAAAATTGGAGCTGAATTGAGATTTCACATAAGATTCAAGTTTCAATTACAATAATAATTACAATGAAATGCCCAAGGGCTGCAAGTTTCAAGTACTCACTACAATATCTCTGAAACATAGAAAAAGTATATAGTACACAACACCTGCACAAAAACAATTCAAATGCAATCATATGCATCATCAAGCATACAATTAGCAAATGCATTGTCACACTTTTGAGCAGGCATATTGGAGCGGTCATGATAATAGGGTTTTTCAGAAATGAGTAAATAACCCGCTGTTTTTTTCAGCAAAACATATTACTTTATGCTCTGTTCATACACCTTTGCTGCACAACACAACATTGAACTGAATAACACACTCTTTTTCACCAAAACATTTTACTCTATGTTTTGTAGTCTCACACACCTTTCACAACATTGAGTCAAAAACAGTCTTTTTTGGAAAACATATTAGTATTACTCTATGCTCTGTTCGTACACCCTGTGTTGCACAACACAACATTGAACTGATACCACAATGTTTTTCACCAAAACACATTACTCTACGTTATGTATTCATACACATAGTTCAAAGAATTGGGTAAATACCTGTGTTTTTCATGAAAACATATTACTCAATGCTCTGTTTATACACCCTCTATTGCACAGCAAACCATTCAACATAATACCACAATTTGTTTATCACCAAAACATATTATATGTTCTCTATTCATAGACACGTTGCTGCATGAGCAATACAAAACTATTAAATGAATTCACTGTAGAATATTGCTCTCTTGCCTTCTTCTCACTATTGTTCTCTTTTCTTCTCTCTGTTGTTTTCTTTCTTTGTCTTCTCCTTCACAAGATGGGAAATGACAAAAACGAGCTTCTTTTTTGTTTTAGTTGTAAGAGGGAGGGGGCACATTCCTTTTTTAAATTAACTGTGTTTTTTTTTTTAAATTAACTTTACCTTTGCTGGGATGTAGGGGACGCCCAGACGTCCCCGGTATGGTCAGGGGACTTGTAGAAGTCCCTTGGCCGTATCGGGACATCTGGACGTCCCTTGCCGTCCCCTGCTCCAATTTTGACGTCCCAAGGACGTCCCCGATGTTTTTAGCAAATTGGGATGGGTAGGGACGCTTTCGCACGCACCGAAGTTCAAACGCCCCGGTACGGGACGAGCCTAAAAAGGTAGGGGACGCGTCCCCATGGAACATAGCTAAAAACCAATTTTCACAAAGTTATTGTTTGAAATTAAAATATGGTCAACATATAGCACGAGAAATCAGAATCCTATATTGCAGACACTGTATTGCCTTCCTCAGCTCCACACAGCCAGCAGATGCAACTCTAGTAGAATTTCAATTACACCAAACTTGAAGAGAAGCAAGGTCATGCATCAATTAGACAGAGTTACTATCTTTGGATTCAAAGGTAAAATATTGCAAGTTCCTCTTTACAAAACTCAATTCCCCTAGAATCACTTGGCATGCCCTATCAGAACATCCAACAATGAAAAACTTCCATATTATAAGAAAGGCTCGAGCAAGAGGATGGTTTGAATAAATGGAAAGTCGCTGAGGGGATCAGATACGCATTAAGAACAAATGAATGCATCATATTCCCTACTCATCGTATCATAGTGCTCCCCACTTCCTTTAACTCTCAGATGGACCTTCGGGTTTCTTTTAATTTGCAATGTTCAATTATACTAATTTCATGAAAATATATATCATATATACGGAATAATCAAAGCATACATGACATATTTATACAAATGCCCAAGGGTCTCAAATCCAGGGTATTGCACCATATTAAACCACTACTAAAAACAAATTAAAAAGAGATCCACCAGGGAGACAACAAAAGACGTTGGTGCCAGACAACAGAGGTAATGAAGTGTACAAGAGAATTGTTTCCTAAGTCTGCCACTTCTGCATCCATTTTATTTCACTCATCACCGAGGCTCAATAGCCATGTCTCTGAAATATTGCAGGGGTTGATACCCATCAACAACAGACATTTCCAAATTTTATGTAAGTATAGTTAAAAAATTTTATAGCAAAATAGTATTAAAGTTTTTCTTGATATGGAAGGAAGTCTTTAAGATTCAAAACATTCAGAGATGTTAATGTCAATTTCAAGAGCAAGAATGGTCCAAAGAACAAATCCAGGGGGCATAGGTTGCTTTCAGGATCTGGCCTACCTAATATATTGATTGTTGTTGATTTCATTGATTGGACATCAAGCCCGAAAATAGGAAAAGAGAACTATTTTCTTGATCTCCATTAGGATATAGCTAGAACTTTGCATTCAGGATCGTGGCAGTTTATCCTATAGTCACAACTGACATTCTTCTTTCTTGAGAACCAACCATAAGTGAGCAATCATTGAAATAATGCAGATAGCAGATACCATTGGAACCAGCAGCTCCATGGTCCAAAAGCAGAGTGCACAGATACAGCAATTATGTTAAAATTAAAATCATTTAACCTATATTTAAAATGAAAACGTATATCAAGAATATCAATGCTTAATTAAAACATATCTAAATTAGTAAATTATCTAATATCCAATGCTAGATATCAAATATTTAATATTAAATATTTTTAACGTTTCATTTTTTATTTTTCAATATTCTATTATATGTTTGCTAATATCAAACATTTATATTAACCTAACAAATTATTTTTCTTCCATTCGCAGCCGCGTGGAGAGACGCACACTAATTACAAACTCATAACCCATGGGAAAAGGTAGAAAACTAGGCATTCCATGGATTAAAAAGAAATTGCAGATTGTGGGGACCAAAGGAAAATAGACGAAATGAAAGAAAAGAAGCAGGCCTGGCCAATGGGAACAGATCAAATGAAAGGACAGAAGCCAATCAAAATTTTGTAAGAAAAGAGTAAATCAACACTCATTCACCTCCCTTCCTCAGTTGCTGCTATGAAAATGTATTTAATGGGTCGTCTGCAGTTTTTCTTATTATCTTTTTAGCCTTTAGAGGTTTTTTACTTTTTCAGGTTACTTTTTTACTTTTAAATCAGATACGGCTATGGACGGATCGCATACCATATCCGATATGGCTCAGTTACAAGCCTATATTTGGATACGGACAGGTCAGGTATCCAGGCTGTCTCCGAGCCAAGCTTTACCTATATCCATATCTGTACCCGGCACACAGATATGCATGCCATAGCTGAAGGGGTTCCATATCCTACAACCCTGTCCAAATGAGATAAAATGATTACAATTATAACAAAAGGAGGAAGACTTGAGTAAATGCCACCAGGCAAAGAAATTGAGTTGTGACCAAAACAAAGAATTATAGAGAACTACAAACAAGCAAAGCATCAATAAGAACTGTGGGAAAGACTGATTTCTATGATATCGTGAAACACTTTCTGAAGTCTTTGACTGAAAAAATCTGCTCAATTACTCTGCATCATTTCCAATGAAAGGAAAATAGTTCTTCACAAGTTGCATACTTTTTACATTCTCAGTGAACATTTCTCCAAACACAGAATGCAAAAAAACAAGTTGGAACCATTAGAAAGACTGTGACTAACCATCTCTTTTCTAGGTATCTCCAAAGAAATAGTTGCAGTATAAAACACAACCAGACTGGATCCTGCTCAAGTTCAATTCGGCCAGAATTAAGATGAGGTAATTTCTCTAGCCTCTTTTCATCACTCCTTTATTACCACAAATGATTGCAGTTCATTTATTTAGGTCATAAGCAACACTCATGTTTTTGAATAGCTATAGAAGAATCAACATGGAAATCCTGAAAGGGTTATAGGCATGTTAAGGCCCAAAGTAGGCATTCACTTCAAAAAAGCAGTCAACCGCATCTTCCTTTAAGAGAGAATGAGACAAATACATATTACACATAAGAAGGGTTAATTATGCCATAATTACTGTTTATGATCTCAATCTGACATCATAAAATGTTTATAATAAACCCACCTATTTTATCTCTCTTGGACATCTTGCCATTCAATTGACAGCATTCATTATAGTGATATGATCACTAGAACGATTGGTGCCACTATGGCCACGGGATTTCACAGTTAATACCTGTGAATGTCAATAAATGAGCCTCATCAATTGATCAGACAACTCAGTTTTACTCCTGCATCAGAAAATGAAGGAACACCAGCAAATACACCAGAGCCTTAGGATTTACCTATGTGGTCTATTAGGCTTTCTCTATCCCTCTTGGTTTAACATGATATCCCACCTAATGAAAAGCTTGCTCTAGTCAAAGGGGACGATCAACCACGGACACTTGGAACGGGGGACAGGTCTCTGAGGCAAGGAGACCGAGGGCCTAGGTTTGGGGACAACAGCACACATATATATAGTACTTGAAAAAATAGTTATAAAAAAATGTATAAGGAATAACAAATGAAACTTTGAAATACTAAACACATTGCAATGAACAATGAAAATGTCGAATATCAATATATTAATATATATACATAGTACTTGAAAAAATAGTTATAAAAGAAATGTATAAGGAATAACAAATGAAACTTTGAAATACTAAACACATTGCATTGAACAATGAAAATGCCAAATATCAATATATTAATATTTATATTCAAAATGATGATTACATTCAATGTAATTGGCCAATGTCTCAATGCCTCTAATCATCCCCAAAGTCTACACCAAACACCTCATCACTCGAACTGCTAGACTCCTCAAGGTCAAGCTCCTCCAAACCAATTCCATCCAACCCCATCCATGCCACATCATCATCAATCTAAGACGGCTCCTCTGGCTCTACATCTCATCGTGTTGCTCCACTCTCCTTGTATGTAAGACTAAGTGTGTTGCAGTCAATGAAACACAAGGCACTATGTACATCTACAAGTTTCTCCGCCCTATGGGTCATGGCTTACCTTGAATGCTTGATGAACATGTTGAAAACTAGAAACTAGAAATTCTTAAAAATTGATTTAAATTACAAAAAAATTGACATAACTATGACGTGGTGGGTAGTCGAGATGTCCCTTTTTGAGGGGGCGCGTCCCGTGGAACACAAGCGATCAATAAGCCATCAAATCTCCCAAGTAGTATTCTTTGCCCAAAGCTCTTCCATTTCATTCTTTGATCACAAATTACACTCAACTATAGCTTTTATTTGTTAACCCCACATATAACCTACAAATTGTCTTGCGCTTATCATATATCGCCTACATATTATCTATTTGAGTGTATATTAAGAAAATCCCTCCCTTTCTTAAACTAGTACAAATATCTTAAATTTATCTATCTCGAAAAGATTGATATGTGTCAATCTCGAGGCACTTGCTTTGGATTTGTCACATAGTTTCATCCAAAGAAGGGTTCCATATTGATTTACAAAGCTTTCACCTTCTCCACAAATTTTCCATTGTCCGTGATCAATGGCTTCAATGTGTTGAGCTCGGAAAAAAAAAATTAGGTACAAAAAATTGGGCTTTGAAATCCATCATATGCCCAAGATGTCAAGATTTTCATATCGCCTTCTCCAAGCAGGAAGGAAAATTTAAAATTGTACCATGACAATCAAATGAACATCAAATTTAAGCTCAAACATTTTTATTGAAAGTCATGCATGTCGAATAATTATAATCTTACCTATGAGGTTCCTTACTTACAACCATATGTCTCAAATATTTTTCTCCAAGCCTTTTCACCTTCTAACATTATATTCTCCCATTCCCACAAAGGATCTTATACGACTTAAACACTATTGAAAACTCAACTAGGGATGTTTTCACTTTAGTTCAACCACATCAACTATATAGTTGTCCACATGATAGGCAGCAAAGTCAATAGAAATGTTGAACAAAAGATGGTTGCTCAAAACCAAAATAGGCCTTAAACTAGGTCAACTAATAAGAACTTCTTTACAACTGATACTAATGGGAAACTTGGCTATTTCCAAACTCTACCAAGGGTGGGAAGACTATAACGGTGATACATATATTTACAGTGAGATGGAACCTCAAGGTACTAATCTGGATGATAACTCCAGAATTATCAATGTTTCATTCCGAAAATGATCAATTACGTCACAAATCACCCTGAACATGGCAACAAGGGTCCTGAACAACTAAGCATTCTAATAAATATTTGTTTCAATCCTCCTTTTATGCGACTTCCTCAATGACAGCCTTTTTGACCATGGTCAAAACTGCATCAGCTATATTGAACTCAACCAAAAACACTCACAAGGGGGAAACAAGGGGTAAAACAAGGAAGACTCTTGAAACCAGTATCCCTCTGGTTACCCCAACTTTTGGACCATTTTATACTATTCAACCATCGGAAAATCAGAATATCCACAATTTCAGCAAGCTCAACCCAATATACGAGCCTGCCTGTTATACATTATGGACTGCATGAGCCCAATGCAAACATCGGCCAACAACCAAATGGCTCAAATGCAAAATCAGATCCTTGATATGAACAACAAACCACGCCAAATATATTGTGGGCCTCCCAATTGGCATCGTCACCCCGTCGCCACACCTTACTGGTGGGAGTAGGAAGGTCATACAACGCCCAATCCAAAACAAAATCTTTCAAACACTCCCACGAGGAAACAGGGGGTACAACAAGGATTACTCTTCAGACCAGTATCCCTCTGGTTACCCCAACTTTTGCACCGTTGTATACTATTTAACCATTGCAAAATCAGCACCACAATTTCAGCGAGCTCAACCCAATACATGAGCCTGCATGTTATACATTATGGACTGCATGAGGACAATGCAAACATCGACCAACAACCAAATGGGTCAAATGCAAATTCAGATCCTCGACATGAACAACAAACCACAACATATATATTGTGGGCCTCCCAATCTGTATTGTCACCCTCATCGCCACACCTTACTGATGGGAGTAGGAAGGTCATACAACAGCACCCAATTCAAAACAAAGTCTTTCAAACATTGCAAAATGAAACCCTTTTGTGTACATTGCTTTGATTGACATAGGACATATATCACCTGGCATAACCTTTGGTGGTTGTCAAGATCCAATTGCCCACCCACCTAAACTCTTTCGCAACCTATACAAATATGTTGGGTTTTAAGATTAGATTATTGCATATAGTATAGGTTTTAATATGCTATAGTTTAATAATAGGCAAGTTGTTGGTTGGTTGTAACATCCATGTAGAATAGGTTGAGGGATAAGAGTTTTTGGAGAAGTTTTAGGTACATATCGTAAATAATAAAATATGATTAGTGATTTTATACTTTCACATTCCATAAAATAAGATGGAGTTATTTGGATAAAATTGTGCGTGAGCTTTTCTTATCGACGCTTTCTGATCATTCCCCATGATCCATCATCAAGATGAATAATCTTGTGTGAGAACAATGGACTGGTCTTTGCTTATAAAGAGGAAAAGTCTGTGTGAGAAGGGGAAGAATTAACGGGCAGAAAACATTTAGCCATTTGAATTCATATAGTATTAAAAGATTGAATTCTTAAATAATTAAAACTGGTTAAGAACTAAACAAGAAAATTAAGAGAGAGAAATTGAATACGGAGACTTGGAAAGAGACAAAAGGAGGAAAAAAATGGCGAGTGGAGGGTGGGAAATAATAAAGTTGGAGAGGGGGTTTATTTACTAACCATGATCAAAATCTAATTGAAAGACCCTACACCTAAGAGGACAGGAACAAACAAAATCACATGGAGTTTCTTAAGATATGGATGACAGTTTTCCAGACATTGTTAAGCCCTAAACCTTCATCTTTGTTACGGTTATGGGTATGTCTCCCTATTTCAATGACCTCTCTCAATTTCAATTTCTTATAGTGATTCTCCGCCGCAAGCACCCTTGTCTCCTCAATACAAATAGAATGGTTGGTTTTTTTGAGGGTGTTCAGTCAGGGCTGATTTCTCTATCCTTTCAAAACGAATGTTGCAGCATGTTCTTTAATTCCAGAGCAGATATCCCTAGTTTTCAATTATTATTAAAACGTTGATAACAGCAATAATATAAAGTCGTTTATATAATAGTTGCTTTTTATATTATTAAAATTTTGGGTTTAAAGTTTTATATCGTTTCTAGGAAATTATAAAAACTGTCAAAAAATGAAGAAATGGCAAAAAAATTATAATACCTGAAGAATATTAAACGTTATTAAAAGTTTAATCGAAGAAACCAATTTGATTGTGTAACTTCTAAACTAGGAGACGGTTCCTGCTAAACCTTTCCAAGAAAAGTAAAACTACCTTCTAAATATCATGCCAAACATCACAGCAATAGGTGTCTCTCTAAACCTAATACACTCATCTTGTACATGAGAACATTTTTGGTGGTACCTGAAACCCATAATAGAGTTTTTGTTCGAGGAGGGAAGCATATGGAAGAAACAAACACAACAAAAAACAATGTCAAAACCGTAAGAGCACATCATGCAGCTGTCAATGGTCTGCAGGACCATCAGAATCCACCTAGCTAGCTCAACCAAGTTCAATCTTGAGTTTGCTACTAGCTTGGAGATTGATTCGCTTCTTTAGTAACAAATACACAGCCCAAACAGCTACAAAGCCAAAGACGGTGATCATCAACGGCAATGACAAAAAGTACCTATACTTCAATTGCATTCAAGACAAACATTGACATGATCAACACCCACTGAGAAAACTTATTGAGGACTCAATCCCACTAATGTCGTGTTTTGTAACTATTCGGTGAGACTTGATCTAGCCAAAGGACCTATTTAGGTGAGGTTGAGCCCACCAAAGATGAGCGTAGTGAGCACCACTCCCACTACTAGTATAGCTTTGAGAAATAGTTGAGTGTGTCCCTATTCATGCAAATTTGTTCTATGTTGTGAACAATTGTGTCCTTGTTCACACAGGTTTGTATGTATTGTTGTGTGTGTCCTAGTTCATACGGAATTTGCATTTCTCAATGAACGATGGGTTCGACTCTTTTAATCAGGTGTTAGTAGGTGTAATGAGGCCATTCCCAATACTGTCTGTAAGTGTGATGAACTGCAAGTCTGTTCCAATTCACGTGATGTTGATTCTCTCCCAATATTAGAACCTCCGATTCAAAAATCGTGATTTATCGCTGATACATCACCAAAAGCAAAAAAGGATTAAACTTTCAAAAAATCATGATTTTTGTCATAGCGATTAATCAGTGATAAATGGCGATTTTTATGGGTGAAAATCGACCCAAAATCGTGGAAAATCGCGGGTTTAATGTAATACGGCAAAACAGAAATAAAAGTGCCATTTTCCATGCATTTTGACTCTTTTTTTTTGCTGCGCGATTTCAATTGCTGGACGAGCAGGTTCGAACTTCGAAGCAGGTGAGAACCATCACGTTTTCATGTTTTCAGTCTCACGTTTTCGCTAGGGTTCCTGTCATTCGGGCGGGATATATTATTGCATCTGTCATGTTGAATTATTTATTAGCTAGCTGCTAAAGTGCTCTGCAGGGTTGTTTGAGAGAAAACACGTGGGTAAAGTTTTAGAGAAGTCAAGTGGGCAAAGTTTAAACTTTAAACTGTAAACTAAATGCATGTACAGTCTCGAATCCTCCATGAATATATTTCGGTTTCCACTTTCCAGTAATGTGAGTATTGTATGGCATATGCTTTGAATATATTTCGGTTTTCATTTTAATTTTTAAATTTTAATGATATTGTTGACAGTCAGTCTGCTTTGAAGTAATGTTGAACAAATCATTTTAATGATATTGTTGACAGTCATAGTCTGCTTTGACTATGACTGTCAACAATATCATTAAAATGATTTGTTCAACATTACTTCAAACCAATGTTACGCGAGGATGCATCCCTAGATTTTGGTGACATTTGTTTAACATTACTTCAAACTAGTTTTACGCGGGATGCATCCCTAGATTTTGGTGACGTCCCGAATGTTTCGGGACTTGGAAGGACGTCCCCAATTTTTTAAAAATCTTTCAAAAGTTTTTTGATGTTTTTACTATTAAAAGGTGTTATTTTTACCAAGAGCATTCAATTATAATCTTGAAAGTACCTAAAATACATTAAATACAGTTTAAATCCCTAAATGTCATTGAAAAAGTTTAAAATATTGAAATATTAATTTTTATGTATTATTTTAATAGTCGTCCCGAAATTTAGGAATTTTTGTGCGTCTCGAAACCCGGTTCCTCCGTAACCCCGCCATCGAGACTTAGGTAGCTATAATTCAAACTCAAAGCAGACTAATGATTTGTTGATGTTTAACATTAGTTCAAAGTTCAAACTCAATGCAGACTACGATTGTCAACAATATCATCAAAATGATTTGTTCAACATTACTTCAAAGGAGACTATGACTGTCAACAATATCGTTAAAATGATTTGTTCAACATTACTTCAAAGTAGACTATGATTGTCAACAATATCATTAAAATGATTTGTTCAACATTACTTCAAAGCAAACTATGACTGTCAACAATATCGTTAAAAAGTTTACCCACTTGACTTCTCTGAAACATCATGATTTTTGCTATAGTACACAAAACAGCCCTGCAGAGCAATGAGCACTTTAGCTGACAAATAATTCAACATGACAAGATACAATAATACATCTTGCCCAAATGGCAAGTACAACTTGACACATTGCAATGCATTATGGTAATACTTGGAGCATTGGATTAATAATATTAATGAAGTGTTTTTGCATAGTTACCATATTCGCCCGAACATGGGCAAAATTCGGTTCGGAGCGAACTTTTTCAAAAAAAGAACTTGTTCGGTTTGTAATATTCGCCGATTCGGAGGTTTGACTAAAATGTTTTTTAGTTGAAAAATTAAAACGTTTTACCCTAAAAACGTAGGCGGAATCCCTAAAAACGTAAGCCGAAACCCTAAAAGCGTACGCGGAATCATTAACCACACGCAAAGCAAAAAAACGCGAAACAGTCCCGAACCAGCAAACAGGTAAAGCGGCAAAACAGTCCCGAACGCAGCCATTGGAGGTCTCCACGAGGTCGCCACGAGCGCATCCTGGTAACTGGTAAGTGCTCGAACCCTGCAAAAGTTCAAAACTATAAAACGCGAAATCATTATTCACTGTTCAGTGCAAATTTGCCAAAAAAAAAATATTAACTGCGAATGGAATGGTCCAATGGAATATGGTTTTCGAAATGAAAATCACAATAATTTATTAATTGTTAATTGCCATTGGTAATAGCCTAATAGGTAAATATTATTTACTAAATAAATTATAATTATTAATAATATATATTACGGTTGGTAAATTGGTAAATACTAAATATTATTTACTAAATAATAATATCTATTGCACTTCGAATAGTCTGTAACATTTTAATTTAACGGTTTAATTTAAAAATAAATATTATTATATTACAATATACTCAATAATAAATATTGCATACGATTCCCATCGTATGCAATATTGAGTATATTGTAATATAATAATATCTATTTTTAAATTAAACCGTAATTTTATTAATTTGTTAGTATGTAAAAAAATTAAAAAATATTGTCCTAATATTTGTTTTTGCAGGTTCAGAGAATAGTTGGAAATTGGAAGGTAAAGGAAAAGAAAAGTGGGTCAAGATGTCTAGCAGCAATCGTTCTGTGGAGATGAAATACATCGTCCTAAGAGATGGTAATAAACTAAATATGAGATGCACCTTGTGCAATGGGAATATTACAGGCAGTGTAACTAGAGTTCGGTACCATTACTTGGGAGGATCCAAAGATGTCAAGCAGTGTCCAATAGCAAATGTGAATTCAAAGGAAGGTGAATACAAAGATTTCATACATCGAGTTCAAGCTAAATTTAATGTGAGTCGTGTTGGAGCATTAGCTTCAGAAGCAAAGAAGGCTAAAATCCAACACTCTATCTCACAAATGGGCTCCTTCAACAGTTCAAATCGCTCTCCATCACCATTATCAGAAGGAAGTGGAAGTGCAAGCAAAGTGGAAAAGTCACAAGGTTCATTGAAGTCCATTTGGAGGCCACAACACAAACATGAGGTAGACAGGTTGGCAGCTAGATTGTTTTATGCAGAGGCCATCCCTTTCAATGTAATTCGTTCCCCACATTTCAAGTCTTTCATGGATGCAGCAATTGAGTTTGGCAAGGGTTACACATTGCCTTGTTATGAAAGACTAAGAACTAGTCTTCTTGAAGAGGAGGTGTCATCTATAGCTAGTGAGCTAGATGAAATGAAAAAAAGTTGGAAAAGAACAGGTTGCACAATAGTAAGTGATGGATGGTCAGATTCAAGGCGAAGGCCACTCCTAAATCTTTTGGCAATATCTCCTCAAGGTGCAATGTTTATAAAATCTATTGATACAAGTAATGAGCAAAAACTTCTCTTTTCATTTCCAAATGCATCGAATCAGCCATTTTGGAGATAGGAGAAAATAATGTTGTTCAAGTTATTACGGATAATGCAGCCAAATCGAATGCAAGGACTAGGAGAGATACTCATGGATAGATTTCCTCATATCTTTTGGACACCTTGTGCAGCCCATGTGTTGGATCTTTTGCTTGAAGATCTATCAAAAATAGAATGGGTAAGCAATATTGTGATTGAAGGAAAACAAATCTCTAAGTTTATCCTCAATCACCGGTTGACATTGAACTTGTATCGTTCTTTTGCAAAACGTGAGCTTCTTTCCCCTGCTGAAACAAGATTTGCCACCAACTTCATTACTTTGCAAAGGGAGGTAGAGGAGAGGACAGCATTAAGAAAAGTGGTGGTTACAGATGAATGGACAGAGTCAAAGCTTTCCAAGGAAACCCATTCAAAAGAAATTGAAAAAATTATCTTAGGGGACACATTTTGGGATGGTGCTAAGAAGGTTGTAAATGTGTTTGAGCCACTTGTTCGAATTTTGAGAATGGTTGATGGTAATCAGCCATGCATGGGTTTTGTATATGAGGGCATGGATAGAGCAAAAGAAGAAATCCAAAAGATACTAGCAAATGATGTTGAAGAAGTCAAGCGTATTTGGGAAATCGTGGACAAACGATGGTTCATGCTACACCGTCCTCTACATGCAGCAGCTTGTTATTTGGATCCTAAATTAGTAGAGGTAGATCATGATGCAGATGAGGAGATAAAGAGAGGTATACTTGCAACCATAGACAGGTTGGTACATGATGAGGATGAGAAGGAAAAAGCAAGAGAACAACTTACTATTTTCAAGAACCAACTCAAAATGTTCGGTGAAAAAGAAGCAAGGGCAAGTAGGATGACATGGGAACCATCTAAATGGTGGCAGACTTATGGGTCTTCTACTCCACATTTGCAGAAGCTTGCCGTGCGAATTTTCAGCCAATGTTCTAGTGCTTCTGCTTGTGAAAGAAATTGGAGTACACATGATTTAATCCACACAAACAAGAGAAATCGATTAGGGGCTCAAAAACTCTCTGATCTTGTTTTTGTGCATAGCAATTTACGATTGCTTACTCACTCTCTTGCAAATGAAGATGACAACTCTCGCTTGGGAGAAGCATGTTTTGGAGATGAAGAAAATGTTGATGATGATGACCCTACTACTGCAATATTAGATGAAGATGCTAGTGACACTTTTGATGTAGAAGCAGGATTTGATGTTGCAAATGTTTAAAATTGCATTTTTATTTTTGGTTAATGCTCAAAACTTTGAAGTTTGAGCAATGGATAATTCTCATCGCTATATATTATATCAATATGTATGAACTATGAACTTATGAACTATGAATTTTCATTGTCTGTCATAAATATAACTTGTAAGTCTTAAGTTTACCATGGATTTTGCTATACATTTATATGTTTTAAGACTTTAGTATACTTGTATGTTTATTTATTTGTATGTGTGATTGATTTTTTGAAGCAAGTATGGATAATTATTCAGTTTTATATTTTTAAAAATTTATATTTTTTGAACCATACCGAACCGAACCGAATTTTTGCAAAATTCCGAACTTCCGAACTTTTTTCCCCATGTCCGAACAACCCGAACTTTTCGAACATGGTAACTATGGTTTTTTGTGGTTATTTAGCTTATTTTGTTGCATGTGGTTAATTCTTATTTATATTATTTGTTTCACCAGGTGACTTTTCTAAGACTTGTAAAACTAAGACAAAAAAACTTGTGTTGTTTTTTAGAATGGCGTCGGCATCCAGTTCAAGTTCAACTGCTCTTAGTAAGCCTAACTCAAAAGACCCCTCTTGGAAGCATTGTGAACGAGTAGAAGGCAATTGTGTTGTATGCAATTATTGTGGAATGAAGATGAGTGGAGGTGTCTATCGCCTTAAGTTCCACATTGCACGGATACTAGGGAATAAAGTGACAGTGTGCACACAAGCACCGCCTGAGGCTCAAAGAGAGTTGTCTGCTTTCCTTGCAGCTTATGTAAAGAAAAAAGAAGAAAAAAAGATGAAAGTTAATGCACTTGCAGCTCTAGTGAATAGAATGGTAGCAAGAAAGGATTTTGACATTGAAGGCTCTTCTATTGCCTCAATTCCAGGGGTCGACATTAGGGCCAGAGTTCATCCACTCAAAGTAGTTCAAATGCATTTTTATCTAGCGAAATAGAACTGGGTCACAACCTTCACTCGAAGGTACCGCTTGGAATAAAGAAATGCACAATGAAGTAAGAATAATTGCGGCAAACTTTTGGTACAACATTCCTTTCAATGTGGCAAAAGTTCATGTTGGGAGAATTTGGTCAATGCATTGACTGTTGTCGAAGCGGTTCAAGGCTCCTACACCCCATGATTTGAGTGGCCCATTGTTGGAGGATTTTGTCATGCATACCAAAACTCTTGTAGAAGAGCAAAAGAAGGTATGGCAAAAAAAAGGTTGCACCATTTTGTCTGATGGGTGGATGGATGGAAAAAACCCAACATTGATTAACTTCCTAGAGGCTTCAAGAGGGAAGTTGGTCTTCTTTAAGTCAATTGATGCCTCCCACCAAGTGAAAACTTCAAGTACTTTCTGTGATATGTTAGATGAGGTGGTGAAGGAAGTGGGTGTGGCGAATGTCGTCCAAGTTATGACAGACAACGCGACAACATATGTAGCAGCTGGGAGACTTCTTGAGAAGAGGCACCGCACCCTACACTTTTTTGGACCCCTTGTGTAGCCCATTGCTTGGATCTCTTATTGGAGGACATGGGAAAACTCTCATGGGTGAAAAATGTGGTTGAAGATGCAAGAAATATTACCAAGTTCATCTACAATCACACTTGGGTGCTAAACTTGATGAGAGAGCACACCAATGGAAAGGAGCTTGTGCGATCGGGGGTCACACGATTTGCCACAAACTTCATTACATTGCAGAGCATTGCAGCCTCACTAACATCCCTTAAGCAGATGTTTGTGAGCACACAATGGTTGGAGTCTCCCTATGCTAGAAAGGTCGAAGGGGAAAGGGTCGTGAAGACCGTTTTCGATGATATGTTTGCAAAACAAATGGAAGAAATCATGAAGGTAACCTAAACTTAAATATTTGTTTATTTATCATTTATTTATTATATATTTTTATTAATTTTGATTATAAATTTATGTATTTTTTTGTGTCAGAGCCTTTGGTTCGAGTTCTATGAATGGTGGATGGGGAGAAAAACCCAATGGGTTATTTGTATGAGGCTATGGACGTGGCCAAGGAAGCCATAGCTAAATATTATGGGCAAAATCAACGAAAATATGAACCCATTTGGCACATAATTGATCGGAGATGGAACAAGACACTCCATCGACATATACATGCAACAACGTACTACCTAAATCCAAAGTTTTTTTATTCCCCATCATTTAAGGTTGATGAGGAGGTTATGGATGGCCTTAATACATGCATAGAGAGGATGGTATCGATGAAAATATTAGAGATGCAATTGTTGACGAGTTGCAGATTTACAAGACTGCAACAGAGGGGAGGCTCGTTTCTTCGGCTCTATGTGTGAAAAGAAGAAACACTCTTCACGACTGTAAAAACAAATTCAGTCATTTGTATTTAGTCTTGTTACACGTAGAACTAGATACTAGAAATCTTTCATTTATTCAACCTAGTTAACTTATAAACCCGAAGTGAACCCTCCTTTTATTAGTTCATGTTTCCTTATTTTCATCCATATTTAAGTGTATACGTAATCACAGTGAAGAAAGTTGACTACCTTTGAAATAGTCTTACAAAATCTAAGGTGAATCCCCTACTATATGTTAAAATATAGATCATTATATAGCCTATAATGCAGTTATGTAGTTGTGATTCGGTTAGTAATTGTTCAACCAAATGTAACTACCTATCTCATAATAAATACACCCTGCCCGAATCATTTGAGCATTGTAGTTTGCCTTCTCTCGAGTTCTTTCTTCTCTTTGCATATGCTAACATTGTATCGGAGCGATCAATTCGTAGTCCGAGGAAGCCTTGTCAACAGGCACGAACTAGAAGTTTGGGGAAGCCCTGGTAGGGCACAAACTAAAGATGTTATTTCACCGCTTATTGTAGAAGATTCACAGAAAGGAGAAAATCATGGCTTGTGTATATACAGAATCATGAAGCCATTAGAGGCAGATATGATCGGTCGGTTTTGCACAAAACATGACTCGGTTGGAAGCAAATATCAGTCGTTTTTTTGTGAAAAATCGTGGCTCGAAGGTGTAAAGTCGTGGCTGCTCAAAAGAACGAGGATCAGTTGCAATCTGAAAGAAAAACGTGAGCGCTTTTTGCAGGGGCAAAATAATATCCCTGTGGACGGCGGTAAAGTCGTGGTCAAGAAAAATCGAGGGCACAAAGTCGCAGAAGGCAAAATCGAGAGCAAAACGTGACAATTCACCATATGCTAGTTCGACGAGGGCAAAACGAGAGCACAAAAATTGTGCAAATCCACAGTTCGAATGTTGAATCGTTGGAGCAAAGTCGTGTGAAGAAAGGAGTTTAATATTCTCGAAGGGTTCAGGGCATCATTTGGTTTATATTCTTCCTTCTGAAAAGTCGATGAATTAATATTCATTTTTCCAACAAAGGTACCTTGCTTTTGAATAATCAAATTTGGAGGAATAAGTAATAATATTTTAATACAAGCAAATATAGTTGGAGGGTGATTTGCATAATTTAATATTATTTGTTGGAAAAAGTAATATTGTTTTATTAAGTGTGGGAAAAATATTATTTTATTATTTCCGTTACTTTGGAATAATAAAATGGCAAATATTTCACACTTGACTTTGTCGAAGACACAAAAATTAACGGGCACTAATTTTAATGTTTGGAGCCATAAGATTTTAACGCTTGCGAGTTTCGTGATTGTGATAAAATAATCACGAGTAGTGAAAGTCGACCAACGACTAACTTCATGGATTATGACAAACGTCATAAGGAAGCGTTATTGCTTCTCAAGTTGTCGGTGTCGGATGATATGATACCGGAAGTGCGGAATGCCACTGTGGCAAGCACATTGTGGGCCAATCTTAGGGATAAATATCGGGCGTCGAGAGAAGGGTCGAGTTTTATAACTAAAGAATATGCTCTTTTCCATAAAGTTACTGAAGGTGAACCATTGTCTCGAGCACCTACTTCCGGATGAAAGACCTCGAGACCAATTATCTTCCATTAACAAAAAGGTGGACGACGGTGATATGGTGGCTCTAGTTCAACAACTTACCTTCTTCATATGAGTCATTTGTGGAGGCACTCCATTTAATGCTGAAAGTCAAACACTCACATTTGACAAGGTGAGTTCTACCGCTGTTGCAAAGGAGCGAAGACAACTTCAGCGAATCTAATTGTGACCATTCAGAGAGTGCTCTTGTCACTCAGTCAAAGGGAAAGTGGAAACGTCATTCTAGTGAGTCTTCCACTCGGTATCAAGTCACATGCTATTACTGTCACAAGGTTGGGCACCTTAAGAAGGATTGCCGGAAGCGGAAGTATGATCTTTCGCAGCAGAACAAAAAGCCATGTGATGAGGAACATGTGGCAACAATTGCAGAAGAACAAGATTTGGATGACGGGCATGCTCTTTATTGTCTTACGACATCATGCTCACATGACAGTGGTACTAGTTGTTGGATCATTGACTCTGGTGCATCCGCACACTTTTCATGTCGCAGGGATTGGTATGTTTCATTTATTGCAAATATCTGTTTTGAATCAGTAGTACTAGCTGATGGAGAATCACTTATAGTAGAAGGGATAGGAGATGTATGCATTGTATTGAATAATGCTCATAAATTGTTGGTACGAAATGTGAGATATGTACCTTCTTTACAAAACAATCTTCTATCTATTCATCAATTAACTAAAAATCCCAATATTTATGTAGATTTATGTGGGAAGAAGTGTGTTGTCTCTGATGTGAAACAGAGACAGATAATTGCCCTTCGTCTTGGGGAAGATGGTCAGTATCGGCTTGTTGATCCTGATATGATCAACATGAGTGCACGTGTGGAGGACAGCTCCATCATACAGGATGTGCAAGAGGCTGCAATGCCTTGGGAGGAAGCCATTCCTCATAGATCTGTTGACTTGGATACAGTCAACCTACATGCACCTATTGTGGAGGGAGTATCCACTATATCAGATATACGAGAGACGGACATGCCTTGGGAGGGTGAATTTCCTCATTCTGAAGAACAGTTTGTTGTGGATGGAGACTCCACTATTCCAGATGCAATGACGGTGCATGGTGAGATGGCATGCCCAGCCATTACTCGAGGTACTTGCTCTAAGGACGGAGAGCACGAACAGTTTGCTCATTGTGTTGTGAAGGATCTTTCCCAACGAGGGAGATAGATGAGCAAATAGATGAGGAGTTGGTTCTCACTTCTATTACTGGAGATGGTTATTTCTCCTATTATTGTTGACTTGGTTCTAACTCCCATTGCACATATGGTCACATTTCTCTTATTGGGAAAGTTTGATGAGCACTACACGGTGTTGCAAAACGACATGATCGAGGTGACTTTGATTGCAGGATAACTGAGTCTTTGTATAGACTCTAGCAGGCTACACAAGCCTGGAATAGATTTTTCAATCCACCTCTCCGAGGTTCTGATTTCAGCACTCTGGAGATGGGGCTGACACTCTCAGCCATTGGTGATTCATCACCGGTCAATGAATCACGTAACAAATAACCAATGGACCACTTGCCATATCTTTTGTTCACACGACCAGATTTTTGTTTTATGGTTCTTCTCCATTCGACAACTGCAACACAATCATGGACTGCTGATTTTGAAGTACAACCTATGGCACAGTTTGTAGATGTAATGACTAAACATATGGGCTTTAGGAAATTTGTAAAATTTCGGGACAAACTTGGTATTGTTTCCAGTTTAGTCATTAAGAGGGGGTGTTAAAATATAGAGCATTATATAGCCTATAATGCAGTTATGTAGTTGTGATTCAGTTGGTAACTGTTCAACCAAATGTAACTACCTCTCTCATAATAAATACACCCTGCCTGAATCATTTGAGCAGTGCAGTTTGCCTTCTCTGAATTCTTTCTTCTCTTTGCATATGCTAACACTATATCGTCCCGTACTTTGAGGATCTATTCTCTGTAGGGTTATCATGCAAAACATCTTCTCGATTAATCCTAATGGAAATAATTCAATGATTCCTGCAATCTAGTAGCTCTCATTGGCTGACAGAAAACCACATTTAGCACTGTCATCTGTATCTGTATTTAATAGCATGCAATTTTTCATTGACTTCTTTGTACAGATACCACTACAATCCTTTACTGATCTTTCATTCTCTACTTAGGAAGGATTGATACCTTGAAAAACAACAGTGTGGTGTGATTTATTCTGTTATCTGTCCAATATCTAGAATCATACAGATATTCAACCTGCTTAATATATTCTCCAACATTGCCTAATCAAACATGAAACATTTCTGTTTGCAAGTCTTCAAGCCATAATTTTTTTATTAAATTTGTGCTAAGCTGATTATAACATCTAATATTACTAGACAACTTTGATATTCTGTTTGAAGTTTCAACAGCAGTTGAGAAAGCTCCACTGAGATCTTTCTCAGGTATGGGCAACATCTACAAATTCCTGCCCAGCTTGAAGCACCTGACAATTGTCTTCTACAACTATCCATCCCCTGCAGCAATTAGTGGTTTCAAATCAATTAATACGTAAACTCTGGCTAACATTGCAGGTTGGTCAGTTATAGATTCTAATGCACAGTTGCTCATAGGTATTACTTATGCATAGGTTTGCTACTACCTTTCTGCAAGTTACAATCCAAACAGCTGTCAATATAGTTCTCCACTTCCAGGACATCCCTTCCAAGTTAAGCCTTTTTAATTCAATCATCAAGCCTACAGTTGTATATGGTTCAGAAGTTTTGGGACCTACTTTGGGAGCTTCTGACTGGGCCCAACTTGAGAGGGTCCAAACCCTCATGCTACAACAGATTATTCGTTGCAAGCAGACACTTCCTCAATGCATCATCCAAGATGAATTTGTCGCCCAGCTGCTATGCCTTGAGACTATCTTCAGGCTTTCTACATCCACAGCTCAGATCCTTAAGGACCTCAGCTGCAGGTCGTGAGAGGTATTAAACTCTGTAGATTGTTCTTCAGAAAGGATTGCTTCACTGGCCCCCACCAAACACCAGCATTGTTGGTACTTTGAGGCTACTTCTTTCTATTGGCATCTCCATTGATAGGCTACCCCCTCTCATGTACTCCTTAGATGCCCCCGGGATCCTTCCCACAAAAGATGTCATCTCCAGAGCTGCCAAAGAGGACATCCACAAGCAGTAAATCCAAGCCACCAAGATCTCCCCCCTTGAACTGCTCAACCCCAAGCTTGCTTTTAATGCCAAGCATTTCTTACAAGTGGTGGATAGAACTATTTGTCACCGTCGCTACCTCCAGCACCACTAGTCCTATGGCTTGAGATTTCCCATTGGCCAAATGAGAGTGTGCTCTCACCAGTTACAAGTTGAAATTGATCATCACATTCTCCAATAGGACTGGATCTTCTGTCTTTGCGCCTTCCAGGAGGTGGAGAACAAGGAACATTTCATTTTCAGATGGTCCATTTACTATGAGATCCAAGGAAGATATCACTACCTCTACAAGGATTCAAGCAACACTTTGTCTACTTTCTTCAACTATCCAAACCAATGGTGACTAGCTCTTTACCTACGCAAGGCAGTTTCTCTTCAACTCATATCCCTACAAGAGGGGTCTAAAGGCTCTAGAGCCCCCTTGTTGATCACCTCTTTTTCCAGCCCACCCAAGTGACAGGCAGCACTGATACTTCACATATCAAAGTGGATAGATCGGTCCAGAAACACTTCTCTCAATGCACCATTACTACTAAGAGAACTTAGACCCCCAACTTGTTCCCCTTGGCCTCAAAGCTTTGCTCCCTCCTATCTGCATGGCTCTGCCCCCTTCTCCGCGTCATGGATCTACTTCTTACCTATGGTCCCCAGACCACAAGGACAAACTCATATGATGAATCTACATCAACCTTGGATGTTAGGAAAGATTCTAGAGGAAGTGTTTGGCTTTTTCCTAAGTTCTTGCAACCTAGCCCCTGGATATCCCCCAGCCAACATTGCCAAATATTTCCTAGTAGTTGATGATGGCCTCGTAATTGACACCTCCACTTCGTGTACAGACACAGATAGTAGATGAGCTTTCCTTCTAGTCTTCATTGGCACATGCTTTAGGGGCTCTTGTTCGCCCTCAAAGTCTATTCATATTGATTTTGTTACCACCTATATTAGTGGCACACTACTTTATTTCTCTTATATACTTTCTGTTATTTTGCTTCTAGAATTCTCTCTTCCAAGATCTTTCTATTGCTAACGGTAACGGTTGTATCCTCAAGTCTCATTGACCTAATTTTGGTCATTTGTGGACATTAATAAAATTTCTTTCTCTCTCTCGCTCTAAGCTATTAAAAGAGTTATGCTTCAGGATTCCAATCTCAGAATTATTCAAATCTTCAACTGCCTTCTGTGCACTTTTTTATTTTTACTTTGCCTCCTCTACAACTAGCTTACAGAGATCCTCACAAAACAGCACTTTTATTTTAATTCACCATTCCTTCTAACAATTCTTGGGTCCATGAATTTAAGAGGTTTGAATTTTGGATAGCAATATGCTCTGGTTGTTGTAGCCCAGTTGAAATTTAATAACAACGAGAATGTATCATAGGTTCATTACCTAATAAATTCCACTAGAAATTATTAATAGTGTACATAAAGGTGAATAACAGCTCCAATAACAATGATGAACACATGACTTCAAATATAAGTATGACCATGTGAATATCCAGAATAGGGATCAAATTGAAATGGTTCGCAATGATGGTCCAATTGGATTGACCATGCTCTATATATAGTAGGCTGACAGTGTTATTTAGTGAGCCCAACCTTGGACTTACATATGGTACACCTTGAGCCAACATGTGGTAATTATTTATTATGCCAGGTGGAAAACCTTCTATTCCTCACGCTATGTAGAAAGATACTTATTGCATCTTGCCAAAAACTCTACCTCTGGTGCCTAAATGCATATTGAACTTCCAATATCCTCTCCTTTTACAATAACTCAAAGCTCGTTAGCAATTTCATAGTCCCTTTACTGGGTAATTTGGATACAAAGGGTGAGTACTCAAAATCCCCACCACAGAAAAACAGGCAATCATAAGTTGCCCCCACTCTTTGGTGCAGTTTTGAAATGTATAACCACAAACATTCTCAACTGTGAGAACAGAACTTTCCCACCATCCAAAATACTTAGAATTAGGTACCTCATAGCTCAATTTAACATAATCCATCTAAAGCCAACCTCAACTATTCGCAGTTGACACCCCTTTCTATCACTTAAATCCATTGTTAATGACACCAAGAAACTCCAATATAGGGCTGCAGACCACATCCCCTCCCTGTAGCCACATCTTCTGGTGACTAAATTTATATATAATATAGACATACCCTTATTTATTCACTCGCGTACCCTGACTTGTATGGCATCCCCTTCTGCATACCAGTACCTAACTATTCTTAAGTGACTCCCAAGACTTTAAAAACACCCAAAACATAACAGGGAGCTCATCAAGAAGCGGAAGGGATCCTCACAAAATTACAATCTATGTATGAAGCATGACAGGATTAAAAATTATTTCTAAATGACACAGGGTTTAGTTACATATCCCATACAATTTTGGAAGTCTCGACTAAAATACATTGCTATGCCCAGTGATAATGCTTTTGTCTTACCCTCCACCATACTTTGACATCTACAAAATCATCTAAAGCCATATTCTCCACAGCTTTCATAGATATAAGATGCTACCCGGACACAACTCCTTGAGTTGTATCATGCCCAAGTGACAACACTATTGCTTCTGTGAACCAACTCATTGCCACTCAGTCTAAGCATGAGCACCCCAAATACATTTCTTTTTCAAATGGCAAAAGTAGGCAATAACGCATCCATCCTTGGCAGCTTAAGGCTATGTTTCGACAGTTGTACCCTGCAACACTGGAGGATCATTGCTCCCTAAAGTCAGGAAGCCTAACTCGATCACTTGATAATGATAAATGGTTCATCAACATCTATCGCCATCCATCCATCCATCATTTAACCTGTTTTTATTACCTATCAGTGATTCCCTGCATCTGCATAGCCTTCATCAGCAACTTCTCCACACTGTGGACTGCCATCAAATAGCAAAATTTCAAAAGTTGATAGACAATCTTGCAAATCCAACAAACCGACTTGAAGATTCATCCATTCCGAGAAAGAAAATAAACAAAAACAGGCCTAGAGTGACACACGGCGGGTTGAGATGACCACTTCTAGCGGAACATTGTAAGTTGCCATCTTGCATGTACACTTTCGTCAGACACTTTTAGGCAAATAGCAAGATTTCAAAAGTTGATCGACAATCTTGCAAATCCAACAAACTAACTTGAAGATTCATCCATTCCATGAAAGAAAATAAACAAAAACGGGCCTAGAATGACACACGGCGGGTTGAGATGGCCACTTCTAGCGGAACCTTGTAGGTTGCCATCTTGCATGTACACTTTCGTCAGACACTTTTAAGCAAATGCACCATCATGGATTTTCCACCTCAATGTATTCCATATAGATATGTTAGACCATTTTGAACTGATATCAACAACACAAGCTGCAACATATAGCCGAGTTCATTATGCTCTAATGTAACTGCCAAATCTTGTACCGGAATAACATTGGTCTAATTTTAAGTATCAAGATTTGTCCATGTTACTGATCATGTACATACCAAACCGCTTATGGGTACAGTTTAGCACTGGATTCACCTTGGAGGTATTTCCTTAATTTTTATTGTTTTAAGTTTAGAAGAAAAAACACTCATTGACTTTGAGTTATGGAAAAAAAAGCAAAAGAACACAAAAGAAACCCTAAAAGTAGTTAAAACGAAACAACATGACGACAACGAGCAATGCAATGATGAATAATAATTTTGATTTAATAATTAAAATTTATCGAAGCATTTGGCATGTTGTTAGTATTATCAGTACGTAAGCAATGTTCTTCTAGTTATTTTGTTTATCATATGCATACTATGTAGTTCATACTGGTTTATTAGGATAGATTTTTTTTTGTACTGCCTCACCAAGGGCCAAAAAATCTCTATACAGCCAATTTGACATACCCGACGTGTACTCAAATCGAACCAGTAACTTACATCTCATTTATTAATGTTTAAAGATATAGAGCACATTTTGCAACATGGCACTTGAGCATGTGTACAGTCTCAACCTCACCTCTAGAGATGCTTTGCTTACTTATGGGTGCATAGTAGATTGTCATATGTCAAGACGGCTCTATTTATTTCAGTCATAACACTAAGCTGTGGCAAAACTTACATAAAGTTTGGTGAATTGGTAGAATCCAATTCAAGCACTGGATCGTTTAGTCACTACGATAATAATAATAAACATGCATTTTGCACATCCACAAACAACTATACTCTCCTATAACCTCGAGCCAGCTCAACACAGAATGACCCCTTGAATCCAACCCCTAAATCTGAACAAAAAGTCGTGGAAATATAATCAAAAATCTACATGTATTGATGGTAACTAGCCACAGAAGCTTATGGCAATGAAGATCCCTCCGACTTCAATGCACAAGATCTCTCGCTCACCAACTTAGGAGCTAGAGTCTATAATGTTCCTTTCAATGGAAGAAGTTTTCAAATTTGATGGAGCCTCTAACGGTAATCTCAGTAGCACAACTAGAGGATGACTCATCTCAAATGATTGCTAATACAAGAGTAGGAAATGAAGGAAAACATATATATTAATGTCCACAACTGGCCAAAAATAGGTATATGGGTCTCGAGAATACATCCAACTACATTAGAAAATGCCAGGGTAAAAGGACATTACGATGAAAGACTAACTAAATAAAAACAGAACTAGAGCAGTGGAAATAAACAAGGGACCTGCATCAGAGGGTGACATCCTTTTGAAGAAAAACGGATAGGCAACATTGGTCCACTCACTAAAAGAAAGTTGATAGGGAATCGACTAAGTCTCTGTAAAGACAAAGGTATCAGCCCCAAATCTATAATATATGGGGCATCTAAAAATGAAGTGTCACTCAATCTCCATCTAATGGAGGGAACAAAGATTACATATCCAAACCCCACATGAAATATGATTATCAATCTCAACCCTCGACTGGTGCGATCAAAACATCAATTGGTCAAGGGGAAACCTCATGCCATGAGACCAATGACATTAGAGGTAATCAGAACGACAAATGACACCATCCACCAGCCACAAGAAATGCTCAACATATTAGGGAAACTTGGGGTTAAGCGGCCGAGGAGAGGTCCAAGAGGTCTAGATGTACTACCTCTAAATATCCTCTCGGACAGCTTTAATGATGATGTCCTTGAACAAAAGAAGCCAACAAGGGGCATCCATGGAGTATTTGAAAGGAGGTAACTTATCAATAGAGATGTCAATAAACTGAAGGAGAAAACTAGTCTTAAACTACCAACAACACCAAATCTATTGGGGCCCAATAACACAATCCTCTATGAATAACAAAGGGCTAAAGACGGACACCTCTCCCAACTTGAAATTAATCCCCACAAATGTAGAAAGTAAGTTTGAAGGTAATCTTAAGGCATAGAGGCTAGGCGGAAAACTCATCCTAAACGAAGAATTGAGGAATAGCCTATTTGCAAAGGATCATATGTCGAATCATGAGTGTTCGAACTCTCTCAATACAAGCCCTAACAATCGACCCCAAACCTAAGATCCACGAAAATCCTGTGGGCTTCATGTTTGTATCAAAGAGGTGCGTCTTTAAAGGGACATTTGGAAGTGCATCTAAAAACATTGGCACTTTATGACAAAAGTTAGGCATATTCCTCGCAACAAAGATGACCCACAAGCAACTTCAAACTAAAAGACGATCGGAAAAATTGGACCTCCAAATAAGTGTAGGCCCATGTGATCTCCAATTGTTCCCCTTTGTAGAGGAACTGGAGCTCGGAAAGAGAGCGTTTGGAGGTGTTGAATATCATGAGATTAGTTTTGCTAAGGTTCAACACTAGGTGACAAAGTTCTTATCAACGAACAAGGGCATCAACTTGCCTCTAATGAATTTGGTCAGAATTTATACACGATTAATTTAGAGAAACATTAACACAATAATAATATTCTATGTCCAATTAATTCATACGGAGATATTACATATATATATATATATATATATATATATAGGCTTGGTCTTCTCCTATTATTTAGGAGACCTATAACTATGCAATCATTATAACTATATGAGTTGTTTCAATAACTCATAACACACTAACCTATTTACGTGGATTGTTGTAACTCACAACAACTCACTATTACATAATATAATTACTATTTAACGTGAGTAATTATCACATCACTACAAACATACAATTCACATAACATTTCCCATGTGAGTGCTAACAATGATTTCCTAAAATTCCCCATAGTGCGAGCATGGGAGAAAACAATTGCACTTCCATCTATAGCATACTCGCCTCTACTTGTTCATGATCTGGATGGTTTTGTTTTCAAGATAGCCAACAACCTCCGGGATGGTTTTGCAAGTGGCTAACCAACAACTAAAACAAAAGATGGTTTTCTAGTGGCTTACCAACAATCACAACAAGGATGGTTTTATTGGACAACCTACAGGATGGTTTCACAAGACAATCAACAACCTAAATATCATGATGTTGCTTTATCCTTGTGTTTTTATCTTTCCACTACATTTTCACATCAAGGGATTACATAGGAAATTTTGCTCACCTTTTATGAATCTAAACAGGAATATTGCTTTTGTTCTTATTACAAACACACCACAGAAAACCAACTAAAATCACACAACCAATAATCGAACTACCATCAAATCTATTGTGCGGCCCCATCATTGGTGTCTCCACGAGAAGACGTTGTTTGTCCTCCAACTTCTTATGCCTCCATCCTCCAATCAATGATGTTGTTAACTCAACAAGATTTGATCACGAGGTTCATTTACATGCCTAAATCGAACGTCGGTTCAACCGAAAATGCATTTGTATGGCAAAACAATATATATATTTTTACACTTTTACAAAGGGACGTTTGACACCAAACGACAATAATCATGACAATATAACAATGTTGACTCTCACGATAAATGAACTTGACAAATAACAACTTTATAAGGACGCATATTGATGAGAAACACACAAATGAAGACGATAAACTTCACATTAGGCAACTCGATATTTACGTAAACTATTATTTTTAACTTATAATGGCAATTATTCTCAAATGACTCTTGATTTTTTACAAGGATGATATCATTTGGACTTTTAAATCACTAGAGGATTTACCAAATAAACCTAAAAAAACTTTATATTTTCACTCTATTTTTTAATAAAGCCTAAAGCTATTATTAGGATTACTCAATAATATATTGAACATACTAACATTTAAAACACTCTATAAAGTGTAACAAGATACCAAACTATACAACAAAAACGAATGCTCGGGTTTAAAAAACACACCATATGCCAAATAACTTTGAAAAAAACTACCAAACTACACCTTTTGGGCATGGCTATTGATCCGTAAACTAACACCGCCCGAGTTTAAATAGTTGGTCAAAGCGGATCCTTTTAAAAAACTAATCATTTTTCCAACATTAAGAATAGGAATTGATTAAAATCTGACCAAAAACTAATGTAAATGTGATCACCGAATTCAAACTCATCAATCGTTTCCAGTTTGCATGATCAAAAGGATCAAATATGATTTTTCGAAAATGTTGTAAAAGTGTTACAATTATACCCATTCAATTAAAAATATGATTTAAATCTGCAAATAATTAGAATAAAGAAATGCAAAACTGAACACAAACTCCAAAATTGACAACGGAGTTCACCCGTTGATCGGGTACGTCTCCGAGACTACTAAAACGCAATCCGATCCATTAAAAATCAAATTCGCAAGGACAAATGAAATCTTACAAATGTTAATGGACCTGAAAACCTGCAAGAAACATGCTTATCAGAGCTTTGAAGAACTCTGAACTCGATCAGCAATGTCCTCCACCTTCCCGTAGCACTTGCACGATCCATTTCCCCATAAACTACATCAAAAGCAGCTGAAAATGCTTCCAAAACGATGTCAAACAAACACCAATCAAGAAATTCAAAGCTCGGGTTGATCATCCGGAAAATTTGAACATCTTTCCAATTATGTCAAACTCCACGAAAATGCCTCCTAGTGGACTATAAATGGACAAACCTGCAATCTGCACCTTAGCCACCATTACATTGGCATTCAATAACCTTGCTTAAATAGCAAATTGGCCCTTTGAACTACTTGCAACAAGTCGGATTGGTTTGGGGGCATAATCTTTTGCACCAAGGCAATGGGTACAACTCCCTAGAGCGATTGTATTTGGAAAGATGTTGGCAATAATCCCACATATGTCGGGAGTCATAGTTTTAAAGGCTTAAAATAGCCTTGGACAATTTGACTAAATCGTGGCCGCAGCCACATCTGCACCTGTTTAGACATTATGGGAAGATTAGCCCCGAGAGAGCTCTGCGTAAGTGCCGAGCGGCTCGGACGCATTGGCGAGTTGGTATTGGCGAGTTGGTGTGTTTGTTTCGCAACAGCCCCTCCCACGAGCTCAATCGGTTGCAATGACGAGTTGGTTGAAACAACTCAGACGGTGAGTCAGGCGTAAGTGGTGACAATGGCGAGTTGGTTGGGATAACTCGCGAAATACTCCAAAATCTATCCTGCCACGTGTCAGTACCACAAGAAACAAAATAATGTGGCATAAAACTATAGTGTAATTGGAAAAATGAAAATCACACTAATATATCCTCGCAGCCAGTCCCCTCATTTGTTGAAAACCAAACTTTTGCAAATGTCAAGACCGGAGAGTTAGACCAAACACGTTCAAGATCACATATTGCCTCGATCAACTCCGAATTACGCAAATAGACTATGCACAAGCCAAGGTATTGTAGACATGTGCTTCCCTATTGACCCAATTTGACCATGAACTTTGACCTAGGTTACCGGAAACGCCGGTTTAGGCGGCAGGAGCGGGAGCGGGAGCGGAGCGGGAGCGGGAGCGGGAGCGGAGCGGGAGCGGGAGCGGCTTGGGAGCGCGGCTTGGGAGCGGCCAGGCAGGTCTGGATACGGCTGGATACTTCTGCAGCCGTACCCAGCCGTTTCCTGCCGTTTCCTGGCCCAAAACTGAATTTTTTTTTTTTTTTTTGAAAGTTCTTTTTTAATTCTGGTTTAAATTTAATATATCATTACAGCAGAAATTACAGTTTTCACAGCAACATTATTCTACAGAAGGTATAGTTTAAATTTAATATATCATTACAGCAGAAATTACAGTTTTCACAGCACCATTATTCTACAGAAGGCATATTTTAAATTTAATATATCATTACAGCAGAAATTACTGTTTTCGCAACACCATTATTCTACATAAAGTACCAAGTACAAGCCATCATAAACATGGATAAAAATAGCATGTATGAGATAAATCATAAATGTAATAAACACCTCAACTAGATATGATAGGGACAATTGAAATTATGAATGTATGAATAGTTTGTTGTGGCTATTTAGCTTGTTTTGTTTTTCATATGCATAACATGTGGTTAATTCTTATTTAGAAGGCTGAAATTTATATATTTTTTAATTTTTATATAGTTTTTGTACTGCCGTATCCTACGCCGTATCCAGGGTCAAAAAAAAATTTGCCGTTTCCGCGTATCGGATACTCCGCTCCCGCTCCCGTATCCAAAACGTTTCGGTAACTTAGACTTTGACCAATGGTATCAAGAGCATACAGTGTCCGATTCAAGCATTCCAATAGGCGTTGGAAAGCTATCGGAGTGCTCTTTCGTACTGTAATGGTTTAGGGAGAATTAAGGAACTTCTGACCACCCAGAATGTCCTCCGGATCAGTTATAAACAGCAAAGAGGCACGGCTTTGACACTAGAGGTCAAACAGCTGGAAATAATTTGATGGAACTCCTGAAGTTGCAGCTTGAGCGCCGTTCAGTGCTCCACATGGACTGAGTACATAGACAGCCAGAGGGGTGACAATAAGTCTCTGTTAAGACTTTGGCATGAGAAAATAATGCCCAAATCCAGAATAGACGCCACTGAAAGATCAAGAATCGCCTACAAAATTTGGACGCTAATATATACCACACGTAGCAGGGGCATGCAAAGATTTTCCTGGATGCAGGTCATATCTGCGCCAAAACTGATCTCACCTTGCCGAGATCAGACTGTCCAATGCACATAATTTTATCTGATAGGTTCTACAGCATCTCCGAATAGTTGAATGCACACCATAAGCAATTTGCGCGCTACACACGGTCTTTACATCACACAAGTTTGACAATAATAATATCTCAAATTAGTTTACAACATAATCTTGTGGACCAGAATTTGCTGCTTGACGGTCTGACAAACAAAATCACATGAATTCGTACATGGATCAATAGGCGATGGCTAAGCTTGAGTTAATCAAGATAATTGGTTTGGAGACCTTAGAAATACGTTAATCAATCTAAAATAATTCTTAAACTTCACTGAATTGCTCTCAAAGGGCTGTATGGGTTGAATTTCTTTAAGCGACACTCATTTTGGACTAATCTCACTCTGATACCAAATGATAAATTTGGTCACAGTTTCTGCAAGATTAATTTCAAGAAATATCAACACAGTAATAATACTACATGTCCAATTAATTCATACGGGACATATTACATATATATAAGCCTGGTCTTCTCCCATTATTTAGGAGGCCTATAACTATGCAATCATAACAACTATATGAGTTGTTTCAACAACTCATAACACACTAACCTATTTATGTGGGTTGATGTAACTCACAACTCACCTACTATTACGTAATATAATTACTATTTAACGTGAGTAATTATCACATCACTACAAACATACAATTCACATGACATTTCCCATGTGAGTGCTAACAATGATTTCCTAACAGCCTCTATAAAAAATAGGAAGTGTAGTAGAGGAGAACATCATTGACAAAAGAGGCATGGCTATCGCTACATCATGTAAAATAGAACCATCGTCTCCATGGGTATGTTGTTGAAGAAAACCCTGCAACTCATCAATGTAAACATTGAAGAGGCTTGGTGAGAGGGGGCATCACTACTTGACCCTGATGCTAAAAAAACTGTGAGAAATACGAAACTGCCCGACAACTGTCTCATAGAGAGTCTAAGTGGCAGCAATGAGAGGCTGGAAAGCCAACGTCATGCAACTTCTCAAAAAGAAGATGCCTCAAAACCAAGTCAAAGGACTTCCAGAAGTCTACAAAACACCAAAAACTTTGGGAGACCAATGACAAGCATCCTCATTAATAGCACGGATTGTACAGATGTGATCAGCAGTTAAGTATTCTCTGCTAAAGTCAGTTTGAACCCCTACTTTAAGATTACGTCTTTCCAAGTGTTCTAAAACCTGCATGTCTAACACTATGCCATAAAGATTGGCAAACATATGCCCAATCATAATGGTCATGTAGTTGCTAGGGTTGGAGCTATCCCTGGACTTATGAATGGGATGGATTATGTGTTGGAACCAAGAACGAGGAAAACCCAAGCAAACAACCTCATTAAAGAGCTTTTCCAATGGAGATGCAAGAGAATCCACACCATATTTGAGGAACTCGTCCTAGAGGACCTTAAAATCTGCTAATTTGTTGATACACAACTTCTGAATAGCCCTCCAGACTGTACCTGCAGAGAAATCAGAAAACAGTAGGTGGTGGTAGTGGAGTGGAGACAATGATGACAGCCTAGTATAGCTGTAAACTCTAAAAGAACTAGCATAGTAAACCCATGCATGCGAGTCCATGTCAGAAGCGAGGGTTTTCCTAGCGAAGAGAGTGCATCAAAAGGTCTTAGGGGAATGGTGAAGGGCAGCAAGAAAAGCAAATCATCTTGATGTAAGAAACTCATGTTTCTTTTGTCAAAGAAGACAATAATAATCTTTATAGATAGAGGGCATGGAGGGAGGATCGTGGGCCAGGGCGGAACAAAGTCTCTAATGCATGGATATACAATTGTCATTATACCAATAGTTCATAGGGCAGGATCCATGGGAAGGAGGCAAGCTAGAGCAATGCAGAGTGTCAACCCAACAAAGGACTCGAGCATTTCAGAGGATTAGAGGTGCAAAAGTTAGTTGTTGTGCTCCTCGTTTGTCACTGATTTAGTCCAAGATGATTGAGGTAACAAACATCTTCAATTTCTATTTGGAAAATTCCAAGATGGATCAACCTAGAGGCCCCTATTTTGGATTTATTGCATAGTTTCACCCACTGAAGGGTTACGTATTGATTGACAACTCTATCACCTTCTCCACAAATTCCCTGTTTATTGTGATATATGACCTAAAGATGGTTGCATCACTGAGTTAAGCTTGAAAAGAACTCCACTTTATGTCCAAGATATCGCAATTTTTAATTTCCTTTTCCAAGCAAGAAGAAAAACTGCCATGTGACAGTCAAGTGGCATCAAATTTTAGGTATACCACCAACACCCAGGCATAAAGAGAATCAAATTCTTTCAAGGGACATAAATTCATTAGTTTCACTTGAATTTCAAGCAGAGACAACATTTGGCCTGACAGGGTTTCCAACTAAAAGTTTAGCCCTCAAGCAAACAAAAGAATTGTGGTAAGAATCCAAAACCATTGGTACTTCAATCAGTACAATTGGAGTAAAGATTAGAATAATGAGCTCATTAAGTTCTCAATTTTCTCAATACTCTCAACCTATTAATGTTTTTGCAAAATCATAACATCAAATTTCAGCTATAATACAGATTTTGTTATAGTATGTCTCTAGGCATCTATAATTGCCAAAAAGAAACACACACACACATACACACACAGAAACACATAAATATACACAAATTACCAAAGTAGGAATGCAGCTCAAGGAGATTTATGGGTACACTTGATCTCCGTGATTTGAAAATGTGGTCTTGTTACTCATATGTCCTTTGAAAAGGTTTTCTTATATTCTGCCTCACAACACAATTCATACTTTACATTTCCTCTTACATTTGATGTTTCCAAATGTTGTTTTATTAGAGAAGACTCTTGTGAGGCTAGGATGGTAGATACCAGTAACTCAGTGAACATGAGATAAAAATGCGGTCCTGTTACTCCTATGTCCTTTGAAAAGGTCTTCTTATATTTTTAATTTTACCTCACAACACAATACATACTTTAAGTTTCCTCTTACATTAATGTTTCCAAATGCTGTTCTATGAGAAAAACTCTTTTGAGGCTAGGATGGTAGATACCAGTAACTCAGTGAACATAAGATGACAAATGCTGTTTACATTCTGATATATACCAGCAAATCACTCATCGGGATGGTAGAAAGTCCATTTTTAAATTTCAGATCCACTCCCCTACAGTTACTCTAGTACAAAGAAAATTAAAATATTTTAGAGATGAAGGTTCCAAAAAGATCTTATTGAATCTTGCCTGCTAACATCTCCAGTTCGTAATCTGTATGATGCAAGTACATGCTCTGGTACAAGTGGTCCACTCCATACTTTGCGACCTTGTGTTAACGAAGAGTTGCCATTATCAAGAAGCTTCAGCTTTCTCTCATCATTCTTAAATTTCTCGACATTGCCTTTCTGGACATGCATATCCTGTGTTCTACCAAGTTCAGACTTGGGATATTGGTAATCCTTCCATGTTGGGCTGTCACACTGAATGTCGTCCTCAAAGAAATCAAATTGCCCTCTGCAACATTTACATTGGTACAACCATTTTATTCCAGTTATACTTTGCAAATTAGCCACTACTCTACCAAAGTTCATAAGCCATCAAGTTCTCTAATTTTAAAGCCATTTTCATTTATATCCTCTGCCCACAAAATAAGGCACCTAATGTGGTCTTTAAATAATGCCTGCAAATGCATATTAAAATGTGTATAAATCAAAATTGTGGATATTAACAGTTAAAAGCTCAACAAACAAACGGTATCTAGATATTATTTATCCAGAGGAAAACCCGAAAATCCGACCATTGACACAGATTAAAACCATTGTGTCATATTATCCTAAAAATAAAATAACAAAGATAAATGTAGAGCCTGAAAAAAGTTGCTGCTTTCCATACTTGAGACCATTTAGATACTGAAGTGGCAAAGGGGGTGTCAGAGGCGCTGGCTGAATGTGCATCACAAGGTCCCCATCCTGTATACTCCAGAGTGTTATAAAAAAATTGAGTCATCCATATTGTCACTATTCATAAAATTAAATGATAATCTGTGCTCATTCAAAAAGTATTTATCGAGTCTCGAGAAAAAAACCACTCTTCTGCAAAAGTGTTTTCACGTTGCCTTCTGCTCCAAAACTATTATCTCATTGATTTTCATAAACAAACCCCTTTACCTTTGCAGTAGCCTGATCTCTAAGAGACTGAGTGACCGCATGAGACTGGAAATATGATGAGGTATCAATTGGGTCCTTATTTCCCTTTGTAATAATTTGAGGCTCTGTCTCATCTTTTTTGTGGCAAGAAGTTCGTCATCATCTTTAATCTATAAACAATACAGGCAAAGGAATTAGAGCAAGGTATTGGCATGGGCAAGAAAGTGGCATAAGCTATCTAATTGCTAACTTTATTCATCAATAATATGAAAGAAGCATGCATTATTCCACAAGAGTTCCAACTCAGTCATCAGGAGGAGGATTATATATTCCATACCAAAGCAGCTTGAGCTTTCAAGACCTCTAGGTCGAAGTTCCAGGCACTGATTCCTCGCTTGTACTCATTCTAAATTCATTTCAAAAAAATTAAAATTTAGTAAGTTGGAATTTTCCTAAATCTTTAAGCTAACTCTACATCTGGTCCTCTCCAATCTCATATTTGCATTTTATGCATGAACAAATGCCTTTATACATGTTCTTTTCAATTACTTTCCACTGAATTCTCATTTTCAAAATTTTGATCAATTTTCAGAGTAGATAGTACAAAACTTGAAATATGCATATAGTATACTTCTACTGTAAGCAAAACACAGATAGGGCACAGCACAAGAAGTAAAATAAACATGAAATTTGTATAACACAGTCACAGAGCACGACAAAACATGAAAGTCCTCCACATCAACAACAAATGAAAATCTAAGCTACCAGGAAACAGGTGCAATCAGAAGCAGAATCAAACATGTTCAGGTTGGTATTTATTATTTATACTATTTAATATTTATAAACCACTAAGACAGTGGAACTGGGAGGCGCATCTACAAACGCTTGGGATTTGCCTCTGGTATGGAAGGCAGGTTTGGGGGCAGCAGGGGATTCTGCAAACATCTCCCAAGCCTCCAGATGTTTTTAGGATACATCAAGAGAGGAGTCCCATATCCTCCACAAGAGAAAAAAATGTTCACCATGGCAGCACTGTTTAAAAGAATATTATTGGCATCTTTCAGGTGTTTCTAGCAGCAGGTGTCAAAAGAATTAAATTTTTAATGTTTTAGCAGCTGTTGCAGGGTTTTAAATTTGCATTCCAGGCTTCCATAAAAAGATTTGAGACTTGAGGTACTGTGTCCACTGTCCAGATATTTGCAACTTTAAAGGGCTTTATAAAGCAGATTGTTTTTAATTTGTTACCCAATTGATTTTGAGATTTCTGAGTTTCTAAAATCAGAGGGGCACAGATTTAGTGAAAAAGCTCTGTATCTGAGAATGTCTGGGGAGGTGAAGATGCCCTCTACCCTCTGTGGAACTATTGTGTGCAAGAAAGGGCACCCAGGGGGCATGGGAATGGCACCTGTGATTTGCAAAATGTGTGGAAAACAATATAATGACTGATGTGAGGGTGAAGGCCCATTTGAAAAAAACAAGCAGGCAAAGCAGTGGAAGCTTGCATTGGTGATGACGAACAGACAATGCAAGTTCTGACAAAGCAAAATAAAGCTGAAAGAAAACTACGCCCATTTAGTTCCCATTCTTCAGGTGGTCCTTCAAATCCGGTTGGAAACCAAAAATCATAGATATCAGAAACCAGAGTTGATATGACCTCCTTTACAAGAGGTATGACTCCAATAAATTTGGAGAAAATCTCTTGCAACAGACAAGGCAAAAGCCCCTTTGCTGACATATTGGCTGTCAAAGGTACAGAAGGTGTCTTTTGCTATAGAAAGATTTCTTTATACGAACACGACTCCATTCATTGAGACTCATTAGCCTTATTACAGACAGATGGTGCCATTAATGATGGACCTGTTAGGCATAAACCATCTGCATCGGAGAAATTTATTACTGTTATAACTTATGGCTAATATGGAGAGAGCATGAGATAGCCATGCCACCAATCAAGGTCACATTATCAACTCATGGGTACAATCTTGTCACAAACAGTTGGACTATAAATGTAATAGCTTATTTCCAAACACAAAGGTGGCTTCTACAGCATGGTTCCTGTAGGGACCAAATACCCCATATCATTGATGCATAGGAGAATCTAATGGTGTCAAAATAATTGCAGTGGTGTCAAAATAATTGCAGGATAAAGAGCATATGTTTTGAACCCAATGGGCATATGCATTGAACAATGCACTAAAGGACCTAAGCAAATTTCATTGGATTACAAAGTGATTGAAAATGGTGAGATATTTAGAGGTTATTATACAATCATCACCAATCACGAGTCATTTATTGTTAACTTTCCGAGGTAGAATTGCTTAAACCTGCTAATGCGTGCTTTGCCCCTTTTAATTTTCTTCGGCATCTTTATCTGTTCAAGTGAGCATTATGTGCGACCATAGTTATTGACATGAGGGGCTTGGAGGCAATCTTCATCTAAGACTAAAGTTGAGATGAGACGATTCATTTCATTGATTTTATTTGTGGATGATACACTTTTGCAGATACAAAGAGCCCATGCATGGGCAAGAAGTATGAAGACATAGACTCTATGTGAAAAAATCAAATCAATCATAGACATGAGGAACTGCTCTTTATATTCTTAAGAGGCCAAAATATATGACAGATGGAAAAAACTAAACTTGCAACTCCATATGGCTGCTTATAACATGATATAACGAATGGTTTCTTCTCTGTGCTGAAGATATTCATGGCCTTGTGAGGGGGCATCTATTATCAAGAGCCAGTTTGGATAGTTTTCGTGTGGATATGGTGACTTGTAAAGTGGAAATTTTGTATACTGGTGTTCTCAGAAGGAACCAAATAGGTTTTTGGAACCATAGACATTTTCTATTTGGTTATAGTCTCATTGGTGGCTAGATGGGTAGAACTGTAGACATTTGTTCTATCGTTGCTCTCATGAGTGGCTAGCTCGGTGGAACTTTAGACATTTGCTATATGGTTACTCTCAGAGTAGCCAATTCTTATTGTGAGAGGAATTGAATTACTAATGCTCATACTCACTCATGAAGAGGAGGTGAGTATTGTAGAAGGCAGACAACTTGGCTTATATTCATAGTACCTTCAAAATTTATTTCATAGAGATCCAAGGTGCAAAACTAATGGAACAAATCCATATGTGATGTGGATGTCTTTTTTTGGATTATATTGACAGTGAACCAAATGGCCCTTGTGATTTACCTCCACTTATACAGCCCACAGATGATGTAGAGCTTGAAACAGATCAGTGCATAGATAATATGTGACAAAGGACCTAGAGAATGTACATGCAGCCTATAAGAGAGCTGAACTTCATCTTGACCCTTGAATATTGATGGCAGAATGGACTTGATGTAGTTTGGCTAGTCAAACGTTGCTTTTTACATTTGAATGCCAATTTCTTTGCATATAAGAAGGTCAAATCATATACCCAACCTTTCCTATATTGACACTGTAATGACCAGTTTATAGACTTAAAAAACTTAATAAATTGCACTTTTCTTCATATGTTTGTTGTTTATTGTCAGTATTAAATCTTGTTATGTAGTATAAATCCATGTGGCAGCTCATTGTGAATCCAGTTATCACAGTTCTATGTTTGCATCTATATCAGATTTTGTAATTTACAAGTTAAAATATATATAAATATGTATGTGTATTGGGAAGTCCAGAAATGACTCTGTACGTGCACCCTTCTTTGTTCAAATATAACATATCAATACCCATAACCGCACCCACCTGAGGGCACTGCCCTCTGATTTCTTGCATTAAGAAGATAAGAATGTTACTCTAAATCATTAATACTATCCAATGAGCATGTGACTAGACTTTCATGCAGCTCACAGGCTGGTTACAAGTAATTAGATAGACACTGCCTATAAGCAATTTTAGGATTTATCCAAATAAATGTTTTTGGTTAGTGATAAAATTATAGTTGATAAATAAAACGGGACATGTGTTTCTTTAAGATGCCTCATAACTATGTGTTAGTATGTTTTTAGGTGGTTGTACTAGTATTACAATCACTAGGTTCCTTTAGAAGTTGGAAGTTTGCCCGCTAATAAATACAGGCTCTATTGCAATTTGACAAGGTAATCATTTCAAAAATCAATGGGAATGCTTATTTTTATTCCTAGCCTTATGTTTTATCAGTGGTATCAGAGCACTGGTATCCCAAAATTGATTTCATTTTTGTCCTTTGCAACATGAGACTCCTCGCCTACGAGATAAATATTCAGCAATGGCTGTACAGACATGATTGCAAGTATGAATGAAGATGTTGCAGATGAAGCCATATAAAGGACATTTAAAATTTGATGTTTTACTGAAGTATATGCATACAAGGGTGTTTAGACTTTAAAATTTTGATTTGCAAAATGTCACTGCTACAGATCCATACAAATGTCAGAAGGGAGTTTGATTTCTGGACAGAAACAAAGGGATCGGTTGTTTTACAGAGGTGTGATTTGTTAGAGAAGATCTGTAAGGTACGGATCCGAACAGAGGCATTTCAGGAATAATAAAGGTATTTTTCTGTAGAAGGAAGCATGAACTTCTGTTTTTGCTGCAAATATCACTGTGCACCAACTTGAGGCATTAGCGTTTCCTGTAAATAATCCGTACGGCTGTACAGAAGTGAATAAGGCACAGAATAGTTTTAATGAATATTTTCTAATTTTTCCTGTATGTCACCTTTATGATTTGAAGTTTGCTGATTGTGGTGTGGGCCCGGATATTCTTATTGTCAGCCAATATTTTTTTCAAGCCTTGTCACTGACAAGTGTCAAAATTAAAATATATTTGTTTTATTTTTAAGTTTTTGGGTAAAACATAATATATTGTGTAAAAAAACAATTTATGTTTCAAAAGACTGCATAGGGGACTTGGAGAAATAAGTTATGTAAGGGTTTGAATACCTAGAGGTCCTAAATTCCAATCGTCCTCTCTTCTTTTGTTTAAAAATAGAACCTCTAATTTTTGTAAAAGAGTGTGCAATTTTTAGGGGGGATATATTTTTTTGGACAAAAATGTGATTTTTGAGTAATACAGATTGTAAATCAAGGGTCTACTTGAGGGTAAAGGCAAAACCCCAATAGAATACCTTTTCTTTGTGTCGGATTTTTGAAGTATCATTATGGCAGAGGTAATTAACCTTATTTTGAAAAGAGAAAAACTAACACCTAAAAACTATGAAATTGGAATTTAAATATGGAAAAGAATTTTGTTTTCAATGACCTTTGGGAATTGGTTGAGAAACAAGCTACAATACCTGCTGAAGCTGCTAAATTGGTTGAGTTCAAAAACACTATAGGAAATTCAAATCTCTAGCCCTGCTAAAATCTTCTTGCTCTCCACATGTTATTGTTCACAGAGGCCATTAGATCAGATGCTTCAAAAGCTTGGAAAACACTTAACTAGTTATACAATAAACAGCCTGCCTAATAGGAGATTGATCTTTTCATGCAACTGCTTAAGACTAGGCTTAATGATATGAGGATATTTGAGAGTAACCTCCTAGTTGAAGAATGTAAAGCAAGAATATAGTATAACGGGAGGGAAAATCCATGATGGCATGATTTTTATAATTTTGAATGGGCTTAACTCCACTTGTACAAATTTCTTGGAAATGTTACAACACAGTGACAAACTTAACAAGGCAACATTTTATTCCATTTGTGAACCGCTCACACAACATGAACATCAATTTGCAAAAAAAAAAATTCTAGTGTGAGCATCTGAAAATGTCTATTTTACAAGGACAGGTAAACATAAGGTCGAAAAGAAGTATTCCCCGCAGATCTAAACATAAGAAATCTTCTCTGTGTTATTTCAAGGAAGACCCTGGTGACACTACTCCTAAAGCTAGTCTTAGTAAATACAAATCTTGCAAAACCAAGAAAAGGTGTGATGTTACAAATGTGTTCATTTGGGACAATATGCTACTGAATGCCCTTCTAGGCCAAAGTCATCCAAAGATAGAAAAAATCTTATGTTGTTGATTCTAGTGGATGTTCTACTTCTGAACAAGAAGGATCTTGTTTCACTAGAGCTTCTGGTCTAGGTGGACAGGACCATGATAATGCCTTCTATAGGACTTGGAGAAACCCATCTTGAATTTGCTACTAGCTTGAGGAAAGGGATGATGATAAGTAGAACTTTTGCCCTTCCATTTTGGCTCTCGGTTTTGTTCCAGTTTATGCTAGGAGATAGTTTCTTTGTTGCTTTAGTTTTATATTGTCACAATATGGAACTGGTTGGTGATATGGAGCTACATAGAATTCCATCTCTCGACTGATAGGGGTAAGTTGTTGCAGAGCAGCATTTGAAATGTTGGTACTTATGGTCCTTCATGAAGGACTGATCAGGTATTTTTGTCCAAGTTTAATAGTGGTGTTGCAGGTAGTTAACTGTATGAAAACAATGGTCATGACAGTTTGAGCATGACTTAAATGTTGTACAGTTACAGAGGAGGCACTAGCGATTGTTGTTGGTAGAGGTATGTGGATCAGAGGACAATGATGCGTGTTGAACATATCATTTTCCTGTTTGGTAGTGTCGGGAGGCTGCAGGATTGCAGTAGGCATGGAGCACAAGCTGTCAGGCTGCAAGGGAAGTGATAAAAGCATCGATATAGATTGATTAAAGTACAAGGTACAGTTTGTCGGTTTCATTGACTACACAAGGCAACGGCGTTTTACTCTAGCAATACATCTTTTGTACCCTTTTGGATCTTGGGTGGTATGTTAGGATTCATCCATTAAAACTGGAAAATGTGTCTCCTAGTATAAGGGACACATCTCAGGTACAGTGACATGACACAGACGTCTCCAAAGTCTCGAGGACTTCTTTGGAGTCTCCCATGTCTCCTCTAGACCTCTCCTACCTTAAAAATAAAAATAGAAATATTTTTTTATGTTTTTTAATATTAAAGCTTAAAACTTTAAATCATAAACATGAAGTTGAATAAATAAAAATTCTACAACAGCTCCATTCATCTCATTGTTCTCCATTTGCAGCCAGAAATATGTATTTTAGTTTTCAGAAATTTAAATATATTAGATTCATTTTCAGTACTTCAGGTACAACAATTTTGCGTACCCTAAGTATGGCTTGGGTACTATCGTACCAAAAAATGTATAAAAATAATAATATATTATATCCTGATACAAAGGAATTAACCACATACTATGCATACAATAAACAAAATAACCTCCAAAACACTACCGATAAATTGAAACTATAAACTGAATGTCAAATGTCATGATAAATATTAAATCTTAAATCAAAATTAGTATTCATCGTCATATTGCTCTTCATTGAGAGCATCAACGTCATTGTAAAAAAATAATTAAAAATACAAAAATTATACTAAAAACAGGCAAACCCTATGGGTTCTCCCCAAGTATGCCTGCTAACTGAATTTCAAGTGTCAAGATAAATATTAATTATTGAATAAAAATTATTATTCATCTCATATTTGCTTTCATCCTGAGCATCAACATCATTATAAAACATAATTAAAAAAGAAAATATACACTAAGAAAAGGCAAACCCTATGGGTTCTTCCTGAGTACACCGGGCTTCTTTGAAAGAACACGGTCATACATGGGACGAATCCATAGGCGAATCACATCTGAACCCATATTGGTTACAAACAAGATGCGTACCAGGTGCGAGGAGGGCGAATCAGTCACACAGATAGATATTATTTTATTTCTTATGCCATCTCTAAATACCCCCATAGTATGCATAGAATATACAAAATAACCACAAAAAACACTATTGATAAATTGATAATGCCAACTGAATGCCAAATGTCAGATGAATATTAATTATTAAATCAAATTAGTTTACATAGTCATATTGCTCTTCATCAAGAACACCATCATCAACATCGTTTTAGAAAAATTATTAAAAATACAAATAATATAATTTTAAAAAGGCAAACCCTGTGGGTTCACCTAGGTACCTCCAGGATGGTCCAAGGATGCCCTAGTTCTTCAGCCGAAAAATCCAACAATACCAATGTCGACCCAGACGTACCTGGGAAGAATCCACTAGCATATCACACTCGAAACCGTGGCAGGTATGAACGGGACCAGTACAAGGTGGGGAGGGGGTGTATTGATAACGAAGGTAAATATCATAATTTTATTTCTTATGCCGTATCATGTACCCTATACCCACTATCTGAAAATTGGCATCACCATCTCGAGACTTGTCCCTGTCAGTTGGAGACTAGGGTTTGATCCAAATAAATTTGTTTGGTTAACAATAAGGTTGTAGTTAAAAATAAAAAAGACATGCATCTCTTTGAGACACCCCTATAATTACTTGTTAGCATGATGCTAGGAGTTAGAAGGATCTCACAAATATGCTATTTGCTTGATTATAAATACAAGTTCTATTGCAATGTGAAAACGTATCCAAAATCGTTAAGAATGTCATTTTTATGCCTAAGCTTTTGTTTAAAGTTTATAACTTTGTTTTACAACGCGATTCGTTGAATCATGAATGACAAAGTTCCAAAATATCTACTCATAAATAGAGTGCTTAACCGAAGTGATAATAATTAATTAGTAAGTTGTGTTCATCTTTAATATCTTTTCATGGTATACTTTCAGTTTACCAAAGAATTGGAAGACAAGGGCCCCTACTATTCCTAGTTGGTCTTCTATCAATAAAGTGTGATGGGTTTTGGCATGATAAGTATACAAGCAAAGTACTCAACATGATCTCTGCCATCATCCTTCTTGGCATCATCATCCTTCACAAAAGATTGGAATTCTTTATACTCTCACAAACAGAGCCTTCAGGATTTAGACAATGACCATGTTGAGCATGAGAAGCGCCACTTGATGAGGATCTTCAGAATGAATGATAATGATATGAAGCAAACCTCCAGGGTCTTCAAAATGTCAAAAGGAGGACTTCATCACAAGCCCAGCAGGAAGAGTAGACGATGGAACTTCCCAAATCTTTTCTCCAATTCAATGAAGGCGTATCTTTCAAACTAGAAAAAATATTGAGAAGACATAACATAGAATTTATCTTCATTCCACTGAGTAAGATCAGGAGATATTTTCAAGAACAATTTAAAGAGCACAGTGCTGACATCTACAGAGACCACATCAAGAGTTCAGTTAGCAAAACATGCTCATCTTACATCTAGTAACATTTATATTGAAAAATCAAAAAGTTTGGTTAAAGACAAGCATTGAACAAAAATGAAACTTAGGAAAGCTATAGAGATTGGGAAGCATCCTAATGATCTCAATAGGGATGGAGTATAGCTTAGAGATTCCTGGAAACCCATCATTCATTTTCTTCAAGCTCACAGTAGAATCAATTAATTTGTGTTTAAAACTAATTTATTGCCATATAGACCATTACCTAATAATGTTGATGAGCACTAATTATTTTTTTGTTTTTAAGTTTGATCTCTGCCTCATGTTGTAATCAGGGATATCTATTTAAAGCACCCTTAGCAACATTCAACCTGATGGTGTACCCCAAAGTGGTACAAAACCTCGTTCCTCCCAATTTTATATAAAATCTCTCTAGAAGGCTTTTTCTAATATTATGGATTATTGAAGCTTGAGGTCCTTAATCTAATGACATTGTTCAGTTAAATTTCAGAATGTTTCATTCGGGAGAACATAAAAATGAAAAACAAAAACAAATGTCTTATTGTAGTGCTCAGCTCAACATATTGTTAAGAGGCACTTTACAGGTGCATGTAGTATGAATCAAAGTACTTTCTCATAGTTCAATGTTTTAAAATGTCTGGTTCCTCCATGCACTGCACAAGCAAGCAATAGAACTAATTTTAAACCAGCAGGCTTTGCCATAAAACATAGTAACTGACATGTTAAACAAACTTCAAAAGAAATTTTCATACTTTCCTCCCATAATCAGAGCTATAACAAGAAGGGTGATTTGGTACTTATGCCGTGGAAAGACATACAGCATTCACAATGGTCAATATGTTAAGAATTACAGGTCACAGAAAGATGAGTCTACGAAAACATCTCAAATAAACAAAGCAAAATATTTAATCAGATTTATTTTTTTAAAACACAAACTGCACCAAAATACTGCAAACATCAAATAATTCAGAAACCAAATATACAGCTTGTCTTTCGTGCATTTACACTGGTACAGGTCCAAACTACAGTGGGAATCATTAACAGAAAAAGATATACAAAACATGAACACAAAATACCTGTGATAACTCTTCTTTCTCCTCGTAAGGCATTTTCTTTTGTGCAAGTCTGTCTTGTTCTTTAAGCTGGAGCAAATGCATCAATGTCAATAATTTGGAATCGATGAAGGCTGACAAGCAAAATGTAAAAACACAAAACCAAATGCAAGCCAACAAACTCAGAAACCCATTTCCATGTTTATAAAGCCGTATGTTTTTAATCTAACCTTCAATGTCCTAAGGCGATCACCTAGTGGAGGTAGACCATCCAATACCGTCCGAGACAAGTACTCGTTAGATCGTGCATGCTTGAAGAAGGGAAGTTTTAAAAGCTTTTCTGCAGATGGTCGCTTTGTTGGATCCTTTACTAAGCATGAAGCTATCATTTCCTTGAAAGACTGGAATAATGAAAAATAGTTGAGCTATTATTTTCTTGAAAGAGTGACCATAGGTAAACATAAGTTATGAGCACAATTCATAATAGACAAGATCACGGATAACACTCCAAATCGATGTCATACTTTAGAAAATCTTTTATCCCTTTCATAGTCCAGGCCTGGAGGTGCATTCTGCAATGTCATTAGCAAAACCTGTGGCACGAACAATAGCATTAAGTCACAACTGGTAATCCCTATAGTTAAGAATGATAAATGACAGTAGTTTCTACCTTCATTGGAGGATATTTGGAAAATGGAGCGTGACCATGAGCAAGCTCCAAAGCTGTTATCCCAAATGACCATATGTCGGCTCTACATGAAATTCATGAACAAGAAGCCACAAGAATTAAACAGATTCATAATTTCATTATCTACAATGAGACATTAACAAGAAAGAGAGCAAATAGAAAAGCAAAGCAGTGAGATGTTCACCTGAAGTCATAACCATGGAGTTGCTCCATAACCTCAGGCGCCATCCTACACAATTATAAAGACAGTAATAAAACACATTTAGTGGGTTCGGCCAACAAAACTCATCAAAATTATGTTCACAAACCAAAAATAAGCATTGATAATTTCAATACAGAAAGTTAAGTTCTAAAAACATGCACCAGCATGGGGTCCCCACAAAAGTATTCCTGGATCTTTGTCTATCACCAGTATCAAACATGCAAGCAGATACACCAAAATCTCCTAGCTTAATTGCACCATTATCATCAACTAAAATATTCCCAGCCTGCATGAGTAAGAAAAGTGAAAAGCATAAACATCAACGATGTGAAGAGGGCTATACCGTCACAAACACAGAATATTCAGCTGGTGTGCTAGAGCATAAAAGATTCATTTATTTTTAAACAATAAATTAAGCTTTAGATCCAAAACCCATATAAAGGAAAATGATTAAAAGGATGAACTTCTCTATCAATCCTCCATCTATGATCATCATACAATATGCCTTACAGTGTACGCAATCCAGCATTTACCATATCGTACACATAATAAATGTAAAATACAGGAAACCACATGCACAAGATAAGACAAAACGATAGCAGGAACAGAACAGCCTGAGTGGTCCTAATTGTGAATGTTCTGTGTACTTCATAGAGGAGCCACGGGTTCAAAACCAGAGTGGGTTAGGCTATGTGTGCTCAGTATAAACAATATATAAGGCAAATGGAAACACAATCCCCTTGGAGGCTTTCACAAGGAGGGTCTCTCAGACCAATTTGGTAGCTTCTGTATGTATCGACTTAGGAATTTTCAACCAGAACCAATTCGTGTCTCCCCATTTCGATTTTCTGCTTTTCGCTTTTGATAATATTGTCCTCCTTTATTGGCTTTCTTCCCACATCTCGATCCCTAGGGGTCAAGATTGGGTTTTGTGTTTATCTTCATTGGCGTTTTTGTCCTTTGTGATTATCGGGTGATCCCGTCGCTGGTTCTGATCCCTACCCGACTCACTGTTTTGTTTTTTCGCGGGTTTTATCCCTTCGTGAATCTCTGCCATTTATTGTCACAGTTTTTCTGCCCTTCGTGAATCTCTATCATTTTCATCACAGTTTATTCTGCCCTTCGTGGACTCTTGTTTTCTCTCTCTGTGTTACGTTTTGACTCATGTCGCAATCTCTGTGTTTTTGTCCTGTCGAGATCTCTGTGTTTTGTATTTCTTTGGAGCCTCGATATCCTCTTTTGGCCCTGTGTGGCCAAAAGATGGAGATTCCTCTAAATGGAGCCCTCTAAAACTCACACTTTTGAGAAAGGGGAACCCTCTCGCATGTCATTTCGAGATGCTATACGTGGATCCCGCGACCAGCCTTTTGCCTCCACTCCTGGTATGAATCGTCCATTTCGCTTAGTAAAAGAAGACCCTAGGAAAACTCCAACAGGCTGCATGAAAGCTGCAGATGGTACTCCGGTTATAAAAATTGTGGCATCTGATGTTCAAGCTAATATTCAAGAACTGGAAGACAGAGCCCTCATTGTTAGTTTTTTGGGTTTAAACTGTCATTGTATGTGTTCAAGGAATGGGCCCGGAAAACATGGAATATCCCAGGTGAGTACATTGTTTCTATCTATCCTAATAGTTATTTCTTGGTTGTGTTTGCGAATAGTGTTGAAAAGGAATATATCTTCCAAGGGGGCCCATGGTTTTTGGGAGAGCAGGTTTGTTCATGAAACCATGGCAACCTCTATTCAAAGCTGAAGAGGAACTCCCATCAATTGTTCTGTCTAGATCTAGCTGTTTGGATTACCCGCGAATTTTGGAATCCAATGGTTTTCCAAGATATTGGTAATTCTATAGGCAAATTTGTTAGAGCAGCGGACTCTTCAATGAGAATGGAGCAAATGGTCTATGCTCGGATGTGTGTATATATGGATATGAATCAACCGCTACCTGCAAAATTTTGTTGGAAGTTGGGAGGAAAAATGGGAACAACAAATTGATTATGAGAATATTCCTTTTAGATGTCACCTTTGTCATGAATATGGCTACCTTGTTAAAGATTGTCCGGTGTGGATCAAAGAACCAAATAAGGAGCCACATAAGTGTTGAGGACTTTGTGACTCCGCCAAAAAGAAAGATATTTAAAGAAAAAAACCGGAAAGGTACAGCAAAATAATACAAACAGATTTGTAGCTTTACAATCGAAGAAGAAGGCAGAGGAAGACATGGAAGAAGCGCAGAAACCCAAGTCCCAGAAACTCAAGATGCTCAGCCACCCCAACAGGTTTAGGAGAATCTTCAGCTCCAATCAGTCTCTAAAGCGTTGGTGGTGCACCAAGCATATTCGGAGAAATGAAAAGCTATCAAAGGAAACATAAGCTTATAGAGGAACAAAGGACGGAAGAAGGTGGAAATGATCAAGTCATATTTTACCATTACTACATTCATCGGTAGATATACCCCCGTTGAGAACCACCTTCCGGAGAATGCCCCTCATGAATTCAATAAGAAAAGCGAGAGAAAAAAATAATCAACTTCGTATCCGAAAAAGGCAGCAGCAATTGAACGAAATGGTAAAGTTGGGGATTTGGCTTCCATTTTTGAACAAATCCCACAATGAAGTTGATCACTTGGAATGTTCAAGGGCTAAAAGGCAGCCCTTCTAAAGTTAATGAGGCTAAGCGTATTTTGAACCAAAATCATCCTCACATGCTATTTCTTCAGGAGACTAAAGCATCTATAGATTTTATGGCAGCAATGATCCCTAATATTCAGAAAAAGCTCCAAGTTCTGTCTTTAAGCTCACAAGGAGCATCTGGAGGCATGGCATGCATATGGGATCCTCAACAGGTTCACTTTATATAGATAGTGGAGGCACATGCAGGGCGTTCTCTATATGGTGGTTAGATACGCTCCTGAAAACCAAATTACTTTATTATTGAACATTTATGCTGTTTATTTACTTCATCTAAGTGGAAGCAAAAAAATAAGCCCAAACTGGAAGATTATTCATGATATTGTAGCAGCTCATTCTTCGGAGTAATCTGTCATTATAGGGGAGACTTCAATACGCCATTTTCTCTAATGAGAAACAAGGGGGGAACTCTACTTTGGATGCCTCTATTGTTAATATGTTGGACTTTATACAAAGGATGAATTTGGTTGATATTCAAACCCAAAACGAACTAATGACATGGTCCAATAGAAGAGTAGGTGAGAATTGTATACTAGAACGATTGGATAGATTTCTAATTTCCGAAGAATGGTTAGAAAGCAACATTATACCGATGACTAATGTTTTAGATAATTCAGGATCTAATCATTGGCCGGTTTTGTTGGAATTGGGCAAATCACAACCGTTTAGAGCTCCCTTTAGATTTCAATTGATGTGGATGAGAGATGAACATCTCCCTCCCTTAATTGAGAAATGGTGGAAGGAGGGCCAGCCCAAGCATGGTACCAAAATGTTTTGCTTTACTAGAAGAATGCAACATCTCACTAACCAACTCAAGAAGTGGAATGCCTCTAATTTCATTAATGTCCAAGGGGCCTTTGTTGTTAAAAATGGGAAGTCTTGGAAGCCTTATAGGAGGTGTCCCATCAAGCAAGAATGCAAGGGTACTAAAAGGAATTGCAAACAAAGGAAATCCTTCTTAAGCAAGAATTAACGGAATGCGAATTAAGAGAAGAAATTTCTGGAAACAGAAGTCCAGAATTAAGTGGCTGAAAGAGGGAGATAAAAACACCTCTTTCTTCCATAAATCTCTCTTAGCTCACCGTTCTCATAATCACATTGCTTACCTAGATAAAGAGGATGGAACCCGAGCTAATACACAAGAAGATATCCAACAATTAGCAATACAGTACTTTTCTAGGATCTTTGTTGCAACTAATTTGGATGGGAATGCTCAACAACAATTGCTTAGTATCATTCCTACCCTGGATAGTGAGCCGGACAATACTTTCCTTCTGAAGCCGGTTTCAGAAAAGGAACTCCAAACATGTGTATGGGCCATGAAAAAGGAAAACACCAGGACATGATGGCTTTCCTATAGAATTCTATAAGGAATTCTAAGACATTATAAAAAAAGATCTTCTGGAAGTGGTGGAAGAATGTAGACAAGTGAAAATTGTTCTTAAGGTCATCAACCAAACCTATATTGCTTTGGTTCCTAAGAAAGAGGAGGCTTCTACCCTTGTGGAATATCACCCCATTGCTCTATGCAACGTGCTCTACAAAATAATTACAAAAATTATAGCTGAAAGGTTGAAATCTATCATTTATAAAGTTATATCTCTGGAACAAGGTGGATTTGTGCCCTGTAGACAAATCTTTAAAGATATTGTTTTGGCTAAAGAAGCCTCCATTCCATGGACATTCAAAAGAAACCAAATATGTTTTTAAGACTTGATTTGTCTAAAGCTTATGATAAGGTAAGTTGGTCTCTCCTTATGGACATCCTCTTGCGCTTTGGTTTTTCCCCTTTGGGTTCAGTGGATACAAGCATGTATCTCATCGGCTTCTTATTCAATTTTGGTTAATGGAGTCCTACAACTAGATTTTTGCATCCCGAGGTATAAGGCAAGGAGATCCTTTATCTCCATTCCTTTTCATTATAGTTGTTGAGTCTTTTGGTAGACTATTCTCCACAACAAGAATCCAAAAGAAGTTGAGGGGTATTAAATTGGCTACACAGGTGGACCCGTTGTCCCATTTGCAGTTTGTTGATGATTCATCCATCATGGGGGAAGCATCTTTGAAAGAAGCTAATCAAATCCACAAAAACTTGGAGCTCTTTTCAAAGGCTACTGGGCAGGATATCAATAGGCAAAAGTCAAAAATTATTTTCTTCCATTGCTCTCCCAGACTGGAATAGGACATTCCAACAAAACTAGGATTTTAGAAGGGCACGCTACCTCTCAAATACTTGGGTATCCCATTAGACTCTAAAAGATTAACTGACTGGAGTTGGTTACTTGCAAAGATTCTTCAAAAATTTAGTAATTGGACTAATAGATGGTTAACCTCAGGGGGAAGAATAACTTTGATTAAAGTTGTGTTACAAGCTATTCCTATCTATTTTGCTTCTCTCTTGAACATTCCTGCAAAAGTTTTGCACCAATTAGATTCTATTAGTCAAAAATTCTTATGGTCAAGCACTCAACAAGTTAGGAAATGGCATCTCGTGAAATGGAAAACCTTATGTTTGCCAAAGAAAGAGGGAGGATTGGGTTTCAGATCCAGTGTGCCGAATAATAAAGCTTTGTCTGCAAAGTTATATTGGAGATTGCTGCAAAATCCGGATCAGCTATGGGGCATCAATATTAGAGCAAAATATGCGAGGGTATGAGGCCGCACGAACTAATTCGGCACTCTTTACCTTCTCGTGGTTCTCTCCATTCTCTCAATCCTCATAATAGGTGAAGAAATCATCAAAAACACATTTTTTTGGAAAATTGGGAAAGGAGATCAAGCTAAAAATTTTGGACTGATCTGATTCGTGGGACGGACATTCACCCTTGATCGAGCAATATCCGGATCTTAGAAATATTATGAATACTCTTCAGGACAAGGAAAGGAAAAGGCGAGCCATTATATACAACCAACATATCAAGGGATTGAATGGATATCTCCATCCTTGTGGCAAGTCAACTTGTCTAATGATCAAGTTCACTTTTTTCAAACACTCCTGCAGAATAGGATCCTTCCTATCACTTCTGAACCAGATACCCTTGCATGGGGAAAATCGTCGGACGGAAAGTACTCTGTAGCAGATGGATATAGAGCTTTGGTAGTTTCTCAGCCACATCCCTAAAAGGACATTTTTGTGGATCTCTGGCAACCTGCTTTGTGGCCTAAGGTTAGATTCTTCATCTGGCTTTTAATCTATAAAAGGGTTCTTACTCGAGATAATTTGATGAAATGAGGGATGGTTGGACTCTTTTGGTGTCCTTTATGTAAAGATGCAGATGAGACTCTAAGTCATCTTTTCCTTCAATGCCCTTTCACTTGTTATCTATGGAATACCCTGGCTGATTGGCTATCTGTTACTTGGAACTCCTCTATGAATCTAGTGGATACTATTAGAGGTTGGAAACACTCAATCACGGACACCCAGGACTTTAACAAAGGAATCTGGATTGCTACCTCTCTTATGTTGTGGAATGTATGGAAAGAAAGAAATAACATTTTCAAATCAGAAAGTAGAGACACCTGGTATGTTTTGGAACTGACTAGAAGTAATATAGGGAAACTATAGTGCATAATTTGAAAATTACCTCCCCACCACCTGGGAAGTGGAAAGTTTTGTTACAAAACTTAATCTGGGGAACATGCAATTACAGACAAAGTTGTCTACTAAACAGTTGATGCCCTCTGCTTTCACAAAATGGAAACCACCCCCATTTGGATTTGTAAAATTAAATATTGATGGAGCAGCTAGAGGTAATCCGGGTCCAACTAGTATGGGAGGGATAACACATGACTCTTTGGGAACCCCCTCTTTTCTTTGCTCATCAATTGGGACACTGCACCAATAATGTGGCTGAAATCATGGCCATACAACACGCTCTTCTAGAGGCAACTAAACTGGGGTGTCTTAGTATTATAGTGGAATCTGACTCCAAGGTTATTGTTAACCTTTGTCAGCTCAAGAGCAACATCCATCCAATAATTGGCTTATTACCAAAATTCAGGATAATATTAATGTGATAGCCAAACAATTTCAAACAATCATATATCAACATGTGCCTAGGGGTCAGAACAAGGTGGCAGATGCTTTGGCCAATTGGGCGTTAGATCATACTAATCTAATCCACTTTGGCCTTGTACCTTTGACATGGTCTCCAGAGCAATGACAACAAATTGAGCAGATCCTTCGTTTGTGATTACAGGATGGATAATTTGCAAATATGCTATTTCTCTTCTCTTATATGTTATTGGAATTCCAAGGATATTTTAAATGAGCCCATAAAATGTTGGAGAAGTGTTTTCTATTAGATTTGAATACAAATACAATACAAAATCGCATCATCATGCGAATACGACAACCGGCTGATACTAGTCCCCACACTCGGCTGCGTCTCCACGCTCCTCCTAGAAGGCTGCGAATCTGGTTCGATCATGGAACTATTTGATGGTGCTGGTGGCTCCTCTGCTGCATGTTGGAGATCACCTCCAAAGATGTCATCCACCCAATATCTCCTCGAGTCCTCGCCACCGCTTCTTCCTCCATAGCCTCCCTCTCAAAAGAAGCAATCTCGTCCGCTGTGAACGTAGGGTTTTCCTCTTCTTGCCCAGTCCACTCACTGTATGGATCTATCTCATCCAAATCAATGAGCTCCACTGATGTGGCCTCAACTTTTTTTGTGCGAAGCCAGAGATTATATTGCACAAAAACCAAGTTGTTGAGCCTTTTTTGAGTCAACTTGTTGCGCTTCTTCGTGTGATTAGTCCGAGCACGGGAGAATACTTGTCAAGTTTTGGCGAGTACTCACCGAGTTTTGGAAAGCTACCCAATATTTTTAATTACTAATCTGTCTACAAGCGATCAAAGCTCATGATTCTTTCAGAAGATTGCAAGAAGTTGCTTGGTCCAAAAAGGTGCAAAAATGGATTTTATGAAAATAAGAAAAATATTGCCATCACTGCGTGGGGCTTGAGAAAATATGCACTTTTAGAGAAAACGGCACCTGAAACGGAGCCACAGAATGAAAGTTATGGCACATGCAAGTTTCTCACGCTACATCTTCCTGGACCCTTGCCAAAAATGGCAAATTTTTTTCTCGTACTTGTGTTTTCAAGTAGTTTTTTTTTGCATTTTTGGCGAGTAGTTTTCCTACGAATTACTCGTTTAGCATAATTTTTGGCGAGTTTTTCTAAACTCGCTTAGTTTTGTGAGTATTCTATCTATGGTAATTTGTACTTTATATTTCTATTAATATAAATGTGGTGTGTTTTAATATATATATATATATATATATAACTCCGAGAGGACTGATATAGGTAAGTAGACATAATAGCCTTTTCTCGGCTTCATGTTGGACAGATGTGATGATGGTTCTCAATAAATATTAGATGTTCAGTTTAGCCCTTCTACAAAAGAAGTCGTGAAGACTTATTCTCGCTACATAAAAATTGTTGAAGACATGCTTGCACGTTATGTCCGTGGATAGACACATAACGGATCATCCTTTTAAAATCAATTGTCCCATACTATTAATATATGTATACCCATCTGACATACAGTAGAATCTGCATAGTTGCCTAAGTGTCGGGACGACAGAGGTATGGAGGGACGAGGTTTCCAGAAGGTCAAAAAAATCCCAAATTTTGGGGACAACTAATAAAATAATATATAAAAAATTAATATTTGAGTATTTTAACTTTATTTCATCAAATTTAGGGATTTAAACCATATTTAATGTATTTTAGGTACTTTTGAGATTATTATTGAATGTTCTTGGTAAAAATAACAGCTTGTTAAAGGTAAAAACATCAGAAAACTTATGAAAGATTTTAAAATAATACGAGACGTCCCCTCCAAGTCCCCAAGTCCCCAAAACATTCGGGACATCACCAAAATCTACGGGACATGTCGCCACATAACACTGAGAATCTGCACCTAAAATATGACTTAGGAAAATGTTAAACAAAAGAGTAGATTAAACCTTGGAAAATCCATACATATTCCATAATATAAAGATTATGCATGCCAAAATGAAAGTAATAGCATGAGCACCTACCATAGTATATATCAGAAATATGAAGTTTGAGAATGTATCCATGCCACCAAAAAAGAAGCCTTGTCTCTCTAAGTATACCTGCGGCAAATGCTAAAGTTTGAACAGGCTAATTCCCTTTTCCTCTGAATGTCAGGCCCATATTAGAAAAAACTCAAGGAGTACTGCAGATTCCCACATCAATTCTTCATTTACAAAAGCTGGTCGCCTTACTTCCTAAAAGCTCAAAACTATCATCAACGCAGGGCACCTAACTGGTAGCTTGCCTAATCACTATTCCACTGTTTAGTTCCCTCCTATGTTGCCGCATTCGCCGAACTGAAAGCATTAAATTCGAAATTCGTCGAATCTCAAATCAGGGCAAAAAAATTGTTGAAATTCGCCAATACATTCGTACATAACAAATAGCAAATTTAAAACCTGTACAGAAATCAGCGTATACAATAAAAAATTGTTCACCGTTCAGAAATCTATTAAAACCTGAGCGGAAATCATTTTTGAGGTCACGCATGGATCTGCAGCGTTTGTGAAGCAATTAATATAACGATTTCCTTTCAATTTGCTTGCTCTTGTTGACGGTTTCAGCTCGAAAGCCCTGCTTGCTGCGTCGGATTTGGTCGCAGGCATGTTTTCCGTGGACGGTTTCGTTACTTCACGAAAAAATATGCTGAGTGTATAGTTGCACGCAATTATATTAATATTATAGTATTTACCTTTACTTTACCTTTATTTAGGTTTTAGATTTTTATGTATTTTAATTTTTAGATGTTTAAATTTTTTATCATTTTAAAGTTGTTTATATTTGATGAATGTTTATAAAAAAATTATATATAAATATAATATTGTCTAGGATAGTAACCTATATTTTATTGACTATATATAGTTTTAATTATATAGGATTAAATATTAAATTATAAAAGTATATTTTTTATTATTTTTTTATTATATTTAATTTAAATAATATATTCCTTCCAATCGAATTTAATCACGAATTTTATCGCTGATTTTTTTAGCAACGAATTTTTCACGAATTTAATCATCGGCGAATTCGAACACGAATTCGAATGCGGCAACTTAGGTTCCCTCTATAAGCCTCTAGGCCACCTTATGTTTGTATTTTATCATGTATGGTATGTGCTGTAATATAGTTTATATAATTAACAATTAGTAACATATAGCGGTTAGTCAATTTGTAAATGCCACGAATAGGGGTAACTTGGAGTTCTATAACACCCGAGTTAGATGCCAAAGGGAAATCTCTATATAAATCTTTGTTCTTTCTCGTGTCACTGTCGGACATTTAAATCTAAGTGCACTCCTCTTTGAACAAGCCCTTGTGTCTCAGCTACATTCTTGTGAACTTCTGTTCCTTGAACTTCACGTTGTTTATTTAGCCTATTTCTTGAACTTGTTACTTGTCTTCCCAGACAACATGGAATGATCGCTTTTCTTCCATGCTTATTTGTATAGCATTTAGTGCACTTCTACCAGACTGAATATTGTATCAAGTTGTAATCATGATTGTACTTCTTAAAATAATAATTTGCTATGTTCAGTTCACTCAGTAAGGCACAGGGGTGTAAAGTGTGCACATATCTTATAAACCTGTTGTGTTAATTAACTGCTCACTATATGAATTTGACTCTTGACACACATGACACGACCCTTGAAGAGTCTATTTATGGTGTCTTATCAACGTGATGTAAACATCATTTATACATTTATCAATATATACTTAAGATATGTCATATTTTTTTCTAATACTTTCATCCAAGTGGTATCAAAACAAAGCTTCTGAAACCTCAGGATACTCTTGCTGCTAATACAAATCTAACATGAATACCCTCTTCCTGCCCATCGACCAACTCAAACAGGAAAGACTATGTGAAGAGCCATCAAGTGGAAGATTAGCCTTGGATCCGTTTAGGGCCTGCAAATCAATTAAAGCCCTATGAAGATGGTCGCTCAAGAAGTTACATGCAAGAAAAATCCATAGAGCCATGTGATGTCCCTGCAAAGGACTGCAAAAACTGGCAGCTGCACCTGTATACTTACGTGCAGCAGTGGGTGGGACTCCATTCATCTTGGGAAGCCAGTGTCTAGCTGGAAAGTACCTGTAAAATAGCCTCCTTCAAATTTGGAATCAAGTTCAAGTTGATAATACTCATACGGACACATTCAAATTAACAATTGAATCCTTACACAAAACGAATGTCATGATTGATATTCCTTAGTACAATAGTGATAACCCTTACAAAGCTATTGACTGACTTAACAAGATGAAGCACCTTTGCTTTTTGAACCTTACCATATCTGATGACAAAACAAATTTATCAACATGTTATGGAAGTGGTACAATTTGCAGCATCAAGAAATGGAGGGATTCACATTTACGTGGAACAGGTTTGTTGGTAATTTCCTAGATAGTTTTGAACCTTCAGAGAGTCAGAGACCAATCATTTTAGTCGACTGGCACCACTTCACCAAACCAAATCAATCGGCAAACAATCTTTGAACGGGCAACCTTAACAACTTTTATGAAAAATGTTCTGAAACATTTTTGTTGGAAGCCTATATTGGAGGCCTCCGATTCTAGGGACAAGTTATTATCCATCCTTCCAATTGAGAAGTCAAAGACCAATTATCAAACATTTATATCACCACAATCTCACCATAGTAATTTTGGCAGAAATGACAACAGGAAATATAAAGCAACAGAGACCCACAATAAATTATAGTTTTGTGAAGATGAACACCAAGTTGGAAGTGATAATAATGCAGGAGGCAGTCATATTATGATGTCAAACCGAAGTCACAAGGGTCGTGTTCGTGTTTGGCATAAGATTAAATTCGGATAAAATTCAGAAAAAAAAATCGTGAATAAAATTCAACAAGTATAAATTACTAAATATATATGTGTGTGAAAAATATATATTTGGAATATTATATAAATTCTAAATATTATTGAAGTATAAATTTAATTTTTATATTTTATATTTCATAATAAATATCATTTATTTTAATATATTTTAAACATTATAAATGTTGAATCTATATTTTTAAATATCAAAAAGTAAAAACTAAATAACAAAATAACATAACATAAAACTCGTAAAGTAATGAAAGCTTGAAAATTGAAAAGAACCAAACTAAAAACCTATGATGCATGGAAACACCCCCACCCCCGTACCTGCCTAGAAATGTTTCCAGTACAGAAACGCGCCGAAATGCCATGGAAACGCCCCGAAACGCTGGTGACTCCAAAACGTGCCCGACGTTTCCGTGGTTTTTCTGTACTTTAGAAGCCAAAAACAAACAACATATTTTTTTAGCATTTATTGCTTCTAAACCTAATCTACCCACCCAACCTTCCTAAAGACACTTCCTAAAAGCTATATAATGATATCTTTGGTCCATTCTAAATCACACTCATTTTTTCTCTTGCTGAATTCAGTTTTTATTAAACTAACATTTAGCATTGTGAAGAGCAAAGAGACATCAAGGAGCAGCTTGAAGATGATATATTCTAGAATCTAGATTATAATCATGTATATATGAAACATTGAAATTGTAACCATGTTGAATGATGAATCTTTTGAACTTCAATGAATACAAAATATTTTGAGTGCTTTATCTCTTATGGTTCATGGACTAAAATTTTGAAAATGGTGTATATGTACATGTATATGTATATAATATATATGTGTGTATATATATATATATAGATAGTACAGATGTTTTCCTGTTTCGGACCCTTACCTGTACTCGCTTTCCTAGCAACATAGCAGAAAACAAAAAAATAAAAGATTTTAAAAACCTAAACTTAAACCTAATGAACTGATCACATTCTCTGAAAGTTGAACCTAAACCTATGGCGACCCAATTCGCAACCCAACCCAAGTGATAATGGAGGCGAGCGGAGTGGCGAATGTTGTCTCCACTAAACTAGCGAATGGTGTTTGCCATCTATAGTCTCCCGCTCCAACTGGCAAATGGCAATCTCAAAGGCAGTTCGGCGGTCACAGGCTTCATACAGAAAGTTATAAAGCCACACACGAATATCACATGAAGAGGCACTCAACACTATAAATTTAACTATCGCATATCAAAGATTCGTAGAACAAAGAGAAATAATATTGAATGAAGCCTAAGAGTGTTGATTTTGTAGGAAAAATCCAAAAACCCTAATAAAAAACATGTTTTTAAAATATATTTTAATAAAAATGCTAAGCCATTTTCTGTGCAAATTTTAGGGCGAATTTAAACGATTTTTTTGGGTTTTCATTAAATTCACAGGATTTCAAACTTTTTGCTTGATGTTTGGCAAACCCTATGACTTAGTGTCAAACAGTTCTAATTCTCATGGTGATCAACTAGCATGGGGAGTAGGCCAACCAAGAGTGTTGTAAACAGCTGTGAAATGGATCTTTCCTTGGAGCATGAAATTCAAAGTTAACATCCGCAATTGTGGCAGTATTCACAATTTTTCAACATCCCTACAGCCAGAACACTCAATTTGTTTGTTCATCCTACAAAGATTTTGATGTTGTCTCTAACTATAACACTAAATTATGGTTGCCAGAACTTGTCAAGGAAAATGTCATGAAGTTTCTATGGGAAAGGTTATGCTACTGAAGCAGTAGCAGGAAAGGAGTGAAACTATTAATAACAATAAGTGACCTTGAGACATTTCCCGCCAGGGATACCCCATAAAGGAGATATTGAACATGTTACTAAAATATGCCCAGGGTTTGCTATTGTCGATGCTGAGCCTTATCAATCTCCCCACCATCACAAAATAGAAATCAAGCAATTGGTACATTGTTTGTTAGACCAGGGTAATATAGTTCCAAGAAAAAGCCATATTCAGCACAAACCATACACGTCCAGAGGAGAGAGTCCATAACACCTTTACATTGACTTTAGATGATTAAATAAGATAACTATCAGGGACAAAATATCATTTATTGATAAGTTGTTGGATGAATTGAATGATGCAAAATACTGAACAAAATTGGACCTTCAATCCAAATACTAATATATCAATAATCAACCAGAAGATATTACAAAAATGACAGTTCTGCACTGATGAAGATCACTAAAACTTCAGGGGCATGCCCCATTGGGACATAACAATGCAACTGTAGCCTTTCAAACTGCTATGAACAAGAATTTTCACCCATACCTCATGGAATTTTTGCCTGTATTTTTATGATATCCTGACTCACAAGAAAACAAACAAGGATTATCTTTATCGTGTTGACCAATTGCTGTCTATATATGAAGAAAATAAATATTAGATAAACAATTCTAAAAGTAACTTTGGGAAAAGAAATAGGGTATTTGAATCATTAGGAATTAAAGGCAATCCTATGAAGAGTAAAATAGTAATTGAAGCACTCACACCAAAGAGCATCTCCAAATTAAAAGGATCCAATAATTTATTATTGGTGCTTTGTTAAGACATATACTCATATAACAACACTTCTGACAGAAATAAGAAAGAATCGTTTATATGGACTATAGAAGCAAAGCAAAGATTTTAAAAAACATAAGGAAACAAAGCAAAGGTTTTGAAAAACTTAAGGAAGCATCACCATCAACTTTAGTGCTAGCCACACCTGATATTTCAAAGTCAGTCATCATCAAATGAGATTCTTCAGACTCGGAGATGGGAATTATGATTATGTATATTGGTCACTTGATAGCTTTTGAAATTGAAAGCCATCAACTTGTGACGAAAATAAAATTGAAGTCCATATATGATAAACACATGCATTGCTACAGACATGATATTTCTGGCCTCCTGTTCTAATATCTGCATTCATTTTTAGTAGCTTCATTGAGAGATCCTCCCCTCAAAGGCTATTTGTACTCATTCTCAATTCTAATGTACTTGTTGAGTACCACTCACCTGCTTTGGGCACTTGTGGACATTAATATAAAATTGTTTCTTCTTTCTCATGGCTCAGGGTCTGACCCATTAGGTTTATTCCCCAAGTCATGATCACATTTCTTTATAGCATATTGCATAGTTATTTTCCATTACCTAGGTATTTTTACCCTAGTATTTCTCTATCATACCTGAATATATCATTTGAGTCCCGTTGACCTAATTTTTGCCACCAGGGGACATCAATATAATTTCTTTCTTTCTTTTTCTGTACCAAATTAAGTTGAACATCCACCCTTCTTGCAGTATAAAATTTAAAAATTTAAATAATTCTAAAAGTGTATTTAATTCATTTGTAGAAAAATAGAACTGAGGCATACAAGAAGAAGAAATTCAACAATGCCACCGGTATGCAGAGGACCTGATACAAAATTAACCTCATACCCCCACATACCCATATGTTGAAAAAGATGTGAAAAGGTGCCCACACAACCTAGCAATATGGTTAAAGTTTAAACTACCCACTTCTACAATTGCATATCCTTATTGGGTCATAGAACAAATTTGGACACCCAATAAAACTTCACAGCAAAGAATTCTAAAGAGCAAATGGCAAAACTATTAGGATGTTCAAGTTTGCATCCTAACGTCATGAAACATTTGAATGACGTGACAGCAATTGTGTATATAGATAGCTGAACAGGCATTGCCCAAAAATAACTAAGCAGAAATTCCTAAACTACCCAGAATTATTAGGAGTAGCTCAATTAATTAACTATATGACTAATTTACAACAGTACACTGACATCTCTATCAAATACAGGTATTACAAAAGAATGAAAGCAAATTTCTTAGCAGCCACTGAATAGAGGCTTTTACAGAACCTACTCCCCCACAACAGCCCAGTCTAGTTGGAAATAATTTTGTTTAATGGTGATAATGAAATTTAACTTACAATCCATCGCACTAGTATAAAATATCAGAGTGTCACCACGAGTACAATACGAGAATGATTTTTCCATATAAACAGCAAACAGTAAATTGGCTGAGAGTGGCATGCATGCAATAAGGCATGTGAAGTATGCAATTACAAAACAGCACTTTAAATAACAAAAACAATAAGGAGGACTGTTTTGGAGACATTTTTAGCAACAACACACATCACAAGTAATAAGGAGACTTTTTTATTCTGTCGACTATGGGAAAATACCAATAAGCTCTTCCGGAAACATTTAATTATAAATTTCTCCGCACATCACACAATAACCTACACATCATACCCAATTCCAATATCCAGCCAACTATAACACTGTTTTCTTTCTTTTCATGCAGTAATCCAAGCTTAAAAGCAACCAGCTATAGCATGATAAAACCCCAATACAGACCAATCTTGAAGGAGGGATGGAAGAAATATTCTCAATATGGCAACAAAGATAATGATAAAGAAAATTTTCAAAACATTGAGAAATTACAATATAATACAGTCATTGAAGGTTAACAGATTATGATATTTTAAAGTAGCAACCACAGATAAATAGAATTGTGATATTTAAATGGCAGGTTACCAATTACTAGCCATAGTCATTAAAATAATACCTTGACATCACGATGTATGTGCCCATGGCAATGAAGATATTCTAGAGCCTTAAGAACCTCCTTCAGGATTGTCGCAATAACTGCCTCTTCAAATCCATCTGGATAGACAGACTTCATTATATGAAGACAAGACCCCCAGACATGTATGGCATTACAACCCAAAGCTTCTGACCTGCTACAAAAGAGCAGAGAGCTCATAAAACATTGGGGTGGTTAATCAAGCTCATTGTTTGTGCTTCACGGCGTATTTCATCCTGTAGGAAAAGAAAACTAGGTTATTCTCTCGCCAGTTCAACAGTAACAGTATCAGTAACTTTCAGATTTCAAACGTATGCTGCCAATCCGCCCGATTTCAAAAGTATACTGCCAATCTGCTTTCTTGTAAAGATAGCAAACAACTAAAGAGAAAATCAGCACGAGAGAGAAAAATATCTTGAAAGGTCATCTTTCTTACTTTTTATGATACAGATATAGTAGCAAACAAAGTGATAATAGCATTGTCCAGGGGTAATAGACAATTCAAAAATTTCTAAAAGCCAAACTACTAATTATTCACTCTTGTCAAATTGTAAAATCTTACATTCAGATCCAATGCACTCCTAAAAGCAGAGAATATAACTTTCAATACCACAAAGGAATGAAAAATAGCCACAGCAGCGACAAACTCTAAAATAATTGCACATGCATGTCATTACATATACAATCAACAAAATAACTACAACATCCTGCCCAGATCTCTGTGTGCAGCAACAAATATGATTGCTTATGTACCATGATCCAGATGTCCCAGACCAGCAACACTTGGAGCATATCATCTGACTTCCAAAAGTGATATTTTTATTTTTTAAGGCAGAACCTTCAGATGGTGCTGTTGATAATCACTACAAAAAGGATGATAGAAAGCGGACGATCATGCTGCTTGATTAGAATTTCAAAGTATATGGTCTTTAGTAATTTCATATATGTTGCTACCTATCTTTTAGTATTTCATTTATAACAACTTTGCCTTTTGTATCATAGTGAAAAAAAATGTCACTCTTGCACAACATAAGCAAAAGCTTAAAGTTCCGTTCCTATAAAATGCTGCCGAAATACAATTTGTTAGAATTACAGAAAAATACAGCTTATACAAAGTAGATAATTTACATTCACATCATAGTCTAATCAAATATTATTGTAACAAGCAGCTGGCAACATGTAAGTGAGAAGGTAATACATATCAAGACCAGAGTGTGTTTGAAAAGAACGTAAATCCATGAAACCAAGTACAGACAAAATTTTGGTCTAAATTCTGACATCACAAGTACAACGTACATAAAAAATCTTTCAAAATTCAAGGTGGATAATTTTGATCTAAATTCCAACCTGAATAAGGTCATAAATATATAATAATGATTTAAAGCTGAAGGCAGTGGGTCTCTCAGAGTATCTATGATAGGCACAAACCAATGTATAAGGCATCCGTGTCGGAGGAAGACATATTGAGGCAAGAGGTCAAAAGTATGAAGACCAAGTCAAAGATAAGTAAATTTCTCTAATACAATTGGGAAAGTCACAAGTGGATGCATATAAGTCAAAATCATGAAATGACATAAATTTGTAAGTGAAAATCACTCTAGGTGGATTCTCCAAATATAGTTCCAAAGATACTAACAAGCCCATTCGCACGGCCTGCTGTGATGATAGTTTGTGTTTTATGGTCTGTGGTAATTCCTAACCACCTCCAGAGATTTACAATATCTCCAAAATCAACAATCCACATCCACCAGATGTCACGTACACGTTTCTAATGGCATGGCACAATCTAGACAAATTGGGAATGCCACCATCCAAGAGCACACCAATCCTTATGCAATCTGCATCACTGGCTTTGTCAAGGTCCCAGACAGCTGCAGACCAAACCGCTAAGGATAATTCATATTGTGCGGTACCATTGAGAACCAACAGCGTTACTGCCTTCATCCTCAAAGGTGTGGAACCCGCTATATGACTCAAGAGGTTCTGCTTGCGAGGTTGAGGAGCAGTGCCCAATGGACCAGATCTGACCATTACATTTTGACGCCATTCAACCTAACCATTGGAAATTGAAGAGTCGCACATAGAAGAAAAGAGAAAAACCATTTCATCTTCTGTAACAGTTCTTTAGCCTTCATGGCTTTGCAACATAGCGTATACATATGTATCTAGTAAGACAGCACAGCATAAAGGTAGTTAGTGGACAATAGACAGACACATGTCTCCCTCACAAGAATGCCATGTACAGGACGGACAGATTAGCAAAGAAAAATGTTCTAGCTCTATTATATTTCCTAATGCACCACTCTTTGAATATTGTTTATCTTTTCCAAATCATTGTTTTATGTTGCTTCACCATATAACACATCTAAATTCTAACAATTTAGAGTGTCGTCTCCCTACTATATCCTAGAATCCGATCGTATATATCAGAGTACTTCATTGGGTCATGTATGTTCCATCAAATGAGGTCAGAGTATCTAAAGCTCAGCATCAAACCACGAGATCTCTCAGATTATCTCCCGTGCCATTCTATGCTAGTTCAGATGGCAAGAGAACACAAATCACAAGATGTGATCCTTGCAATTATTGATGATAGAATTGCAAAGCTGCTTCAACAGCAGAAGACAATTATGTTCAACCAGTTTGCTGAAGCCCTCGAACAAGGGGTTCCATTGACTACATCCTCTGGTAAACCTTTGGAGGTCTAGTACCCCATTTTTGAGTGAATTAAGGTGTTCTCATGTTTGAGAATAAAATCAATGTTGATACGGCAGATAATTGGATTGATCAGTTAGAATCTATAAATGAAATCTCTGATGACGAAAAGATAAAGATTGCACTTTTGTAAGTTTCTTCACCTGTCAACAAGTGCTGGAAATTGAGAGAAGAATCAAATAGAAATGAATTTGAGCCAACTTATAAGAAGTTCCTAGAAGCTTTCGGCGATGAATACTATTCTCAATATATCTATGATGATCGCTGCATTCAGTGGCAGAATTTGTGCCAAGGTTCATTCAAAACCACCAATGCCTTCCATGACCTATATGCAAAAATGGGATCATTCAAGTCAGAGTAACATAGAGTTCTCAAGTACCCCAGCGACCTACGCCCATACATTCAGTCCAAACTGAAGCTAGGAAAGGTTGAGACATTGCGAGAAACCTATTGTTATGTGGCAAACATTGAAAAAGACTCTAAAATCTGTACCGAAGAAATCACCTTTTTCAAACAAAAATCACACCTGTCTAAGACAGATAAATGTGCAAGATACATAAATCAGGCAGCCATTCAAATGCAGAGTATCAAGCTCAGAAAAAGTTGCTTGCACAGGCAGAAACAAAGGATCTTGAAGACCGTCCCTCTCAAGAAGTTGTAGACTGATCCAAATGTCATGTCTGCCACTGCAATAGCTACAGCAATGGCATAAGATAAAACAGAATGCAGCAGCCTCTAGATTTTATGATCAATGGCTTTAACATGAGTAACCTCATCCCTGAATTGTCAACAAGGTGTGTACATAGTGAATCCTCGGTGCATCATTATATCAGTGGGCAATAACAGGTATAGGATTCCTCAAGTGATTCCGTACTATGCCACACCAAAACCTAAGAAGATTGTGCAATATAGTTGTGCATACACTTCACTTAGAATTCCATCTTCTCCAGAAAAATTAACCCAAGCACTAAATCAGGTTTGGAAACCATGCACACATACAACTGTTCTATACGTTTATACAAAGTTGTCAAAGAGGATCAATTCACTCGCCAAGGAACCAAGGCTCAGCTGGAAGACAGGTTTCCACACTTACTCCCTAGCTGTAATGCAATCAAGACTATTGTTTTTCAAGGTGGGGTAAATGATCCTAGCCTACATTGAAAGGAAACAGAAAGGGTATGGAAACAGAAAACAAAATGCTGATTTTCAAAAAATCCTTGGTTATGAAACGACATAGAAACATGCGTACAATATATTATAATAATATATATACAAAAAAAGTATGATACTCATTTAGTCCATAAAAGATGAAGCACGTAAAAATATAGTATTCATTAATGACAATGTGTTTTAGGCTTTTAGCATTGCATATGGCGCATATATAGAGGTTTAAGTCTGTGGCTTCTAGAAGTTTAGGGTGTACATTTTATGTTTTAGCTTCTTTTTTTTTTTTTTGAGCTTTCCAAAGTACCTGTGCTCCCAGATATGCACAGGTATGTGCCGGAAACAATACGAATGGGAGAGTCATTTTCATACCGTTTCCAGTACAGACCTGAGAGAAGGTAGCATTTCCATATCAGAAATGTCCAGACGCGCGCGTGTGTGTGTAATAAGTGATTCCTCAAGGTATTTAATGTAGATTCTCCAAATACAATTTCAGTGATACAGCCAAGCCCACTCACATGATCTGCAGTAATTACGGTGATGAATCCATGTTAGATTATGCGGAAAGAGAAAAAATAAAGAAATAATAGAATGTAAAAAGATGGAATGAAGGGAAACTGGAATGCACACATTTGAGATTGTGTGTCCATCTATTTATTATGAATGAAGAAGTTACAAAACGGTTGATATAGTTACAACTGGTTACAACCAGCTTGTAGTTATGCACCTTATAAATAAGTCTTATATTCTCATACCCCCTCTTAAGACTTATTCTACATAAAGCAAAAAACAAACATTCTAATAAAACGGAATTACATAATCTTCATAGGCTTTCACTTTGAAAGCAATACTATGACTAGGCAGAGCTCCATCAAGCTGCTTCGTGACCTTTGTAAAGGTGTAGCTCCCAAGCTGAATTCGGAGTTCCCGGATTCGACCTCCCCGAACTCCTAAATCACAAATCTCCCGAATTATTGGACAACCTTCCATACTAAGTCATCCACAAGCTCCATCAAGTTGTCGCATGACCCTCGTGAGGGTATAATTCCCAAGATCCATAGTCTTCCAAACTATCTCGAGCAACCATCCATACCAAGCTTCATCTACCCCCGTATCCTTTCTTGCCTTCAAAGTTTAGAGCAACTTTATATTGCATATTCGTCATTGTCCTCACCATAGTTCAAAAAATCGTAAATCGGGATTAATCGGCAGGCCAAATTTTGAATCGAAAATCGGGAATCGGCAAAAAATCGGCATTAATCGGCAACTTTATCACTACTTTTAAAAACATTTAAATTCATAAAATATACTTAAATTAAATGTAAAAACAATGTTAAATGATGCGAGAAGTGACTCTATAGAAGTGACTTTACATATTGTATTACTATTATGTAATATAATAATTAATTATTAAACTTATAAATATAGTTATGTAATATATTATATAATTATTAAACTTATAGTTATAAATTTATTAAATTATTAACTATTATTATAATTAAGTTATTAACTATTATGTAATACGTATTTAAAAAACCTATTTTTAACTATTATTAACTATAATATATAAATACGTATTAACTATATTACATATAATACGTATATGTAATATATTATATAATTATTATGTAATACTGTAGTATTAAGTTATTAACTATTATGTAATACGTATTTTAAAAAAAGGAAAAAAATTACTGTGTAACTGTATATTGCGGATTACCTGTTAGCGGCCACGAGCTCTGAAAATAGGGCTGGAAAGACTCAAAACCACCTTCGCTGAACTCGAAACCACTTTGGTAGAATTCGAAACCTCCTAGAATGCCCACGCAACCACGTCGAAGGCCACGATTCCAGGTTGAATGCAAAAAAACGAATCGATTTGGTCTGTTTTCGGGTTATACCCTAGGCCGCGATTTTCGCCGATTTTAGCCGCGATTTTCGCCGATTTTCAACGATTTTTGCGGGTATTTGACCAAGATTTATTGGCGATTTATCGGATTACAAAAATCGCGATTTTTCATAAGTTTAATCGTTTTGATGGAGGAACACGATTTATCGCCGATAAATCGCGATTTTTGAATCGAGAGGTCCTCACTACCTTCTGCATCTGGTGGGTCTTCAACCATGGCTATATTGGTTGTATTTGATATGTTTTTACCTTGAGCACATCATTGGCTCGAACATGACAATCCCACGAATTTTTATTCATAAGTTGCATTTGTATTTTCACTTTCCATGTATGAAAAGATAGACCAGAATATCTTTCTACTGGAATTTCCATAAAATAAAATAAATACTAATGCGCATTTACCAAGATAAATAAAATATCAGTTCCTCTGCCCTACGACTGGTTTAATGCTCTTATACGACTGCAGAATTTTGTGCCCTAGAAATTCGTGAATGCTGTACCTGTCAACCTGTAGCCTTTAGAAATTGCGACGAATGTATTTGTTCTGGTTTTGTGGTTATTTCATACTGGAAAATCGTGACTGTAATGGCTTGAAAATGTGCCCTTCCACGACTGTGTTTGCAGCGTGACTTTTACTGTCCTTTTGTGATTCACGTTTGTGTATATAATCAGCCTTTTTGCGAACTGTAATATGACTGTAACAGCAGCAAAAATGGTGACCTCCTTCCTTCTCTTTCTCCTTACTACGCCTCGATACCAATGTTAGAATATGCGGAAAGAGAAAGAAAAAGAAAGAATAGAATGTACAAAGATGGAATGAAGAGAAACCGGAATGCACACATTTGAGATTGTGTGTCCATCTATTTATTATGAATGATGTAGTTACAAAACGGTTGATATAGTTACAACCGGTTACAACCAACTTGTAGTTAGGCACCTTATAAATAAGTCTTATATTCTCATAATCCATAAGTGCAACAAATCATAAACATACAATAAATTGTACAGAAAACTATTGAGCAGAAAAGAGCCAACTCAATTCTTCGCTATTTCTTTAAATAATACATAAATCTTTAAATAAATCACAACTCCAAGTTTTGAGTTGTCATACACAACTTAAAAAGCTAATAAAATAAAAATTCTATCGTAAAAGTAAAGCAAAAACTATCCTAGAGGTAGGTGAATTTCTTATTTTTAGCAAATATTTTTGGTAGTTTTTACATGCAAGCTCGGATGGGCAAACTAATTGTCACTTATTCTCTACCTGTCTACATAAAGTCCAAGAGTGCCTTGCAACACAAGTTTATGCCCAAATACAAAAATATATAGTTGATTTTCGCTCCAAAAATTGTCGAAAATACCCCTAAGCAGCTAGTGTTGTTTATCTTAAACATAGATCCCTTTGAGATCTTCGTTTTAACAAAGGGGCTCAATCGAGTTCCCAGATCAAAAGTAATGGCCTTCGCAAACTATGCTACAACAACATTCTCCTCTAGTTGAAAAGAAATCAACTTCTGCAAGTTGTTCTGATTAAACTTTTGCCATTTGCCTTTGTAAAGCTTCTTCAATTCCCATTCTAATATTCAAGTGTTATCTTCCTACAATAATCCCTCCCATTGTACCAAATACCCGTTGTAAATAACTTCTCCGGTATACACTTTCTTCTTGTCCAAAACATGTGCTATCATCTCTTTTCTTTTTTCTTCACACCAATTGCCTCTAATCCATTTCTTCTTCTTCCCCTTCATTATCCTCTCCATGAAATGCATATACATCAGAAACATTAAATACTGGAGAAATATCAAAATTCTATGGTAAATTTAGCTCAAAAGCATAGTCATTTGTCTTCTTCACAACCTCACCAAGACCAATCTTCATGTACTTTAGTTTGGCTCCACTCCTTGGTGAAATATTTATTTTCTCATATGTACCATCACTAAATCTCCTTCATCAAATACCTTTGGCATTCTTGTTACATCATCACTAACTCACTTTGCAATTGGTAGCTGCACCAAGTCTAAAACACCCCTAGGTTGCCCACCATAAACAATTTGGAATGGTGATTTTCTTGTTGACTTGTTCACTGAACTATTATATGCAAATTCAGACATGATAATGACAAGTCCCATTGCTTGTGCTTCTCAAACTCCTATATATTACCTCTATATATACATCTATTTGAGGGTGGTATGCACTACTAAGTTGCACTACTAAATTATAGTTCTTAATTTTTCCATAAAGTCCTCCAAAAATGACTTAAGAATTTTTTATTCCTGTCTAAAGTAATAGTTTTTGGAACAACATGCACTCTAACATCTTTGAAAAACAAATATGCTACTCTAGTGGCATCATTGGTTTTCTTACATGCAATAAAATGAACCATCTTAGAAAACCTATCAAGAACAAAAATTGATTTCTATGTGTGTTTGGTATCCCCAATACAAAATTCATACTCAAATCTGTCCAGAGTCTTTTTGGAATTGACAATGGCATGTACAATCGTGTGTTTTTGATGTCCTTTAGCCACTTGACATAACTTGCATCGTGACACATACCTTGTTACATTTCTCTTCATCTTCAGCCAAAAATACATGTCTTTCCACCAAAGCTATGGTCTTATGATTACCAAAGTGTCCAACAAAACCACCACTATGAAGTTCCCCACAATATTGTCTCTCACACACCCATTCGTAATGAATTGTTGTTTTCCCTTAAAGAGATAACCATCCTCAATGTGAGATAATCATCATGAATAGTACATGTCTCACCTATTAACGGAGTTTTGCATTATTCTATAATCCTTTTAAAATATGGATCAGTATCATACAAGTTCTTGATAATCTCAAATTCAACTACTTCACTCATCATAGTAGTTAACGATGCCATAGACCAGCTCAAAACATCAGTATGCCCTGCAATAAAGATATCCACTTTGTATGTCTACTATTTAACTTCTTCCAAGTGTTAACATACCTTAAGGTCTCATCGCCTTATAAATAGAATAAACTCCTTAGGCACCAAGTAATGCCTCCAATGTCTCAATGCTTGTATAATGGCATAAAATTCAGCACCATATGTAGAATATTTCTTCCTTACCTCATTCAACTTCTCACTATAATATGCTATCGGCCTTCCTTCCCGACTTAATATCTACACTAACACCCACATGTGTAGCATAACAGTCCACCTCGAACCCTTACTAAAATCTGGTAATGCTAAAACAAGGGCCTCTATCAAATTCTTTTCCCTTGTCCATACAAATTGTGCAATCTGTTATTGGTGCAACAATACTACTAAAATGCTTAATGAACTTTCTCAGTACAAATCGCTAAAACATGGAAACTTCTTACTTCTAATATGCTTTTGGAATGGGCCGCTCAACAATTGTCTTTCTTTTCTTCATCCATTTTTACGCCATCTTTTGAAATGACAAATCCCAAAAATACCAAACTCTTTTGCATAAACTTGCACTTCTTCAAATTTGCATAGAGCTTTTCCTTTCTCAACAATTCTAGTATCATTCTCAAATGCCTTAAAGTGCTCTTCTTTACTCTTACTGAATATCAAAATATTATCAAAATAGACTACTACAAACTTACCAATACAATCACATAGCACGATGTTCATCATCCTCATAAATTTGATGGTCGCATTGACAATCCGAACGACATCCCCAACCACTCATATAAGCTAATCCTAGTCTTGAACGCTGTCTTCCATTCATCTCCTTCTCGAATCTAAATTTGATAGTAGCCACTTCATAGATCAATCTTACTAAAGTACGCAACTCATATAGGCACATCCATCATGTCATCTAGGTGGGGTAGAGGAAATATGTATTTTACTATTTAGTGGTAATCTTGTTAAATGCCCTACTATTTACAAATAATCTCTATGTCACATCCTTCTCTGGAGTCAACAACACAAGAGTTGCACATGGACTCATGCTCTCACTCACTACACTCTTTCTAACCAATTTAGTCACCTACCTATTCAACTCTTCATGTTTTGTTGGGCTCATCATGTAAGTTGCTTGATTAGGTAGAGTAAATCCTAGACCTAGAATTAAACCAATGCGGTGTTGAATATCTCTCTTTGGCGGTAATCCATCTGGCAACTCATCAAGTATAACATTAACATACTCTTTTGAAACTTTTATGATGTTTGTTGGTATTCGCATAGCTTTTGCTTCTTTCTTTGCCATTAATGCATAATACAGCCTTGTCATCTTCATCTCCTTGATAAATTTCTTTTGTAGACAACATGCTTTCTACATGCCCTTCTTCCTTGAGAGGTAATGGAACTACCTTTGAACAAAGCCTTCCAAGAAGTATGTGTTCTTCTCGCCACCATGGACTATTTTCCTATCATATTGCCATGGCCTTTACAATAACGCATTTGCATCCATTGGGATGACATCACACCATATTTCATCCCTATAAGTTTTTACTATGGGAAACTTGGTTAAACACCTCTTATCAACAATATCTTTATTTTCTTTTCTAGACCATGAAATACAATATGGATAAGGATGTTTATCACATTGCAGACCTACTTTCTCTACCATTTCTTTACAAACCATATTTTCACAAACTTCCACCGTCAATAATAACCATAGTTCCCAAGTTCAAAAATCTGATCCGTTTGAAGGTCAAAAATCTGAAAATCCGAGTTTCTGAAAAAATCGGAAAAATCCGGTTCGGTATATACATATATATAATGTAAAACATGTAAAAATATATGCATCTACAAAAAAAAAGATATATATATATATATATATATATATATATATATAAGTACTAAATAACAACACTTAGTTATCAACGTTATAAACAAAATAACATTCTTAACTGAATAATATTATTTAGTTATTAGTCGTTAATAATAAATATTTTAAAAATAAAAATCCAAAAAATTAATGTTTTAGATAAAAATAAAAACTTAGTTATTAATATTAATAACTAATATTAGTCATTAATATCAATAACTAATATTAGTCATTAATATTAATAATTAAATATTATTATTTAATTATTAAGTATTAAAATTATGTTTACTATTAAATCTTAAGTTTAATATTAAATATTAAAATTAAGTTTAACATTAAATATTTTAAAACCCTAATATTAAAACAAAAATTAAAAACTTAACACAAAAGCATGAAATGCCTAACTTTAAAACATAAATAAATGACTAGTCGTGATGTTGCCTCTATTGTCGAGCTTCACCTTTGCTACTACCAAGCAACGCTAGCACCGAGCACCACTCTTGCTGGCCACCACTGGTCCACTACACAATCCTGAGTTACACTTTGTGCTCTTTCATGGAGGCCACAGGTGAACGTAGGGGTCAAACACACACAACCAAGTGGGGGCACTGACAACCTCAAACTCTCCTTATCAAGGGTTACATGATTTTTACTAGTAGGTTTTTTTACCTATTTTAAATAGAAAAGCACAAGCACCCGAATCGGATTTATTCGGACGTGTTAAAAATACAAATCGAACCGACCTAGGACAAATCCGGTCAAACCTAGTAACTATGATAATAACCTTACATACGTTTGCCTCCTAAAGTGCACCTTGTTCAAAAAATATATGTACCCACCATGAGTTACCACTATCTTTACATGCACTTGCTCTTTCCTCGAGCAATCATCATCATTCTAATCATAAGATTCTCTCCTACATTTGTTGCAACTTCAAGATTTTGTTATTCTACCTCAATCTCAACCAAAATTGCTCTCGGTTAAGCCCCTTGCCTCCTTTCTTGTGCATGATAATGCGGACACTCAAATGCTCTATGCCCTTCCTCACCAAATTTGTAGCATATATAAGTGAAATATCCCTAGTGGGATATAACTTGTAATTTGACAAATTAATAAAAATAACAGCAGATGAAATTCTGATTTTTCTGGGTTTAGGACAGCGAACTGAAAAATAATGATAACTTGCAAACCACTTGTCCAAATCACACAAAATTTTATAGAGAGATTGTTGATATGATAACAAACACTAGAAAAATATTTTTGGATTTTTCTGAATAATAAATAACTGCCAGTAATTTTTAGAATGCCCTAAACTGCTGAAATATTTCAAAAATTCATAACTATCTGAATACAACTGATAAAAATCTGATTTTTGGAAAATAACATCTACAAAATATATGGAAATGATTCCAACCTCCAAATCTGAAAATGGACACCTGGAAGCCCTAAAACCTGCTGCAATCTCCTAGGGCTGACGTCACCCTATGAAAGGGGCTGGAAAACCTTCGAAACTCCTCCAAAAGCTGCGCCAAACTTGCCCTAAGCACTGGGAATAATCTGAAAAGCAAATGGCTGAAATGTAGGCAAATGATCTCCCTCTAATACTGAAATCAGCCTCTAAAACCCTCTGAAACTTTCTCTAAAAACTCCTATGTTGTCAAGAAACGGAAACGGATACGAAACACGGAAACGACAATTTTCAAAAAACCTTGGATACGAAACGTTACCGGAAACGTCCGTACAATATATATATATATATGCATAGTACTCATTTTATAATTGTAGACCATAAGAGATAATTGATAAAGCACTCAAAATATTTTGTATTCATTGAAATTTGAACTTCTAAAGAGTCATGACTCATCATTCAACATGGTTACAATTTCAATGATTCACATATACATGATAATAATCTAGATTCTAGAATATATCATCCAGATTTTCCTCATAATCATCTCCACGAAAACTGAATTTAGCAAGAGAAAAATGAGAGTGTGATTTAGAATGGACCCAAGATGTCATTATATAGCTTTTAGGAAGTGTCTTTAGCAAGTCTAGGTAGGTAGATTAGGTTTAGGTTCATTAAATGCAGTTATTTTTTATTTATTTTTAAGTTTTGATGCTTTAAAATTTAAAAAAACGTTGGAAACGTGGCAGACGTTTCCGAAACGCTTGTGACGCTTTCAAAACGTTTGCCATGTTTCCCCACCATTTCCCCCCACGTTTCCGTTTCCGTTTCCGAACGTTTCTGGGGTGAAACGCCACCCTCCTAGGCGTTTCCTGGCATCACGTAAAAACTTTGTCTACAAACTAATCAATGATGCTCCACAAATAGCAAACTAGGGTGGATCTTTCACCACCGAAGAGAGCTTTGCTAGCTAGGTGTGGATCTTTCACCACCGAAGCTAGGGTTCCTTGTGGGATCTTACTCCACAAGCTGAAAATATGCAACCAACAATGGCTCCAATGTCATAAAAGAGTGTGTATGAATGTTCTCTCTCTCCCCAAACACCACCTTTTATAACCTTCCAATGCAACAAAGGGCCCAAAGAACCCTAATCGACCCCTTAGGGAAGACCCACATGAACATAAAGTAACTTAAGTTACTTTTTCCCCCTAGGCGCCAAAAGTGACTTAAGTGACCCCCAACGAAGGAATAGAATAATAAAGTACCATGAGCCCCCTCAACGACAAAATATAACAATAATTCCCACCAAGTTGCCCAATACTAATGTCAACGACAAAATATAACAAAAAAGCAAGGTGGTAATCAAACATCCATACCCAATAGCCTCCAACGTCGTTAGCCCCTCAAGTATGACCAAGGCTAAGACTAAAAATGGCCGTTAGGCCCTTGGTGAAGGAATGGGGACATTACAATAAGGTCTTCAAGGGGCTTTCTATCCTCTATTACCACCACCACCATAACCTTAGCCTCTTTGAAACCCTCTCTCTTTGTTGATTGTGAAACCCTTGTTTGTTATCTTCTTGCTTCTCCACCCCACGAGATGATTCTCCTCATGGGGATTAAATCCACCTTGTCCCCTTAATGGAGATGTTGGTCCTCTCTTCAACCCGTATGATCTCTTAAAAGTTTACCTACATTTATTCTCTTTTTCCTTCAAAGCTAGTTGTTATGCATCTTCCATGCTATTAATTATATGTATACTTAATTCATCTTGAATAGAAAACTTTAAACCATTTACATACCTTGCAGCCATCTACTTTGCTTTGTTACATCATGCTCCACTCAAATAGACAACTTATGATAGTCTTGTACATTGTACTCCTTTTTCCTCAAGTTCTAAAATCTTTTGTAAAGGGTTTGTGCATAATCCATAGGAAGTTGTCTCTCGTAGTCTTCTTTATTGATATGTTTCTCACCCTTCCTTTGTCTTTATTTCTTCAAATGATCCCACCATATCATAGCATGACCCTTTAACTTAGTGCATGCAAATTTTACCTTTTTTTCCTCCATATTCTTCCATTCAAAAAGCTCCTCCATAGTACTAAGCATAGTTACCAAATATGGTCGGATCTGAATTTTTCAAACGGCTCTGATAAATTCAGTCTAGGTCAGCCCTGCTTTTTTCAAAAAAATATTTTTTTTGCAATAAAAATACACCCGACAACCTTTTATATTATTTAATATTAAATGTATTAATATTTTATATTATATTAATATTTTCTCCATATTTGTCAATTTTTGCATGTTTATAAATTATACACATATATAATATGCATATATTCCACATCAACGTTTTCCTAACTTTATCAAGAGTTCCGGATTTTCAGATTTTTTTGCCCTCCCGAATGAATCCGAATTTCCGAACTTAGTAACTATGCTACTAAGCCAATCTATCAACTCATATGATTTTAAGACTGCCCCCATATTCTGAAACATCAACCTTTATTCTTTCCTTATAACGCCTTCAAATGATTATGACTCCTCTAGCTTTGTCTCCTCTTGCTGAATTTCTTCTTCTTCATCTCGTGTCATCTCCTCTTTCCCCTTGTCTTCGACATGTAATAATTCCGGTAATGCTCATCCAATCTTCTTTGCAACTTGCATATTCTTTATCATCTGAGCGTAGCCCCTCTTCCTCTTGCCATCTTGCTTAAACCTGTTCTTCAAAACAGAATTTTTTTCCAAACTCAAATTTGAAACGTAGAAGCAAATCACCGACAAGATTACCTTCAACTATTTATTCCCAGAGTTGAACATGCTCTGATACCAGATGATGAATCCAAAAGTGCAAAAATTCTAAAAGACAATAAATTGTGTAGATAATTATTGAGCAGAAAAGAGCCAATTCTATTCTCCGTTATTCCTCTAAGCAATACATAAGGGTCCTCAAAATAAATTACAACTCAAAGGTTGAGTTGTCATGCACAACCAAAAAAGTTAATAAAAGTAAAATGCTATCATAGAGTTAAAGCAAAAACGTATCCTAGAGTTAACCCAATTGTCCCTTATCATCTACATGTTCAAGTAAACCCTGAGGATGGCTTGCAACACAAGTTCACGCCCAAAAACAAAAAAATTAACTCTGTAAAATTCTAAAAAATAACAAAAATTAAATTAAAATGCAATTTTCGGCCTTTAGATGGTTGAATTTGGCCCGAAAAATTGTCCAAAATGCCCCTAAGCAATTAGTGCAACTTCCAATGGTGTGGAGCTCTTTGAGATTTTAAAACAAGGGCTCAATGGGGGTTCTTGGATCAAAAGTTATAGCCTCCACAAGCTATGCTCCCTCATCATGTGGCTCATGTTTTATGGTCTCTGCAGAATGATGGCTCATGTCTTATGCTCGAGGAGCTTCCAAACCGTGTCTAGAGGCTCGTGGTATCTCCAAGATCATGAATCCATTCCCGCCGGATGCCACACACATGTTTCCCTTCCCGTCATCTTTCCTATGCATCACTCTCTAGATATTGTTTAACAATTTTGATTCAAAGAATAATATTGGTTTTGCATGTAACATATGTAGATTCTAATGGATTAAATTGTTGTCCCCTAGCTACCTCCTAGGATCCAAATCAAATAAATTAATGGTTCAAGATATTACTTTATCAAGATTCAGACGCAAAATTTTATTGTGGGATGTGATTAAGACATGTATTTGAAAGTTTTATTCACAAGAAAAAACATTTGAAGATCTTGGATATAATTTATCTTGAAGGATCATCAGACATACACAGTTTTGAGAGAGAAACAGTGACTAAGACAAGTGGAAAACTTGCAAAACAGACATACCTAGTTTGAACATCATGGAGATGCATTACCCAGTTTCAATCAGAATTTGAACGACAACCGTCCTCATTCCATAGCAAAAACAGAATTTTCTAAAATTGCATGAAAAAAATGAGATGAGGTTTTCAGAAAAAAATAATTCAAAATTGTACTCATTTCGGGATCCAAATGGTGGTACATGTGCAAAGTTAGACAGACTGCTTGGAGATACAAGATTTTAGTGTCACTCTTGGATATTGTTCAATTGCAAGCAACAAGTAGTAGAAAAGAAGCAAATTATTTTTTTGGTTTTTTTAAACAACAAGCATTTTGCAGAAATGAAGGATGGGTCTAGCCAATTTCAACCAAAGTTGCCAGGAAATGGAAACGGAAACGGGTACGAAACGCGAAACGGCAATTTTCAAAAAACCTTGGATACGAAACATCAACGGAAATGTCCGTACAATATATTATTAAATATATATATATATATGCATAGTACTCATTTTATAATTGTAGACCATAAGAGATAATTGATAAAGCACTCAAAATATTTTGAATTCATTGAAATTTGAACCTCTAAGTTCTAAAGAGTCATCATTCAACATGGTTACAATTTCAATGATTCACATATACATAATAATAATCTAGATTCTAGAATATATCATCTAGATTTCCTCATAATCATCTCCATGAACAGCACTAGCACCGACATCTCCACTCCCACTAGCTCCACTCTCCCTCCCTTCTGCAAAAGATCCCGATTCTTCTTCATCAATGCCAAGCAGTGAAAGTTGGCTAAGAGTTGCAGCAGAAGCATCAAAGTCGCTAGTCTCAGGTTCAATATCCCAAAGTTTGTTGGGACCTCTAACATAGGCTTCACTCTTGTGTGATAGAATGCGCAAATTGGAATGCACATACACTAAATCCTCAGCCTTCTTGGATGCTAACTTGTTCCGTTTGACTGAGTGGATGAAGGAATATGTACTCCAATTCCGCTCTGCTGAAGAATTGCTAGCCACCTGTTACAAAAAAGAAGTTAGAAATTTTCAATTAGTAATACTAATAGTAATAATATTAATTTACTAAGTAGTAAGAACATACATTTTTAATTAATAAACAAACTTTTGATTTCATTTTAATATTTGATACCTGTGAAAGGATTTTAATGGCAACAGGTCGCAGCCACTTGGCATCATGGCCATGTGCACACCACCACATGCATGGGGGCATCTTGTACCTGTCAAGTGTTGCATCTATTTCACCCATGCTACTATTAGATGAAGAGACAAAGAGCATCATTTCACAACGGACCGCACTAGTTACATCTGGATCAGGAAAAAGCCTCCGGAATGCTGCCTTAGCTCCACTTGCAACTTCATGGTCATCATATGGTTTTTGCCTACCAGGTAGTGCAAGTATTTCACTGCTATAAAATTTGGGATTCAGGGCATAGGCTAGGAGATGCAATGGGGTGGTCATTTTATTCCACCTTCTCATGATCACGTTCTTAACTTCACTGTAGAATTTTTCTTCAGGATCCTGCTCTTTTTGTTGTATGATGTCTCTAATTTTTTCAAGCATAGAGTCAATGCCATCATAGATCTCCCCTATGCAAGCATTATCTGTGTCTGTATATCTAATCATAGATAAAATGGGCTCAGTAAAACTAAGCAAGTATGCAACCTTTGCCCACCAAATATCATCAAGTATCACTGATTTTACTTTGATGGCTCTTTCTGTGTTTGATTGCCTCCACACGGTCCAAACATCATCAATCACCATAAGCCTTAAGGCTTGCTTTACCTTCACAAGTCGTCTCAAGACGAGCGTGTGAGAGGCAAATCTTGTTTCAGCAACCTATTAAAATAAATTAAAGCAAGTTAATAAAATATAAAATTAAATTTAAAAGGAATTCAATTGATAATTTGATATTTCATAAAAAGTTAGCAAATAAAAATTAGAAACTAGGAAATTGTTTGGTTACCTTCAGCAACTCCAATGTCGAGAACCTCCTAAAGATAGCTTGGGACATATGATGATTTGTGACAAACATTTGGATCTCATTTGCCTCTGTATAAACTTCCTCAATCCATGGTATTTTGCCAATCTTCTGCAACATCAAATTCAAGGAGTGTACTGCACAAGGTGTCCAAAAAATGTGCTCATATCTCCCCTCAACAATCATCCCTGCTACTCTACAATTTTTGGCATTGTCTGTGATGACTTGGACAACGCTTGCAGGCCCACTGACTCAATAGCCTCAATCAAAATATTAGCAATAAATTGAGCATCTTTCACTTCACCCTCACAATCAACAACCCTTAAGAACATTGCCCCTTTAGGGCACACTGCAACAATGTTGATTAGGGGTCTATTTTGGGCATTTTTCCATCCATCTGAAATGATAGATACCCCTGAGTCCTTCCATAAATCCCTAATTGGCTGCAAAGAAGTATGTACATGGGCCACTTCTTTCGCCAACAATGTGGTTCTCACCTTCTCATAACTAGGGCTTTTATACCCTTTCGGTGCATCATTAATACCTCTCACCATTTGTTGCCAATAAGGTGAGCGCAACACATTGAAGGGCAACCCACATGCATAAATGCATCGAGCAACCAACTCATCAGCAACATCCCTTTTCTCATTTGCAAATGTTTGTTTTAATGGGCCTTTGGAAATTCTCTTTCGTGACAAACACTCTCCCTCTGTTGGAGTTTCAACTGCAACTTGGATAAAAGGATGGTTTGATGGGTTGGGTGGTTTTTGTGAACCCCTATTTTGCAAAGGAGCAGTTTTAAATCTAGCTCTTGAAGCTTCCATATCAGCCTCCTCTTGCTCTTTCAAATATGCCAATATATGTTTCGATTCAACCTTGCCACATTTTCTAATCCCCGTTCTTGATTTCCCCATTAAATGAGCTTTGAGTCGGGTATAAGAGGATTTAAATTGTATTTGGCAATGATTGCATACCCAAACTCGAGAGCCACCACCAGCAAGGTTCTCCACAACTTGCACATGTCTCCAAAGAGGAGCTCTAGGATCCACACCCCCACTTTGGCTTTCTTCCCCTTCCCCATGCCCTCCCACTGAAGCTGAACTGGATGCCATTGAATCAAACGTGCACTGAAAAATAAAAACATAAACTTAGATAACAATAAATTATTAAATAGAACCACACCCTACATATCCTATTCTGCTTTTGATCACCAAGGTCACCGTATAGGCGCGAGGTGAGAGCATACACAGAGTTCGGATTTATTAATTTAAAAAACAAAATAAACTTTTTTAAAAACAAAAAAGAATTAAATTTAAAAACCCTACACAATACACATCCTATTCTGCTTTTGATCACCAAGGTCACCGTATAGGCGCGAGGTGAGAGCATACACAACGTTCGGATTTATTAATTTAAAAAAACAAAATAAACTTTTTTAAAAAACAAAAAGAATTAAATTTAAAAACCCTACACATCCTATTATGCTTTTGATCACCAAGGTCACCGTATAGGTGCGAGGTGAGAGCATACACAGAGTTCGGATTTATTAATTTAAAAAAACAAAATAAACTTTAAAAAAAAAAAAAAAGAATTAAATTTAAAAACCCTACACATCCTATTCTGCTTTTGATCACCAAGGTCACCGTATAGGTGCGAGGTGAGAGCATACACAAAGTTCGGATGATATTTATAATTTTAAAAAAGAATATATGCTTTTTATTTTAAAAATGCAAAGAAAATGTTACATTTTTTATTTTTTAAGCATAGAGTTTTAAAATTACTAAATTAAACCTACATATTGACATCATGATCAATGATCACGAATGATGTGTGCATAATGCACACATCATTCGTGATCATTGATCACATTAACATTTTCTTTAACAAAAAAAAATTGAAAAATACCTGGTTTTTCCTCCTTGAAGTCAATCCCACCTTCCAAATCTGATTTGAAATTCCTCCTTGAAGCCTTTAGCTCTTAGCAACACGTCCTAAACTCTTCCTTCAAGCTGCTCCTTGATGTCTCTTTGCTCTTCACAATGCAAAATGCTAGTTTAATGAAAACTGTATTTAGCAAGAGAAAAATGAGAGTGTGATTTAGAATGGACCCAAGAGGTCATTATATAGCTTTTAGGAAGTGTGTTTAGGAAGTCTAGGTAGTTGTATTAGGGTTAGGGTTCATTTAATGCAAAGTTTTTTCATTTTTTAAAAATAAAGTCATTTTTAAAAAGAAAAAGTGCAAGAAACGGCAAAACGCTTTCCAGAAACGCCTGTGCCATTTCCGGAAACGGCACAAGCGCTTTCGAAACGCTTTTGCCGCTTCCCGCTTTCCATTGCCTGAAACGCTTCGGAACGCTTTCTAAGGGGAAACGGACCCCCAAGCGTTTTCCTGGCATCCTAGATTTCAACAAAAAATCCAGAATGTGAGGCAGATAAATCTGAACTGAAGTGTCATACGGACAGAAATCTAGACAGAGGGAAGAAGGCCTGAACAGTCGGACTCAGGAAGAGAGAAATGACTGCATGTTTTAGACGGTCAACATCTGACTAATGATTTTGGGCAGTCCAAACATAGCTCATCTGAGCGTTACAGGCTCAAACAACAATTTGTATATGGGCAGCATGGTCATAAGAGCAGTGTACAGGTAAAAAGGAACAACCTTGTCCACAAATTTGAGAGAGATTGAAAACCCTAAACAGAAAACGTGGAACAGAATAACCTGGTTTTAGTGTACTAATCATATGCCTAAAACGCATTTGATGTTTCATTATTTGCTGATATTCTCCCTCTTCTCTCTTTTTCGGGGCAGTTCTAATAGGTAACCATAAATTAATTTTTTGTGTATTCCTATTACCAGAAGTAATTACTAGTTACTTCTTTTATCGGTAGTTTCTATGTTTGCAAATGTAATAACCAATTTCTTCTGCTTTTATATGTTTCTCAGTGAGTCACTAAAATTTATTGGCCAAAACTTAAGCATATAGAAAAGTAGTATGAGTATTATATTTCAGTATTTCCTTAGAAGTTGTAGAAAGATAGACCGTTGAAGGGGAAGGATGGGTAGATGACCCACAGTTTTAAGTAGATCAGAAATCCAAAATATGATAGAAGGTAATGATGTTTCTGAAACTTTATGTGACTAATGTCATGCTGCCAGAAGTGTCAGGGTCAAAACAATCATCAGAAATTTGGAGCAGACTTAAAGAAACATTCCAAAGTTAAAGAAATCTGCTGTTTTGTCTCAAATGCAAGAGGGCCATTTGCTTCGCAGCACTTGTTGAATAGAAAAGATGTCAAAGATTAACTGGCTGCCATAGGTTGGAAGAAACATAAAGTTTGCCTCCTTCCTTTGAAAGTTTTGACGAAACATTTTATCAAACTTCGAAAGATGCTAACATCAACTCTGGTAAGAATGGAGAGCCTTTAGAAAATGCTTTCACTGTCAAAACCAAGGGAATAGAGAAGAAGCACACAAACCGCAAAAGGAAAAAGACCTGCTAAGACATCTACCTTGGGCAAATATACCTATAAGAATGTTAGGTGTTATTTTTGTGGCAAGATGGGCCATCTTTAAAAAAAAATTGCAGGAAGAGAATTTAACTGGAAAGGATGAGAAAGAACCTCAATGGAAAAGCCTAAATAGTTGAGAAAGATGAAGAGCACAAATATGCTTTTGGTGGTTTCCCAGTATGAATAGGAATACTGATATTCAGTGTTTTGATTCTGGTTCCAATAAACATACGATCGGTTTGAAAGACGAGTTTATAACACTTGTTGAAGATAGTTCTAGATCAGGAACCATGATCTTAGGTAATGGCAGGACAAACTTTGTAGTAAGACATAGAAATGTACAATTCAGGCTTGGAGAAGGTAAGAAATAAACTTTCCACTGTCTTATACATTCCTGGTATAATTAAGGATCTGCCTATTAGTCAAATCACTAAACAGTGTATTAGGGTTATAGACTTATAGCCACACTCGTTACAGATCACAGTATCTACAGATTTGAAGAGGTTAATAATACATCACAAACCCATGCCTTGGTTTCCATTACAAATGCTGTGGACATTTAAATTTTCAACATCTGGTGACTTTACAAAAGGATGAAATGGCAATTGATTTACCTCACTCACAAGAAGAGAAAGAAGTTTGTGCACTGTGTTTGGCAAGAAAACAGTATGCGAAGCCTTTTGAAGAAAGCAAAGCTTGGAGAGCAAATCATAAATTGCACTTGGTGCATTGTGATGCCATTAGGCTTTTTTAAGGCCATCAAAGGTAAATTTCATTTTTGGTGCCATTTTTAATTTCTTCTATATCTGTTCAAGATTATAGCAGGAAGATGTGGGTTTGTTTCCTAAAGAAGAAATCAGATACATTTGAATATTTCAAAAAAGTTAAAAGCCGGTTGAAAATGAAACTAGGTATAAAATTCAAGTTCTCATAACTAACAATGGGGGTGAGCTCAATTCCACTAAGTTTTCTGATTTTTGCAAGAGGAAGGAACTCATAGACAGTTGATTGCATTGTATACACCTGAGGAAAACATTATGGTTGAGAGGAGAAAGGGGACTCTTATGGAAAAATGCTAAGAAGCATGTTGAAAAGTCTACTTTTGTTCGGGATTTTGTATATTAGAGAAAGATCGAAGCTTCGACCCTGAAATCTAAGGTTTTCTCAATGAAGCCCGAAAAGAAAATTCTAATTTTCATTGGAATTTTGCAATATTGGAGAAAGATCGCACATTTCTACCCTACAACCTAGGGTTTTCTCGACGAAGCCCTTTACAAGAGGAGGCTTACTGGTGTGGCCATGGATGCTCTTCAAATGGATTATTTTATGATACTCGTTTCAATTTTGCGCATGAAGGTCGTTGACATGTTTTCATGGTGATATTTCAATTCTTTGCACTATTCTATCAAGTTTATGATGAGATACCCATTTCAATTCCTATTGATTGACCATTATATTGATTGCGCTGTAGTTTTCCTACCAACTGTTTCAGCAATGAGTAATTTTTTTCATCCTATACCTTTATCCTTCTCCATTATTCAAAGCATTTTTAGATCATGCCACCCACCTCTAATGCGAGCATTCCTCTCTTTCCTAAAACTAGCAGTAGCCTCATTGTGAGCCTACATGTCTATCTGGCTTGCCATCTGTTCCGGAACCAACTCTTGGGCCCACAGAAAGTTGCAACAGCAAGACACAAAATAAAAGGAGTATGCGTTGGAAAGGATATTGAGTATCGATTTCTATCTACTTCTCAAATTAAATCAAGATACATTTTCTAATTTTGAAAATAATCAAGTAGAAGAGAATCTTGTCAGTCATGACTCTTATATAAACCCAACAATAGACAAGTTGCTTCATCCACAGAGAAGCAATATAAATTATCATGCAGGACAAGTTGCTTAATCCACAGAGACGCAATATAAATTATTACACAGGCTTTTCCAGGAAATATTACAATATTATAAAGAAGTAACAAAAGATAAACAGTCACATATAGGAGGAAAAAACAAGACCTCATATTTTCCTTATTTTATTTTGAAATTTATTCACAACTACAGGCAACACATCAAAGTGTCTATACCTGGTTTTGCAAGTTCAAGCAATGACTTCGTGGTTATTTCTACTTTTGCAGTTCCGCAAGAGATAATTCACAAGCATCTCAAAAGTTCCATCTGCACTGCAGTAGACAGGGTAAAGCTGTTTGCAGATTCAGAAAGATTGCAAGCAAGCTGCAATGTCACTAAGTAAGATTATCATTGGGTCGAAGCAAAACAAGTTTTCACTTTTGACAGAAATTTGAAGTTTCAAATTTTGCATTGCAATTAGCAACATTGCAAAGGCAAGGCATGAGAGGTATTTTACTGCTAATACATGTTAGCATGTACGATTTGAAAGAGTTGTAAGAAATTTATGATGTTCCTAGGTAGGCTGTTGGCGGATCTATGGATTCAGAATCATCTACAAGGTTTCTACAGTTCCACATGAGTGGCAACAATTTGTAAGCACCAAGAAAGTGTTCTACAAGTTAGCTTAGTTTAAAAATATTTTACAGTTTAAACTTACAAACCAGGACTGGACTGTTCTGTTAGCACGTAATAATATATCAATAAAACTTCTGTAAATGGATTGTTAATTGCAAACTTAAGAAAAACAATTTAAAGAGCTTTTATTTAAAAGTAAATGCAATCTAGGTGGGGCATACTTTGAATGTGGTGTGGTCGGGCAGCCCATACAGATCGAGGGGGTGGTCGGGCAGCCCATATAAATATCTTTCTTATCTAGCAGCCCCAGATTCTAGCGAACAAGACTCCCGAATTCCGGTGGGTGGTGGGAATAAACTATGATTATTTTTGGTCTCATGATTTGTGTTCTTCTGAATGACGATAAATATAGATATGCAAACAGAGAGAATATGAATTATTGAGCAATTTATTACCCAAAACAATTCCACCCAATGAGCCAACTTATACAAGTCTTCTCAAAAAAGAAAGAATAGTGCTTTCAAGATCTCAGCATGCTAGGAATAAAGCCCTTGGCAAATATCTACACATCAAGATTTTTCACATACATTATTTTTATGTGTTTATACACAAGCTACAATTTATGTGACACAATAAGAGTGTTTCTGCCTCCCATTCCATATTCTAAAAAAATTGAAATGGGAAACATATAACTAACACAAAAATATTGTATTTGTAATGTAGGAGCCGATTGATGACATTGCAATCAGCATGTCATCTAAGAATATCATTTTTTTAGTAGGAAAGGGAATGCTGCAGAGCTGAATGTACCATCCCCATTGTGTTTGAAATAGAAAAATTATGCATCTATTTGTGGTAGAGTTGCATACTGATGGTCGCTTCTTTTGCATATTGGCATTAGCAGGACCTAACATTGCTAACATTAATTTATGTATAGAAGGTGTCTCCATGGGCTATTCCAAAATGCATGGAACCATTTATTCATTTTAACAGATTTAAAAAGAAAGGGGGTGGAGGGAGAGAGGGGCAGAGAGCATACCAAATTACTATTGCACTTTTCCAAGTCAAGAACCTTGATGGCAACAATCTCATTGAAAGGAATACAAAGTGCTCGATGCACTATTGCACTGACACCTTGTCCCACTTCCTCGTAAATTTTGTAATCGGATGCACTTAATGGATACTTTTTCTCTGGTTTCTGAGCCATGACTCTTAGAACTAGGCAACTTCTGTATATTTAAAGAAACCCAATGAACACCATTCTTAAGACTCCAAATATGACCTGGCATTAGAAATACGTGTCAAAAGACTTTGTTCGATGTTGAAAATCATGAAAGGTATTCACACTGCAAATCAAATCCCTGCACTTCATCCAATAATGTATAAACAAAGCTTCTGATTCAATGTGAAATAATTGGCAGTTCACACAGCATTATTACAAACCTGCTCTGGAGTCTCCAGCAAGAGAGAACAAACAGACAAAACCATTGCCCATAAAAATTATTCAAAATGTATAATAATTACCACCGATCACAGTTAACCTGACACAGAATCCATAGAAAGATCAGCTTCATGAATCTGTCATGATAATGATCCTCAACTTTCAAAAGGAACTACTTCTTGATTATTTTAGATTAAAGCTTACAAGTCATTATCAGATTCCATTTCATTTTTCATTACCCCCAACAACCCTCTCTTTTCAGGATCATCATTCAATAAAGAAACAATGATAGTACGAGTACATCGTCCATTCTTCCTTCAATAAGCGACGTGATGAAACAATTTTGCTAGACTATTATCTTGTGTTTCCATCAATGAAGGATTTCTGGCCAAACCATGCCAAAGGTTAAGCTTCAGATACAACCGCAGAAAAGCGAAACAAATCCTGCACACTGAAAGAAACTTTAATTATGGGAAAGATATGAATTAAGCATCCAGTGGTGAACAAAATTATCACCTAAAAAGCATATAATGTCAATAAAGGCTTGCTCAATTCACCATTTTTGCATTGTGTTGTAATTTTAGCTATTCTACTAAAAATGAATGCTTATGTGCCTATCTACTAACATTAACAAGTTTCTCTTAGAAAACCACAAAGAACAGAAAATCAAAGAACAATTTTTCAGAAATTGATGATAATATTCTACATGAAAATTCAGAATAGGGTGCTGACAGAAAATAATGAATTTTATTATAACATATCAAACTGAATGAGAATCTCTTGATCTCAGAGATTAATGAACACCAAGCTTAAATTGCATAGAGGCAATTGTATCAGCAGTTTAGGGGCAATGGGATAAGTATAAGGTGCGTCAATATGGGTAAAATTATTGACATTTTATAAAGCATAAGGGTTACTTAAAAGAAATTCTCTCAAAATAATTCAGACATGCTATATGCTTATTTGATTTGAGATACCAAAACAAATTTTTAGCACTATTCCAAGATGAACCAAGTATGTACTAACTACTAAGAAACGGAGATGAAAAGAAGCAAACATTTTTATTCCATGGACAATATAATAAAACTAAAAGTGAGCTCAATTCTAACAGGCTGCGGATTGAACAGATTATACATTTAAATATCAAATATCAAATAATGACCAAAACTTTAGCTAGTTTTGAATAGGTTTGAGAATCAGACATACAGAAAGCTCAATTCTAAAGGAACGGGAATTGAACATAATACATTTAAATATGAACGATCAAAACATGTTCTAAAGCTTGGCTAATTTTGAATAAGGTTGAGATTCAGACATAAAATAGAACCCAATATGAAATCTGAGGAACGGGAATCAGTGGGCACGGGTTTCACAAAGCTCAGTGATGGAGCACGTCTAAGATGGATTCCAAACTTGAACTTCTTACAAAAGCCAGTCTATATTTAGATTAGGTCGATAATAAATTAATAAGGCTCATTGCAAAATGCCGAATTAAACCAAGAATTTAAGATTGGGATCGGAAAAATTCAAAGCCACATTACAATGACAATACTCGCTATTTTAAACCAGGCGATGGTTTTCGATAGTGAACAAAAAGGAATTTGAATAAATTGTTGAGAGGCTGATGAAGAAGGGATTCACATAAATTAGGGTGGAGGTGAAACATTATGCTTTTCAAAAGTGAAATTAAAATCGTGGAATTCAAATAACCATTGTTATTCATTGAAATTGAGTTATTCCTAAATCAGAATACTGCAAAGTACATCGAAATACAGATCGCGAATGACCTAAATAGCACAAATCTACGAACAAAAAAACGAAAAGGATATTTGCATTACAAACTAGAAGCGAAAAGTGAAGCTTACGCAGGTCTCGTGTTCAAAACCTGGGCACTCGAATTTCGTCAGTGCAAATTATTCCGCGCGCGCAGAATCTACAGGAGAAGGGTTTTTTTGGTCTCTCTAAATGAAAACAGGGGTTCCGACCGGCGATGGGCTTCCCGACTCACGGGTTCTACCGGTCAGATGCATACGCCCGAGGCAAATTTAAAGAAAAAAACATAGAATATAATATAATAATAAAAATCCTTTGACAGTGCATGCGAAATGAAGGTTAGAGAGACGTGTGTGTATTTTGTTCGTTGTTCATCTTTGTTGCCTCGGATTTCTCTAATTTTATATTATAATATGTTTTGGGTACAAATGTTAAGCTTTATATTGTTAAGTACGCCCCAAAGATTCATTCTCTAGTCACTATCTAATTTTGTCACGGGCATTATTATTATTATTATTATTATTAGTTCAATAATATACATTTCATGTCATTTAATTAATAATGTTATGTGAACCAATCATATACAAGAATTTTTCTACCTATATCAAGTTTTCTAATGTATAATTTTTGAATTGACATATTTACATAAATACAATTTCACATAAATAAATTTATTGAAATTTTGATTGGTTGGAAAGGGTGATTTGACAATTTTTTCTTCTTATTGAAGTACACATTTTTCTTTTTTTTTTTTAAGCCAAAATATTATAAATGGCCAAGTGGCCTAGTATTTAGTAACCCCTCTCAATCTATCAATTCATCTATTTGATTGTACTTGACAATGCCAACTATCACCAATTACAATATGACAACATTATATAGAGAAGGTGAATCTAAATAAAGTGAAAGTTTAATTAACTATTACCATTTATAAATTTATTTATATTAGTTAACCTATCATATTATATATTTTCTTATTAAAAAATAACACACATTATGTAAATTTATTATATATTTATAAAATTTATAAAAGTGAAACATGCCTATACTTATCTCTATTAAACAAATTTATTATTGTACTTTGAATAATATATGTATAGATTTATCATTCCCATAGTAAATATCAAAAATTTGTGAGGCATATATCAATATCATTGAACATAAATTATATCTCTATAAGAATTTAATGTAAAAATTAGAGACAACAGATAATATTTATTAACAGAATGATAAATCACGAGATGAATAGAAATAGATAATATTGTCAACTATTGTCACTATGGATAGTATGTCTCCGAATTTTTAAATATCATATTTTATTTCAGCACATCTTCTCTTTTTTAATATTATGTTTTGATACTAGTCAAACTACCTGCATAATTTAAAAAAATAAGTTTGATTGGACAATGCAAAATACCTCTAATTTTAAATCTTATTCAACATTTCCCTGTTCACACATGACCAAGGCATCCCTTTCACATCATTTCTAAAAATTATTTAAATATTACCATCGTATATTACCATTCTCTCCTAACCAGCAGCTAATGTCCACCCAATGCTATTTACTGCCACTCCATAAACTAGATTTGGTAATGTTGTTTGCACTTGACACCATTCATTTGTTTCGTACCTCAACTCCCACATACACCAAATGGTCTGATAACACTATTTTTCCATCGGTTCCCAAGAAATGAATTTTCTCGTAGAAATTTTTGCAAAAACTATATTTGTACTTGCTTGATATTTTCAAGATCGTTAGACAAGGCATTTACTTAAATCCAATCCATGAATATAGACCTAAAACACCGCAAAGAACAGGAATGACACTACTACATAATGTGAATCGCTTAAGTTTTGTACCTAACTAGTTGAAATGTATATCTATCTATCAACTTGACACAACATGAAAGAAGGCATCCGAGTACCTTTTGGTGTCATTTTCGAACAAAGTCGCTTATTGTACATCAGATATGCTTCTCTTCGTGTTTCCTAATAGAGCACATAAAGCAACATGTTATTTTTAGAGACAGTTATGTTTAAGGGATATGTAGGCATATGCTTAGTTATGTTTGGACTATACAAAATTTTCCTCGGTGTTTTAGACAAACCACATTCTTGCCTATTACAATCCGCTCATCTTTACATCTTCGATTATTACAATCTACAACTACAATTTAAAGGCGAGAACGCCACTTGGCGCTCTTGTTTGCACTCGTTTGCATACGAGGGACATCTCTCAGGGTGGGGATTCGCAACTAGCGATTACACAAAACGGTGCAAACGGATTCGTTGTTACGGAGGGCGAGATGAGTTTTGATGCCTCTTTTGGACGTTTTTGTTTATTTTAATCGTATTTTTACATTTTGTAAAATTGTCAACTGCTTCTTATTTGACATGAAAGAATTCGGTATAATCGTCATTATAATTATAAATACATTTGATATAAATATAAGTGCATCATTATATAGATATTTAAATAACATATTTGGTTAAAAATATGTGTATATCGATCATAAAATCTCTGAAACTTATAAATACGGTGAAAAAATAATATATTTTTTAAATTATTAAATAAAGAAATGACATTTAACAAAAAAGGATAGGATGTTTAAAACCTCCAAACGTCATAAATTTTTGGTTTGACAGGTGGGGTCAACCGTCAAATCTCATCCCCTGGGAAGGCAAGGGCAAGGCAAGAGGGGATGAATGGGAGAAGTGTTAGAGTGGACGTCGAAGAGAGTTACAATGAGTGGTAAAAGTTTAATTTTGTGGGGTGTGGGGAGCGGGGTGAGGAACAGGGGGTGCGGTAATGTATATGGGTAGTTGATTGCCCTCTTTTATCCTAATTTGAACAAATATGGGAAGAGTCATTTTGGAGAATCTTTGCAAAGGGAAAGGAGAAGATATATGCATGTCATAAAGGCTACAAACTTTGGAGACCGTTGTCTTGCTAAAGAGAAGATGATATACTTATCTGGCTAAAGAGAAGAGGAGAATGTTGTAATTGAAGGACATTATAGTCAAAACCAAAAGCAAAAGGTAAAGGGGGAGAGGGAAGGAGGGAAGAAGATAAGGAGAAAAAGTGCAATGGTTGACAGAATTTGTTGTCATGACCGTTTGTAGACACTCAAATTTGGCAATCTATCCTTTGACAATGTTGATCTTGACATTGCACACTTGCATGCACAAATACACTCTCCTCACTCTTGTTTAGCACACCTTGATAGCTCTTTGATTACTTTCTTATCTTTGCACACCTCTCTATCGTCAATTCTTAAGGTTTTATAACATAAAATGCATCTAAAGACATTCACCCTCTCGACCCAAAACGTTAAACTGTGTTTTTTCACTCTTGGTCAAAACTGTCAATTTTGGTCAAGATATAGAATTATATCTTGACCCTACCATATGGTTTTGGACCGACATGTTTTGGGCCCAAACTCTCAATTCCATCGTCTTCATATGGACTAATATTCCCTCTTGGTCGGCCTTTCACAACAAAACAACCATCGGAAGCCTATATAAGCAAGTCAATCATACCTCATTTGGGGTCCTGGCACTTTATGTTCTCCTCATGTTAAAGCAAGCACTAAAGGCACTTATTGTTCCTAAACAAGGTGAAATAACTTATGCAAATCCATTAGGGCAACACCCTCTACAGGTTTGAAGTCTCCTACTAGGTCTAGGAGTCTCCATCTTCTCTCCACAAGCAAGCAAAGTGACCCTTCCCAAGTATTTGAGCAAGTGTGAAACTCAAGCAAGGCATTATCAAAGCACGGTTGTCAAGTTTTGATTACACTATGGTAAATATCATATGTTACGAGAATGATGTGCAATTTGAGCCCTCTTTAGAGTAGTAGATGGCGGCATCAGTGTCGGGTGCCCACAACTCACCTAACTTTATTTTATTGGAACTCCATCTTGCAATACAAGGGTTTGAGGGTTTGAGCAAAGTTTATAGAGACATTCGAAGGTGAGCCGAGAAGACCAACATACATAGGACAATCATTTCCAGCAAACGAAACATCCAAGAATTTACATGCCCAAATTCCAAGCAGGGCCAAGACCATACAATAGGGTTAGAATCATATGGACTATCTTGACTATTTCTATGGTTTTGACTAGATCCATCTTAAATGTCGCTTATAGAAACAAAGCATTTCAAGCCTCATATCAACATGTTCCCGCATTTAGGTCACTCGACTTCATCAAATCCATGTAGAATTAGCTAAGTGTAATTTCTCCTTTGTGTTTTGATAGTGTTGGTTTTGGAGCTTGATTTTATTGGTTTACACTCATAACTCGGGGTTGCGAAAAGGGGGTACTTATAAAATATGGGCCATTCATTATTAGGTCACAAATCTAATGGTATAAGTTATGGTGATTTTTCTTTGTTTCCCTAAAAGGGATGTGAGGTGTGGCTCGTTGGCATTCCTATTTTTATTGTTATCGTGAGGGGACCGTGATAGAGAGAGAAGAGGAAGTTATAACAAATTTGTTGTAGGGTGTATCCCTTCTTGTATTTTGTTGGACGGAATAAAAGGACTAGTTGTTTTGTGGATGTAGCCCGGATTTGGGTGAACCGCGTTAAATTTTGTCTCTGAGTTGTGTTCTTTTATTTTCTACGCCTTTAATTTTAGATTTGTAATATATTCTGCATTTTAGTTTTTATCATTGTAATTTTGTGGGATTGTCCACATAATTTTTATCCCTTATTTCCTAACAAATGGTATCAGAGCCGGGTTGGTTTGTTGAAGTGTTGAATCGCAAGGAAATTTTGAGCTTGAGTGGGAGCTATGGCAGATGATGGAAGATCAAAGGTTGATAAATTCAACTGGGCATAATTTTAGTCTTTGGAAGATGGAGATGGAAGATTGCCTATATCGGAAGGATCTTTATGTTCCACTAATCGGAAAAGGGAAGAAACCCTTGAGCATGTCGATGTGGATTAGAGCTCTTTGGATAGAAAGGCACTTGGGACAATCCGGCTATGTCTTGCATCTTCGGTATTATTTAATGTTTCAAAGGAGAAGACTACAAAAGAACTCATGGATGCATTAGAGAAGTTTTATGAAAAACCCTTTGCCTCTAACAAGATATTTTTAATGAAAAAGTTGTTTAATATTAAGATGTATGAGAATGGTTCAGTAACAGATCATTTGAATGATTTTAATACGGTTGTGAATATGCTAGCTTTGGTTACAATAGAATTAGATGAAGCAGTTAGGGTTTTATTAATTTTGTGCTCCTTACCTAAGAGTTGGAATAGCCTGGTAATGGCGGTAAGCAATTCGGTTCCAACTAATTCAAAGTTGAAGTTTGAGGATGTTGTAGGGGTGATTCTAAGTGAGGAAATGTGAAAAAAAATCTCTGAGGAATCTTCTACTTTAGGGAATGTTTTGATGGTGGAAACTAGAGGGAGACAAAGAATAAAGGGAGCCGTGGAAAATTGAAAGATCGGGCAAGGTCAAAATCCAAAAGCAAGATGGAATGTTGGCACTGTGGGAAGGTAGGACATACAAAGAAGGAATGTTGGGCTCTTTAGGACAAGAAGAAACAATAGGAAGAAAACAAGGAGGTGAATGTGGCAACAAGTAATGTCTGCCATGATGTTTTGATTCTTTCTTTGGATAATATTGTTGAATCTTGGATTTTAGATCCAGGGATTCTTTCCATGCTACTCCACATAGACATTATTTTGTTGATTATGTTCAAGGGGATTTTGGGCATATTTATCTTAGTGAGGATGAGCCTTGCAGCATAGTTGGAAAAGGTTGTGTTCAGGTTAAGATGTAAAATAGGAACACATGGCTATTGAAGGATGTCAGACATGTGCCTACATTAAGAGGAAACTTGGTACCAGCATGGCAGTTGGGCAATGATGGTTGTACTGTGACATTTACAGTAGACTCTTGGAAGGTTACCAAGGGTGCTCTTGTAGTGGTAAGAGGTAAGAAGGTTGGAACCTTGTATTTAACCATTGGTAATACTAATGTTTGTAATCTTATGGCTTCATACGCATATACAACATTGTGGCACTATAGGTTCGGTCATATGAGCCATAAGGGCATGCAGATCATAAAGAAAAGTTTGCCCGGATTTACAAAAATAGGTTTTGATTTTTGTGAGCACTAAGTATATGGGAAACAGACACGAGTAAAGTTTCTCAAGGTTGGACCTACGAAGAAAGAGACTAAGTTAAAGCCGGTACATTCGATGTGTGGGGACCGCTCAGTATCATCTCTCTTGGGGTTCAAATTATTATGTCACTTTTATTGATGATGCAACAAGGAAATTTTGGGTATATTGTATTAGAAATAAATTTGATGTATTTGACACTTATGTTAAATGGAAAGTCTTTGTAGAGAATGAAACATGTCTCGAGGTAAAATGTCTCATGTCGATAATGGAGGGGAATATTATAATAATGAGTTTGATGATTATTGTTCTAAGAATGGAATCAGAGGCAAAAGGGGGTGTCGAAAGGATGAACATGACAATAATGGAATGAGCTAGAGCATGATGTTACATACGAGACTATCTCTTTCTTTTTGGGCGAAGCGATGAACACAAATGTGTACTTGATAACAAAGGATCCTCAAGTGCCTTGGATGGAGGCATACATGAGGAGGATTGGTCTAGTAAGAAGGTTGATTATTCATTTCTTATAATCTTTGGATGTGAGGTGTTTGTCCATATTGACAAGAATGATATGACCAAGTTAGAAGTTAAATCGATAAATGCACTTTCATTGGTTATAGCGGCGATGAATTTGGATATTTATCAAAAATAAAGTTTTTGTAAAACCCTAATTATAGAGTAATTGATAGAAAAATGAAGTACAATTGTTATGATGCACTATGACACAAGTAATAAGCTAATAAAATATGAAACCTTAAGTGCAAGAGAGAGAGAAAGGACTTAGTCGGTTTGTGCTTGATCCGAGACTCGCCGCAGATTAAAAAAATTGATGAATAGAAAGGGCGGCGTCGTTGTAACTCCACACTATAAAATATGGAATTGTCAGATAAAACTGGACTAGGACACTGGATCGGGCGAGGGCGCTAGAGACCTCTACTAGGTGCCTGTGGATCACAAAGTGGTTAGAATCTAATTTTGATTGTGTTGCACAGGTGTCACCGATACTTCATTGTTGGTCGCACCTTGATCGCCGAGTGTATCAAGAACTCCGCAAAATAGATGTTCACCTACAAAACCCACAAAACTGCATCAAATCCAAAAAATAAAGATGCAATATGGGTAGTCAAACTGTCCTCGACATAGTGAACTTACGACCGAGCGTTGCACTACATCTCAGACTCCATGTAGTTCTTGTGAGTGTGTGTAGAAATTGTGCCCTAGGATGCCCTTGTGCAAGATGCACTAGATAACGAGCTAGATTTGTTAAAAGATGTAAATGTGTGTATGGAATAGAATGAACTTCCCCTTCTTATGATGTGTATGCAAAAATGTAGTCCTTTGTCCCTTGTATGGATATTAGATGGATGTCTTTGAGTTCCTTTGGATGCAAGCTTAGGTGATAGTAGCAATGCTTAGAGCTTGGTTCTTTATTTTGATCACATAGCTATGTATTTATATGATTCCCTTAGTTGAATTTCATAATTGACAACTGGAAGGCCAACCCATAAGAAAATAAGATGCCCAAATGATAAAAGAGACCCAAAAGAAGCGAGTAAGAAAGAAAAGGGTCAGGCGCCTGAGGGGATGAAGACCCCTGCCGACGCGTCCCGATTGGGTGCCTCGGCCCATGTCCTTATTGGGCACTTTGGTGTCCGAAGTCATAAAAGATAAGCAAGTAAAATTTTGACTAGGTCTGTAGGGTGTGTAATACCAAATAGAAAATAAAAAACACAAATAAAAGGCCAAAGATAGTTGTCAATTATTAGTTTTCTCCCTTATGAATCATGTAAATGCTAGTATGCTTTTATAACCTAGAAATATACCCAAGTGTGTGACTTTGTGTCTACATTTCCCCCTACTTTATGTTGTTGGGTGAATACTCAATAATATAAAGTAGTTAGAAGATACATACCTTTTTTTCCTGTAGAGAGTGATGGCAATAACGTGTTGAAGAGACAAGTGAAAGCGTGAAGTGATAAAAATGAAGCGTGGAAACTAAGAAAGAGGAAGTCACCCTAGGGGTGAAGCCTATGCGCTGATTTATACCTATTGTTGTGTTTGTGTTTATTGATGTAGGGTTACTTCTTGTTGCGTATTAAGGAAGGACTTGCAAAAGAAGAGCAAAAGAGTAGTCAAAGTCATATATTATGAAAAACTTTGCAAAAGTATGTAAAAAGTAGTAAAGGAAAGTGTGCACCTGATGTGAAAGAGTGCAAATGATAGAAAGATGTCCTGAAATGTTATGTAGAGTGAGTTTTTAGGCAATCTCACACCAAGAGTGAGTTTTTAGGCGATCTCATGCCGAGTGCAAGTTTTTGGGCGATCTCGCGTCAAATGCGAGTTTTTGGGTGATCTCATGCCAAAGAGGGAGTGTTGGGAGAGAGGTCTAGTGTTACTCTCCTTTCACAAATTTACCCAACAAACACCGCCTCGATGATGTGTCCTTGTTTTGTTCCAAGTTGTACAAATTTGTTCCGAGTTGTACCGATTGCGAGAAGATTGATTGTATTATGTATTCTGAGGTGACACCCGATATAGTAAAACTAATATGTGAACCGCTTACAGAGTGTCTTTGATCTAAAGTAACTGTATCTACCCCCAAGACATAGGCACCCAAGAGAGGACACGAGCACCCAAATGTTGTTGTCCTAATGTTGGGGCGCCGGTGTGTTTGCATTGTGTTGAGGACCCAAGTTAGATTCTGGGCCATTATGTGACCGTATTACTACTTTGTTCTTGTATTGTGCATGTCTGTACTATAATTCTGAGTTGTTGTATGGGGTGACCGGTTCACCCAATGTATGCCTCCCTTGTTTGGGGTGCACGTGACACCGACAAAACATGTGGTCCAAAGGAGAGGACTTGATATTGATATGAATTGGATACCTGCGGTGGGGGGATGTGCATGGTAGAAACCAAGGCACATACAAACAAAGTGGCTAGAAACATGTGTTAGTACAATCAAAGCAAGTATGCATATAGAAGACAATGTGCAATCAAGTAAGCAAGAAGACAAGATAGACCATGAAAAGAGGGTTTCGACATGGGACATCACTCATAATGTCACAAGATAATCAGGGCCAAAGTGTCCAAAAGCATACAATGTGCACACAAGACAAAGGGCATAACCCGCAAACAATAGCATATAATGGAAAACAATGTCAAGAAAAAGTGTAACAAACAACCATGGTGACATATAGTCTTGTAAAGAAAATGTTGCACATGAAGCACCCATTAACATGTTAGAAAGATAGAAAGTATGTCAAAGCGTGTATAGATTAATAGAAAGTAATGTGCTAGAAAGAAGTAGTAGTAAATAATGAAACAATATCACATGTGATGAGTAAAGGTAGTAAATGTAGATGCCTCGAGTGCTACGCCTTAACCTATTGCTTGTATTAGGATATGAGTAAGCCGACTTGTAGCTTACCATGTCATTTTATTATATCATTTATATTGTCTCATGCTTAGTAGTAGGTCAGCCTTGGTGATGGCCATAACATATGAATAGCATATATAGGGGATTATAGGTAGTAGTTCATGATTAATGGAGCATTTGAGTCTTATTTTAGGTTTGAGGTTGCCCCTCAAAGTGGCGAAGCTATTATAATTTCATATTGAGATCATTATTCTGAAATATTGTGTTATTTGGTGTTCTATTACTACTCATAATCTAAATTATACAAGTAATTTCATTACAAGTGGTATTAGAGTTGCGACCGGACCAAATTAGGGCAAAAACCTAATTTTTGTTTCCTCTCTATCTTACAAACCACATCGAATTTTTGGGCAATTTTTTTACCAAAGTTGTAAATCATTTCAAGTAAAAATATCTGAAAATTTTAGACCTTTTTGATATCTTTTACAAAAGTTATTGCAAATTTAGGTTTTTGATAAAAACGCTCCCTAAACCGAAATTTATGGAATTTTTCAGAGTTCTTTACATTTTCGAAAAGCTCTCAAAAAATATTATTAGTATCTTCTCTGTGTTTTTTTTTGTTCAACCGAATTTGTATCGAAACCCTAAACCCTAAGGTTTGACATCATGGTGGGGCCTTCCATAAGAGCAAAAAAGAATCTAGTCACTCCGAGTAAAACCCCAGATAAAGATGGGGTAGTGATTGAAGAGTTAGAGTCATAAGGGGTAAATACATATTCCTCAACACTAGGGTTTACCTCAATTGATCATAAGGTGAGCCAACTCGAGTATGAGTTACGAAATGTACAATTTGAGATGGCCTCTAAAGGAGACATACCAAATCAATCAATCGGTTTGATGATATCATGCAACATGTAAAGGGTAAACAAGTATGGCCAAAATCCGCCCCATATCAACCAAGGAGGATCTTCAGTTCAAAATAATGGATAAAATAACCATTTTGGATCACTTTTCCAGCCCAATTAGAATCCAACTTATTTGTAACCACAGAACATGGTATCGAAAGTGGATATGCGCAAATTTGATGGTAAGGATCCCCAAAATTGGATAAATCAAATGGAGAACTTCTTTGAGTTACATCAAACATCATCAGGACAAAAGGTGACATTGGCATCCCTGTATCTTGAACCAGACTAATTCATTTGGTATCGATGGTTATGTGCTCGTGAGAGGCGTAAGAATGGTCTCGTGTCACTTGGACAGCTTTTTTCGAGGAGTTGCAATCGCACTATAGTTCCAGTGTTTCGAGAACTAATTTAGTCAATTGTCAAAGTTACGGCAAACAGACCAAATCAAAGATTATGTGCATCAATTCCGAACCTATCCTTAAGGTGGAGAATATTCTGAAGGGAATCTAAATGACCTGTTTCTTGGGGATCTTAAAGACCACATCGAGCATGAGGTACGTATGTTTAATCCACTCAAGCTTTCGATTCTATTATCATGGCACGTCAAACAGAGAGGAAAATGTTCTTTGCAATAGGAGGTCACCTTTCATTAACACCAGAGACCGTAGTATCTCTTCCCCTTCATTTGCTAATCCAACTAGACTGACTCCTCAACAAATGGAAGAAAAGAGAGCAAAATGATTATGTTTTAATTGTGACACCAAATATGGACCGGGACACAAATGTGATGAGAAGAATTTGTTCTATATTGAAGGAGGTAATGAGGATAACGAGGAAGCTGAAATTATAGGAGAGGCTGAGGAACCAATGGAAGATGAAGTAGAGGATCACCAACCTACAATTTCTTGTCATGCATTGTCAGGTATTAGTAATCCTCAAACACTCAAGGTTATTGGCTATCTCAAAAAATAGAAGGTGACGGTGTTGATTGACTCGGGGAGTACTCATAACTTCGTAAATAGTAAGTTAGATGCCCGCCAATCGTTTTATTTACCCACTCTAGAAATGCAAGTTATGATTGTGGATGGTGGGACAATTAAGTGCACATGAAAGTTCATAGTATCAAGCTTTCCATGGGAGACACTTGCCTATGTTTGCTATTTCTATGGGAGGGGCAAATATTGTTTTGGGTGTCCAATGGCTCACAACCTTAGGTACTATAGAGATGAATTTCCGAGAATTGTTCATTCAATTTCATTCAAATGGAAGGACAATACAATTGAAAGGGATGGTAGCTAAGTCTCCACAAATTATTAGCTCTCATCAAATGCAAAAGGTTCTCATAAAAGGAGTAGATGGATCTATAAAGCAAAGTTTCTTTCCATGAAGTACAAAATATAGAGTCTTTAATACCACCCGATCTTTAGAAGATTGTTGATGCTCACTCATATGTTTTTGATGCAATTCCAAAGGGACTAACACTAGTTAGGGATCATGATCATGCCATTCGGTTGATTCCATGGAACCAAACACCTAACATCAAACCATATACATACCCATATTCCCGAGAAAAGTGAGATTGAGAAAATGGTACATGAAATGTTGAAGGCATGTATCATCGGGCATAGCCAAAGTGCATATTCTTCACTAGTGGTCATAGTGAGAGAAGGATGAAACATGGAGGATGTGTCTAGATTACGAGAGAACTCAATAAGCACACCATCAAAGATAAGTTTCCTATTCTAGTAATTGATGATTTACTCAATGAATTACATGGTGTTATTTATTTCACAAAATTAGATCTTCATTCTGGGTACCATCAAATTAGAATAAGAGAGGAAGATATTCATAAAACGGCTTTCAGGACTCATGAGGGCCATTATGAGTTTTTGGTAATGCCTTTTGGTCTTACAAATGCTCCCTCACTTTCAAAGCTTGATGAACACTGTTTCTAGGCCATTTTTTAGGAAATTTGTATTAGTTTTCTTTGATGACATATTTATTTACAAGAAGACATGGGAAGAACACTTAACATGTAAATAAAGTGTTGGAGGTTTTGGAGAAACATATTGTCTATGCAAATCCATCCAAATGTTCTTTTGGTGTACAAGAGGTAGAGTACTTGGGTCACATTATATCCCATGAAGGTTTCAAAGTTGATCCTCAAAAGATCAAAGCTATGGTGGAATGGCCAAGGCCCAAAACTCTCAAAAATCTTCGTGGGTTCCTAGGACTAATAGGGTACTATAAAAGATTTGTGAGGGGATATGGTAGAATAACAACCCCACTCACTACATTGCTAAAGAAGGATGCCTTCCATTGGATAGACGTAGCCACTAAATCCTTTGAGCAACTAAAGGAAGCCATGTGCAACACCCCAATTTTGGCTACTCCCAACTTCTCAAAAACCTTCATTGTTGAATGTGATGCTTCCTGATCGATTGGGAGCAGCTCTAATGCAAAAAGGAGACCAATTACATTTGAGAGTCACCGATTCAAAGGAAAAGATCTGCTCAAACTTGTCTATGAGAAAGAAATGATGGTTATTCTTCATGTAGTCAAACAATGGAGGCCCTATCTCATGGGTAGACACTTCAAGGTAAAAACTAATCATGATAGTCTCAAATATTTTTTGGAGCAAAGGTTATCATCTGAGGAACAACAAAAGTGGGTAACAAAATGTTGGCTTAGGATTTTGAAATCATATACAAAAAGGGTAAAGAAAATGTAGTAGCTGATGCGTTGTCTAGAAGGGATACATCCACGATGCCTTACTATGTGGAATGTCCATGTTGAAGGCCGATTGGGTGGATGAAGCAAGATTGGAATGGGATCATGACAAGGATACACAATCTCTAATACATAATATCAAGCAAGGCTCTATAACATCTAACAAATTTGAGTGGAAACGTAATACGCTATGGTACAAGGACAAATTATACTTGAGTAAAGACTCTGAGTTGAAGTTTAAGATTCTTGTAGAGCTACATGCCTCACCTGTTGGAGGACACTCTAGGTTTTTGAAGACATATCATAGAATAAAAAGAGAATTCTTTTGGGAAGGTCTCAAGAGGGATGTACAAAAGTTTGTAGAACAAAGGGGAAACAATTAAGACACTGTGTCTATTCGCAACCCTTACCAATTCCTAAATGCCAGGTGATGGGAGGAGGTCTCCATGGATTTCATCACCTAGGATTGCCTTGTTCGAGGGTAAGAATGTTATTTTTGTGACTATGGATAGGCTCACAAAATATGCCCATTTTTGTGCCCTGTCACATCCATTTGCAGCCAATACAATTGCGACTATTTTTTTGGAGATAGTTCAAAGGCTACATTAAACCCCAAAGATAATTGTAAGTGATCGTGATCCTATTTTCACAAGTAATTTTTGACGGAATTATTTTCATGTTTGGGTACTCGGCTAGCTCACGAGTTCATCTTATCATCCTCAAACCGATGGGCAAATGGAAGTGGTCAACAAATGCTTAGAGGGGTATTTACGTTGTTTTTTATCAAATAAGCAGAAAGGTGGATTAAATGAGTACCACTTGCGAATGGTGGTATAACACATCTTTTCATACCTCTTCTCAAATGACCCCATTTTTAGCACTATATGGTTACTATCCACCTTCTATCACTTCTTCCTCGAGGGTGCAAACTAACGTCGAGATGTTTAGGAACACATTCAACATCAACAACAGTTTTGGCTAGTTCAAGGAGAATTTGGCATTGACACAAAACGGGATGAAACAACAAGTAGATCAACACCGTAGAGAAATACATTTTGAAATTGGTGACTGGGTTTTTGTACGTCTCCATCCTCATAAGCAGATGTCCCTAAAGCAACAAAAAAAAGGACAACAAACTTCCTCCTAAATATTATGGTCCTTATCAGGTTCTACAGAAAATTGGTAGTGTTGCTTATAAACTAGAGTTTCCTCAATCTTCACGCATACACCTAGTATTCCATGTTTCATGCCCGAAAAAGGTTATTGGAAAGAAATTTGAAGCCTAGATAGAGTTGCTTTAGAACTTGACGAGGAAGGAAGAATCATTTTGGAGCCGTAGAAGATTCTGCAAACACGTACTAAGAGGCCGAGAACCGTAGAGACATTAAAGAATATCCGGTCAAGTGGAAGAATCTGAGCATAGAAGATGCGACCGGAAGGTTTTCTATAGTAACATCTAGGATTATTCAACGTTGAGGACAACAATTGTTTGAAGAGGAAGGGCATGCTACGCCCTTAACCTATTGCTTGTATTAGGATATGAGTAGCCGACTTGTGGCTTACCATATCATTTATACTTTCTCATGCTTAGTAGGTCGGCCTTGGTGATGGCCATAACATATAAATAGTATATATAGGGGATTGTAGGTAGTATTTCATGATCATTGGAGCATTTGAGTCTTATTTTATGGTTTGGAGGTTGCCCCCTCGAAGTGGCAAAGCTATTCTAATTGTATATCGAGACCGTTATTCTAAAATATTGTGTTATTTGGTGTTCTATTGTTGCTCATAATCCGAATTATACAATTAATTTCATTACTCGAGGATCCTTAGTTAGACCGGTAAGAGATCCAATGTTGTTGTCATGCAAATGTGCAACAGAAAAATTTCTAATTTTAAAGCATGATAATGATACCCCAATGTCAAATTTTTCAAATTTTACCTTTCCAAGACACCTTAGGTCTACCCGTCCTTAACACCAAGCCTTACTTAGTCTGTAATGATACTCAATTGGATTTCCATCCCATTCCCTTAGGTGATTTAGGAAAGCAAATTTATTCCCCTAGGTGATTTTAGGAGTTTGTGAAGAATGCCAAGTTTTGAGCAGTTTTGGGAAGGGCTACCACTGGCCTTCCCGGACTAATGCACCCCCATGGAGCGGAAAAGAGGAGAAAAATTCAACATGGAGATGCAATCAAGTTCTAAGAACATCGGGAAAATATTTTGGAAGACTTGGAAGTTTTGGGCAAGTCCACCAGAAATGGGTTCTCAGGCCTAGGCAGTGCACGGTGTTAAAAAAGCACCTGAGCTTCAAGAAGAAATTACAAGAGTTCTGTAAGGAGTTAGGAGATAAAAAATATATCAATGGAAAGGTAATTAAGAGAAATATAATATGGTGGAATCATATTTTTCACAACACCTAGGTGCAATATGTTTACATCTAGTTTTTCTCATGCTCAATCATATAACAAAATAAAAATCCACTTTTTGAGAGCTCAAATCAATGAATCAAGAGCTAATACCCAAACCATTGGATTCAAAAGGCCATTTCCAATCATAATCATTTAATTTTTTTTTCAAACAATTCCATCAGAACTCCAGATATACCTTCACAAGTTCACTCTCAAGGTAAGAGTTCTCACAGTTAGCCAATTTTGAAGTGGACACATGTCAACTCCAGAACCTAGCGGGATTTCATGTCCCTTTCATCCCTTTAGCAAAGGGACATAAGGGGCATGAAAATGTGCCCATCAATTTTTGGCCCTCAAGTCACCAACACAACCCTCTGCATTGCCAGTTCAGCCCCTAGGAGCTAGTCGGAGCCATTCCTCTCACTGCACGGATGATCGCCAAGTGTCACAACCTGACACGAAGTGGAAAATGATGTCCCTTTCATCCCTTTAGCTAAAGGGACATTAGGGACACAATTTTTTTCTCAACCCTAGCCATGCCTTTTGGTCCTCCATACGCTTGAAACTTAGCTCCCAGGTGCTTCTCTCAAGCTCCCTCGCTCAAACATGCTCAACCACCAAATCCCACCAAGTGTCACGATGAGGCGTGATGAGGAATTTCACATCCCTTTCATCCCTTTAGAAAAGGGACATCAAGGACACAAAAATGTGCCCATCACTCATACTTGCTTTTTGAATGCATAAAATCCAGGACTTAGCCATTTCTGCATCTCTATTTCATCTCCCCACACCTCCATACCTTACTAGAACTCTGGCAAATTTTCTCCAAACATCCCAACCTCCATTCCTGCACTCAACCAACTCTACCAAGTCTTTCTAACATTGAATCATAGAGATTTCAAAAGAAAAACAGATCGAAAATGCAAAGAACAGAGGTAAAACAAAGAATTTCCTCTGAAAACCCTCATTGTCGCATGACGAAGAAATTACCGTAACTTGCAAACCAGGGCATGGATCGAAGAACCATTTTTGTTATCTTCATCATTTTCAGAGGCTATAAAAACCTCAAAAATATATTTCCCATTAGCAAGTAAGGATTTTTTTGCAGCAAGAAAATCCTCTTTTCTATGCAACGAAGACAAATAACTCGTTTCCTCACAAACCAGTGATTGGTTCGCAAAGAAAATTCACTAGTGAAACAAGAAGAAAAAACCCACATAAAAATATATATTTTATCAACATCTAAGGAGGAGGAGAAAACCTGTAATTTCCAAGCTCCATTAATGGTTGTTGTGGTTCATGAAATTACTGTCGGTGAAAAATTACAAGTTTTAAAATCTCATGAATCCTGCAAAGCGGTAGGAATTTTTTTCGAGCGGTGAAATTGGGAAAAACCCATATCAAAAATCTTTGTCCCGTCATGATTCGATCACCATAAGCATACTTACTAAAAATAGTAGGCCTTTCTACATGGGAGACTATTATTTCGGTAAGTCACCATTTGAAGAAGTCACAAGGAGCATAGAGGCGATATCACATGAAAAAATCATTGGAAAGGTCACCTCGGTCCAAAATTGACACTTACTAAAAATAGTAAGTGGTCCCATAAGCACCTGCTAAAATAACAAATTGATCCAGAAGGCGAGAGGGATACAAGTTGAAGAAGAAATTCAAGTCATCGTATCCAATTGAGGTTATAAAGAGCTAAATTTTCACACTTACGAAAAATAGTAAGTCATTCTAGAGGCGGATTTCACAAAGGGAATACATTGGGAGTTTGGCAATCAAGTTGGTAGCTGCAGTTGGAGTTTGGAGAAGCATTTTCTGTCACTTACTAAAAATAGTAAGTCACCCTTCCTAGACATAGTAAGTGTTGAGTAATCATGAAGTTCAAGTTTTCAGGAATGAAACCAACACAACCTTTCTCTTCTGAGTATGAGATAGATGACAATGATGTCTCCTATATGGATTTCAATGATCTAAAATCTCACATGACGACAAAGGAAAGAGGGAAGATCAAAGATCAAGTATTCACAAGTGGGTTGTTTATAGTGCATGGGACACCCTGTGTCTGTATAAAGCACTGAGCTAGTCTTGGCCTGCTCACATCACTATGATCTTGAAACACAAACAATTCGAGCTGACAATGGTATAAAGATGACAGTCATAGCTCCCAGAACCATCTCACTCACCTTATAAATCTCGACATCACCTAACATGGTGGTCATCACAAAGGAGAAGGTTGTGCACAAGTGGGAAAAATGGACACATACCTACAAGGAGTTGCATTAGGGTCATGGATGAAGATAGGAAGAAATCCTTCAAGGATGCCAAAAACACTTTCGAGATGTGAGTTTCGTGAAGGATATTCGAGATGCAATCACTCTTCTTAGCAGGGTGATGGGAGAAGCAAGTACGAGGGACTTTCAAGATTGGATGGCTCTTTTCCTCTTAACAGTGACTGGAGGAAAACAATGGATTGATTAGGGGAAGATAATCAATGACCACTTGCATTTGTATTTGCTCTAGGTGCCCACGAAAAGAATTTCCATGTGACTTATTATTTGGTCTATTTTCTCGCTAGCTCAAGGTCATTCAAGGGACTGGCTCTCGCCCAAAATATTGCTGCCAAAGTCCCAGTGTTCGAGAAACTTCCCCAGTTGGTAATGGTATAAAGTCACAAACACTTCACCCACGTGGATGATGCATTCACGATGTACATCATCTAAACTTTGGAGGGTTATTTGGAGGCAAGGATGTCGCAACAAGCTCATACAATTCCTATTTCATACAATTCTTGACTTTCTCCTACTTACAAGTTTTCGGCTTCGACCAAGCTCCCCTAAGGTTGCCCAAGTACCTTAGTGATCAAATTGTGCTATTTGAGCTTTGTAGGTAGTTCACATAGGTGAACAACAAACTCAGAAGTAGAAAAAATAAGTTGATCTCATTTCCCATCTCTCTCGGGGTGTTCACGTGTAAGAATGTAAATGATGCATCTCATCTGAGGCTGCCTTCACACATTTGACTTTACATTGCTACACCGCCAGACCCAACTTTGACATACGAGCTGATCTAGATACATTTTATATCCCAGAGTTGCACCATGATCCATAAATTGAGGACTATTAGGCCAACTGTGTCTACGAATTCGAAGTACAAAAGAAGGATCACTTGAGGATGACAAGTTGATGAGATGAGGAAATTCCAGTTCTCTTGGTATGAGGATATTTTGCAAGATGACAAAAGAGAAATGTATGATCCTGAATATGCAGTGATCAAGGTTTCCCCATTGCCTCAAATTAATTGACACGTCGCAAGTCACGGGACATCAATGAATGAACTAAGAAAGTGGTCAAGAGAATGAGGGATTGATTCCAAAGGAAGAGAGCTATAGTTATTCAATCACGAGGTGTCCCCACGAGTCAGAAACAAGCTTCACAACAGTCATCATGGAAAGTGGTGGAAATTAATTCAAGTTTAAGACACTTTGGAGCAAGTTTGAAGCAAAAGGCCATAGAATTAGAGACTTCTTGTCACAAAAAGTCACCAAAGATAGCCAGACAAAGGAAGACCTAATTGTAGAAATGCAAGAGGAAGACCCAGTGGCAGAAACACAAGTAGAAGAAGAGCACACAGTTCAAGACCCAATCTTTGAACTGCCACATGAGGCCTCACCTCTTGTCCATACTACTGCCTCTCCCATACAAGACATGCCTCCTCTACCTAAGCAGGGAATGATTGATATGCCTATCGTAGAACCTGAGTTTGATTAAATGTTCCCATGGATGCATGAGACAATATCACTTGATACACACACTATTCAATATGCCATGGTCCCTGATTTATCAAAGCACTTACCTCATTAGCCAAGGGAAGAAAAAGGAAGCTTACGCACACGAACTCCCGGTTGTACGGTGGAGAAATAGGTAACCAAAGATATTGAAGTAGCCCAACCTAAGGTGATTGTTATCACCAAATCATTGCACCCTCCGAATGGTCAAGTGATGGATAGGGCATTTAGTGTGATTGGGTAACATGGGATCACCTCACAAGTGCCGAACTTTCACTGAGGTGAACCTCCGGAGAAGGCCGACTTCCTCTTCCTAAACTAAACACAACACTACTTCTAATGCAATAAAACAACTAACTAGACCTATACTAACATTTTCATGGGATTTAGGGAGAGAGATTTGTAAGAAATAAAACCTATACTAGAAGTGGTGATGCACCAAGAAAGGGTGTTGCTAGACAAGTTTTCAGTTTTCCAGTGAAGGAAGATGAAAATGAGAAGGATGAACAAGCACCACAACTCAACTACATACAAAGCTTCACTCCCAAATAAGCACAAAACTCCCAAAACCTTGCAATGGAAACTTGAAGTTGCATAAGTATACCTGCATACACGAGAAAGGCATAACGAAGTATCTAGAATGATGAAAGGACTAATAATTAGTCACATAACACAATTTTATTACTTCAATCACGTGCACAATCTATCATTACACGAGGAAGAGGCAAATTTTGCCATTGCAATATTGGAAAAGAGGCTTGAAAGTTCCCACAATCCATAATAGACTAGCTTGTAGAAAGAGAGAGGAATTCATGAAAATGTGTCTAACACATTGGAATGAAATCCTCATTTACATTTATAGAAAATCCACCTGTGAGAGAAGAGAGGAGGAATCCTAAATCTTGGGCCAAAATGTAACACATGATGACCTACATGCTTAATTATAACATTAATTGCATCATAAAAGAACATTCCATCATGCCTTCATAAATTTCTAAAATTGAATTTAATCCTCCACATTTTAATAAAAAAATATTTGAAATAAAATATTAAGGCCTCTTAGCCTTTTGATGGGACCCACAAGGTAATTTTTGCAAAATGGGCTTTTTAATGTTATGGCTCGCCAACCAACTCACTGAGCTGACTGGTGAGCTCCTCTTTTTGCATCGGCGAGCACGTTGCTTGATATGTGGGTTTTGAGATTTGTCCCACCTTCTTGGTTTATATTAGGCGCTTCGTAAACCTTTACCGTGACTCTTCATTAATTCAACGAGCTCCTTGGAAACCACCTACCTCGTATTGGGTGAGCTCCACATGGCATCATCTCCATTTAACGCTACACCGACTCAAATTTTTGTCATAGCTCCTCGACCTACACTTTTGTGCTTATCACCAACATCTAGACCCATCTGGACACATCACCCCAAACTCACGTGCTCTATTAACTTCACTAACCTCCCCATGACTCGGTGCCTTACTACTTGGGATTCTTCAGAACTCACCACATAACTTGGGCTTGAACACTCCACTACGTAAAAATTTTCCAGCTCTAATGTCAACTCGTTTCCACATGGCATCCACTTAACTCGCATTGGAGGGCCATTCACACTTTGCCAACCAATTAGTTGACTTGGTCGATGAATTGAATGATCGAAAGCTTCACCATTTGTTACAAGACCTTCACTATATTGACTCGCTTCTCTTGCTATGCCACGTCGATCTCTTCTTGGTTATCGGCGAACATTAGTTAGTGAGCTCCACATTGCACTTTTTTCAAACCACCAACCTAAAGTACCCCGAACTCTACAACCCACATTGCATTAACCATTTCCTTACCACGTCCCCATGTCATAGCTCCTTGGTAGGCTATCTCCAATATGATCTGCGTGACCGAGCTCGACCACACTACCACGCGAGTCCATCCTTCACTCGGGCATGATACCTTGGTCCAACCACCCCGAATTTCCCCATTTTCACAAATGGACCCTAAAATTCCCAAATAAAAGTTTTTAGTGTAGGATCAAAGCACCATTTTTCCCACTTGATCAAGCAATGAACCACAAATTCCCGAAAGCCCATCGTTTCCAAAATTTGGCTCACCTCGATCGAGTGAGCTCCAAGCCCACACCTTGCCTTATTAACCTATCTAGATTGGTCTTAATTTGGCCCAACTCGACCCAAATTGACTCGGCATCAATTGCACAAACTTGGCTTGGAGACAATTTGAGCTTAACGTGCATTGTTCTTCCCTTCATTGCCATGCGACGAGTCCCTTAATATCGATTCTCTCTTTGTGACCTCGTCTTGAGCTCAAACTCTATTATGCGTAATCTCCAACCGAGATCAACTATCTCCGATGAGCCTTCCTTATCAAGTTACTTGTGACCTAGCTAATATTTGATCCATTGAGCTTCAATCTCAAACTCAAACGTATTCACTCTGCCTATATGCATCATGAGTCGCATGCATGTCAATTTGATTGATTAATTAGGAACTCGCTCAATGTTTTGTTAAATTGATCTTGTTAAGCTTGAGACACCATTTCACCAACCAAAATCGGCCTCACCTTTGCACCGGTGCCTTTAACTGTTTCCATGCATGTTACTTCTAAATTTCCCGAGCTCGAAAATGAGCTATTCTACCTTGAGACCTCCGAACTCCAACTTGACTTTCGACTTGCCATGTTACTTGTGGAGCTAGCTTGCCCGGGTTCATATTGTTGATGAATGACTTGCCTATCGATGCCCAAGCCAATCTTAAGCTATGCATTTGCCTTGACCATTTGTGTAATGTGGCCATCTCCATGTTTGATCGAGCTTGCATATTACCTATGTTGTCCTTTGCGAATACTTTGGCTTCTTTTCCAATGCACGACTCATCGAGCCATTTTTATATATCTCGGTCCATTTCTCATTGCTAGACAATCTTGCCTTTGAGTATGAAAAGTTGATCTCGATTTCCTCAACTCAATGCTACGCTCATATGCACGACTCACCGAGTCATTTCCTACTAACATGTCGAGCACTAGGCCCAAGATAATTTGCTTTGACCTTCCCACAACCGAGCTAGCTCTTATGTGAAATTGCCTTCGCCTCAAGTTTCATATTTGTGAACTCACCTCTGTGAGCTCACGCCACTTTGTTCAAAGTCCCGAGTGGCTTACCAACTTACATCGCTGCCATATTTGTTTGTATTTATGCGTGGTTTGCTAAATCAACGAAAGATTTTCTCTTATTGCACGATCTCTTCGAATCAAACTCACCCAAATATATCAATGGTTCCAAGTCCTTCCTTCATGTGTCGTGGTTAACTCGCATATTCGAAATCTAATGTTTTATCCTTATTTCAAGCATTGATCGATGGGGCTCTAAGCTCAACTTTCACTACGACACCATCGTTTGATCCTAAGCTTACCTGCCGAGTTGCACACATTTGGCTTTGTCGTTGAGCTTCAAACCACATTCCCCTGATGAACTAGGCTTCCAACTCCTCGTTGTTCGTTTAGCTCACATAAATGAGTTGATCCCTATATGAGCTATGACCTTTGAAGCTCCTAGTGCCTTGCTCTCGAGTAACTCCCCGACGTTGCCTCGAGCCATGCATCAACCCTTCAATCGACTTTACTTTATAGGGCATCGTCATCAATTTTCTTCCTTTGCCGAGCATACATAATTGATCTTTGCAATGAGATAACCTTTTTCGTGTTCTTAACTTTACGCAGTGAACCACTTCATTAACTTGGCTTGTCAGCTTCTTTGCCGCAAGTAGCTCGGTAAGTTATTCCATGCTCAAGGCCACCTTGGTCCCCTAAAATGATATTGCCCCAATTTGTTGATTTCCCGAGTTCTTTCTTGAAAATGAAGGGGTAATGTGAGCATAATAAGACCCCCTAACATGACTTACCAATTTTGATTACTTTTTGCTCACTACGATTAGGAGTGGGCACGCAAGGGCCAATTTCCAACTTAGGAAAACTTGGAACTTTCAAGACTCGAAAAGGGGGAGAATAGCTCGAGATGACTCAAATCTACACGAAACACCATGAGCACTCCTAAACATGAAATTAACTCAAACACCCTAAAATGTCTCATGATGGCCTTTATCGGTCTCTAGGTCTTATAGGCCCTTGTTGTTCAATTCTACCCCAAGGGGCAAAATTAGATAACAAAGTGATCAAGCCAATGGACAAAATGACACCGGATGATTATGAAATGAGCATAATCCAACTAGGGCCAACTACTCATGAAGGGGATTTGCATATGTACCAACAATATTCCCTTGCTTGGTGACAAGGAAAAAATAATATAAGAAAAATGTTAACGAGCTAAAAGAGCAGTGCAAAACCCTTTCATCATATGTACAACACCTGGTAGATCTTAGTGCCTCGGCAATTCGTATCGAAGAAGTTACACCCATCAACAACTTCAACCCATAATCTCTCAAGAGCTCACAAAGGTCAAGGATGGGCTGATAACGAATGGATCAAAACAATTTAAAAAGGGTAATTTGTTGCTCCAAGAGGTAGTCAAACTCTTCGCCTACATGTGTGCAACTTTGGAAACAAAATGCGGGCCCTTAGAGAAGATTTACAAAAGAAAGGGATCACTGGGATCCTTTGTGTCCACTTTGGTGAGTGAAATGAGCAACACTCGCTCTCGGAGTTGATTAGCAAGAAGGTTTTTGCACCCCTTTTGAAGACTTGTCACATGTATGGGCAAGGGCCTTAGAAATTAGGTTTGAAGCAATCAACCGAGCCATCGCCGAGTTGGATGATAAAAAGAACAAGTGTACAAGTTACATGATAGTATTAATCACCAAATTCAGAAACTTGGAGTGCCTGTAATGGGAGAAGACACAATAACCGATGAGTTAACCGGGCCATTTGAAGAATATGTTAAAAAATAAGTGGGTAATCCATTATCTTTGAATAAGGATACCCTATAATTCCTCTCAGAGATTCTTGTTGCCATTGCATTCATTGTAGAAAATTATCCATCATGGTTCAGAAAGTGCAAAGATATCAATGGTGTTTCTAATGGGTGGACAGAGACTCTAAGCTATGTGAATATTCCCCATGCCGACAGAGTGGAACATGCAAAGGCTCGTTTCAGCAAGGAGTTTAGAGAAATGGAGGTCTTCTCAAAGAACGCGAGATGTGGAGACCGATAGTGAAGTGAGATCAAGTCCGCTGGAGCAACTCATTCTTCTACATGATTCTTTCTTCTTTTCCTCTTCCTTCTCTCTCTCTTTTTTCTTCCCTCCAAATTTCTCTCTTTAACGTTCTAATTTCGTGTTGGGGTTTGTACTTTTAATGTCTTTAAGTCAATTAAAAGTGACTTTAGAAACATGATGTAAAAATTAAGTTGCCTTGTTTTTATAAAAGGGACTTAATATTTGATAGGAATGTGAATAGTCTAAAGTAAAAATAGGACATATGAAAGGTCACCGGGAAGATGAAGAGTTGCTTCTCTTCTATAAATTGTAATGAGCTCCTCATTTGAGCTTCTTTTGAATCTTCTGAACTTATGAAATTCTTATCTTTCTAGTTGGTTGTATTCTTGTAAATTCATGAGAGAGTTATTGCTTACTTGTGAGTGAAAAAGAGTTAGCCATTTTCTGTTATCTCCCCCTCTTTAATTTCCTCAATTCCTCACTATGTACAACTGTGATTTTGCAAGCTAATAAAGGAAGAAATTTGTGTTTTCCAAGGCATATGAATGTGTACGTCTTTGTACATATGGTTTCCTCTAGCCAGTGGCCCCAAAATCATGTTGTTTTCTTCTTTTAAAATGCATGTGTAAGATTTTATAACTAGATGTATGTAAGAATCTAATTTTCTACTTGCAACATTAGTTTCCCTACTTCATATTCTCACTCCCTTTCCCACTCTCTTGACAAAGTCCTCTTAGCAAAACAATTGCTAGCTTTTTCGCAGGGGTCGGTGGAGTGCTCCTATTGATCCTCGACCAAAGGCCACTATAGATAAAACTCATTTTACTTGTGCATGTAAATACGGAAGTTGCATCGTTTAAGTAGAGGGACTTCGATTCCCAGAGTGTTGGCAAGAAACCCACAAATTTGTCCACCTAAAATTTTTCTCACCAACATTTTTGGTGCCCACCGTAGGGTAGATTTAGCAACACCTCGCACCTAAAAACAACCTGAAAAATATAAAAAAAGATTGAAAAATCTGAAAATCAAAAATTGGAATTTGAAAAGTCACCCGAGCCTTATGTCTTCAAACCATGGCTATTCCGGGCAATCCTCCTGTTGAAAGACTTGAGTTACTTTTCCACATTCAAGAGGATATTGCTTCAGATTTACGAGAGGCTATTTGGCATAATAGGCAAGTTTCACCCAATACTTCATTGTCATGAGATTACTTGACCTCAAGAAGAATGCGCCGCTAATTTAGAAAGACAAATACAGATTCGGCACCGCAAAAGAAGAGTAGATTTTCAAGTTAGCGATAGAAGGTACACCGTAAAAAAAAAGACAAGGAGGACAAACTAATCCCATCTTTGAAGAACTTCAAAGAAGACAAGAACTGCTTAGAAATAAGAGGTCTCCCTTCATCAAGCAACTAGTCCCATTAGGAGTCCAAGTGTTGTCAATCCATTGGACATTGAGTTTCCATACATCAACGAGAATCTTGAAGATTTCACTGACGTAGAGACCGAAGAAGAAGCTAGAGAAAGAGAAGCAAGAGTTGAAGCATAAATAAGAGCTCAAATTGAAGAGATTGAAAGAGCTCAGTCCAGAAGCGTAAGAGTAAGTAATAGCTAAAGTTGTAACCTTAGAAAGGTTAGAATCTAGAATCAAGAACAGAATGGTAGATCATGTGATCGTAAAGAATGCAAACCAAATGTACCATGGGGTGGAAACACTGCCCACTTTCCCTTCCTCAACCACTCAAGAGCTACCAAAAGGCTCGAGAAAAACTTCCCAAAATTTAGAGGGGATGGTTCTCAACTTCCCGAGGAGCATGTAGCAGCGTTCATCACCGCTTGTGGTGTGTTGGGCATTGAACATGAAGATGTGTCAGTTTGACTCTTTATGGAGTCACTTCAGGAAAAAGTTGTCAAATGGTTCTACATGTTTCCCCCGAGGTCTATCACTTGTTGGGAAGATATAAGAAGTGGATTTGAACATAGGTTCAAATCTACGGAAGACTGTTAAGATCTCTTGGTACAATTGGTGCAAATGAAGAAAGAAACTTCTAAATCAATGAGAGACTTCGTTGAAAAATACAACAGATAATTAAAAGAATCCCTGAAGATGTCGTGCCTCCTAAAAATAATTTAAAAAGATTCTTCATCAATGCCTTACCATCGAAGTTGGTTTCTTCCTCAGAAGAGCCCAACCTAGGGATTTGAAGGAAGCACAAGACTTTGCAATCGAGACTGAAGATGATTTGATCTTGTCTATGAAGTGAAAGGTCCTAATGGAAAACAAAAGGTCAGAGTTCGAGCTCAGTTACCACGGACCCAATGTTCTAGAAAATGGCCAATGACTTGGTTGTCATGAAGAAACAATTGTCTCAGATCACAATGTGGAATGCTCCAAGGAAGCCAAATCCTTCGAATAGACCAAGGATCACCCCACCTCATCGGCTCGCTCTTGAAGCACCACCACCAAGTCAATGCCACTTGTGACACTAATGAACCAGAGGAAGAAGCGGAGATAGAAGAACCTAAAGAGGAAGATGTAGGTGATGATGATAACTATCTCAAGTCGAGGAAGTTGATGGTGATACACATAATGGCCTAATTGAGTATGTTGATGGAGATGAAGATGATGATAATGAAGAAGCCCCAAGCTTCTCGTGTGTAGTTTTCACTCATGCACAGTCCAAGAAAGGAGCCTCATCCTCAATAGTTGCGGTGAAGGAAAAGAAAAAGAAGGAAGATCTCCTGCAGAAGTTCCACAAAATAAAATTATCAGCAGAGGATCACCGCTACCACCTTCAATGGAATCAAAAAAAGAAAAACCAGACCCACTAGTTAGCAAGAATCACACTGCCACACCAAGTAAGTCTTCTAGTCCTTCCCCTAGTTCTAAATTTTCTAAAGAAAATTCTTCTTCAAATGCTACTCCTACAAAATCATCTAAAGTACCACCAAAACCCATGTCCCCATCTTCTTCCAAGCCAGTTACCACACCTGTGAAAGAAAATCCAACTCCCAAAGTAATGAAACCTTTGCCATGTAAATATTTCATCATCCCTAAAACCTCAAACTCACCCACCATGACCCCATTTGATTATGTGGAACACGCAAGTAAAACCAAAGTCCATATCACAAAGCTAGAATATTTACAAACGCACCCTGCCCAATTTGATAGGTTTGTTGATGTAGTCTGTGGTGGTAGTTCTATAGTATCAAACTCAAATTCTAAAGGCCTACTTCCCACACCATCCACACCACCTTCACAAAACATGCTAGCCCTCAGTGCCTCCAAAACCAACAAAGTTGAACCTTTTTACCTGTCACTCCTCATTAAAGGTTTCCAACTCAATAATTACATCATAGATTCTGGAGCCTCGACAATGTAATGCCACCAAAGTTAGTAAATGCTCTAGGCCTCACCTTGACCCAGAAAGTGGCTCTTATTATTCAATGGAATCCAAACAAGTGCCATTGGTGGGAAGAATCAAGGATGCACATGTGGCACTAGTTGATTTTCCAGAGAAGAAGGTGCTCCTTACTATCTTGGTAGCGGAAATTCCAACATCTTTTGGGATGCTACTTGAGTCAAAGCTTTTGTAGAGATTTGGGTGGAGAAATCAAAATGGATTGGTCATCTGTAACCATTCTAGTAAAGGTGAGATGAAGAAATTGTTGTCAGTAAGGAAGATGAAGTATATAGTACAAAAATATGATGACCCGAGGGAAAACATCTATATTTCAAGATAGTGGGCTAGGCAATTACTTCATAAAATTAGAGAAGGATGAGAATTTTCCACTTCTTATGGAAGAGGAAGAAGATCAAATCTAGACAATGGAATTTGATGGTAGTCATTCCAATGTGGGTTCGGAGCAAGTGTGGTGTTGTGTTCTCCTTCCGGTGAATTATACCCATTCACCTACAAGCTACAGTTTGATAACACAAATAACATGACAGAGTATGAATCCCTCCTCTTGGGCATGGGTGTAGCAGAAGATATGGGAATCAAGAAGTTGAAATGTCAAGGTGATGTAAAGGTAATAGTAAGGTAGGTCCATAAGCAGTACAAGTAAAGAATCCAAGACTATGACATTATAGAAATAGAGTGTGGGACTGCATTGAATCTTTTGATGCATTCTCCATTGAATCCATTCCTCGAGAACAAAATGAAAGAGCCGAATCTCTTGTAGTGTTAGCTTCCCTTGTGATACCACACTCATCGTTCGACAAGGATAATGTAACTATAGAGATGGTGTTCAGGCCTAGCATGCTTGATAATGTAAACCACTGGCAAGTCTTTAACGATGACAATCAACTCTTGGATTTCCGGAACAAAGAGATAATTTTAATAATCTCTTCTTTCAAAGGAAGTGAGAATCCACACAGGGAAGCGGTAGCCAAAGAGGAGAAAGAAGGAATTGATGAAGGAGTGATCAAACTGAAAGGAAACAAGATCCCTAAAGGCCTAGTCTCTCTAGAAGACCTCTTTGATAAACATGATAGATTCATTCAAGAGAAGGTGAAGCAATCTTCCCGGTGCCTAGATGATTTTGAGAAAGAAAACATCGGCACCCTAGAGAACCCAAGAATGGTCAACATTGGAAAGTGTTGTTTTCCTAAAGAAAAGAGAAGGTTCATGTCATTTCTCAAGAAATATTAAGATGTTTTGGCCTATTCTTATGATGAGCTTAAATCCTTCCAACCGAAGGAAATGCACCACTCAATTCCTTGAAGTCGGATGCCAAGTCGTTCAGGAAAAAGCAAAGGCCATACAACTTGAAGATAGTAAACACCATCAAAGAGGAGGTGATGAAAATGCTCAATGTAAGGATCATCTTTCCCATCCATCATTCCACATGGGTGGTGAACATTGTGCCAGTGTGGAAGAAGAATGGTGAAATAAGAATATGCATGGATTTCCGCAATCTACACTAGGATTTGTTAAAATATAATTATCCTCCCCATCATGGATCACATTTTATAGGTGGTCATCGGATCTAAAATGCTCTCTTTCTCTATGGATTCTTAGGGTATAATCAAATTAAGGTAGCGGAAGAAGATCGCACCAAGACAACTTTCATGACACCTTGGGGCACTTTTGCATATAGCAGAATGCCTTTTGGCCTAATCAATGGAGGGGATACATTTCAAAGGGTGATGAATTTATCATTCAAATATTTGAATCATTGCATTGTCATATACTTGGACAATCTCACAATATTCTCAAAAAGAGGGGATACCATATTCATCATTTAGAATAGGTACTCATGAAGGTGTAGTAAGGCACAACATATGCTTAAACCCAAAAAGTGCATCTTCGGAGTTACAGAAGGTAAGTTTTGGGAACACCGTGAGAGAAAACATGGAGCGCAAATTGATCCTGAATGAGTGAGAGCTATTTAAGTGATATCTTTTCCCACAAGCAAGAAAGGAATTCACTCCTTCTTCTAAAGGTAAACTTTCTTCCGAGTTCGCCGCTCCGAGTTCACCAAATTAGTGAAGCCTTAAGCAATCTTCAAGTGGAATAATGAGGGAAAGGAAGATTTTGAAGAAATAAAGAAAGACATTGCTACATCTCCGATTCTTGTATCTCTGGATTTCAGTAAAGAGTTCATCATGTATTGTTATGCATCGAACATACTCTCTCTGTTGTTCTTGTCTAGAAGAATGATGAAGGTGTGGAAGCACCTATTGCTTTCATGAGTCATCCATTGAAGAAGCATGAGATAAACTACAACCAATTGGAGAAACATGCCTATGCGGTGGTCAAGGCTGTAAAAATTTCAAGTTTTACATACTTAACTCTCATACGGTAGTGATGGTCCCCGACAATGCAATCAAATCCATCTTGACACAATAAGATCCCGGAGCTAAAAGAGGAAATTGGGTCACAAAGACTCAAGAGTATGACTTGGAGATCCGAACCTCCAATTTGGTGTGGGAAATAACCTATGTAGATTGATCGCCAAAGATGAGGCTCTCAAGGCTCAACATGGTGAAGATAATTGTTCTTTCTCCAATTGTTTTGAAGATAGTCCACAAGTTCTCTTCGTAACTACTACCAATGAGTGGTACGCAAACATCACCTATTATCTAAACTATGGAGAATGCCCCTCATTTTGACTACAAGCAAAAGAGAACACTCAAGATGAAGGAAATAAAGTTTGTGATCTAGAACCACGTGCTCTATAAAAGAGGTCTTGATGGATGTTTTCTTAGGTGCGTAGACAAAGAACAAAAAGAAAAGTTACTTAAAACATATCACGACCAAACATGTTGTGGGAATTTTCTAGCAATGGTCACTGCACATAAGATTCTCCAAGGAAGATATTATTGGCCTACTCTCTTCGCAGACACTCAAGAATGGGTTTCCAAGTGCGAAGCATGTCAACAATTCGTTGGGAGACCACATCTTGTAGTGCTACCACTCAGGCAAGTTGTCATTGAAGAACCATTTCAGGCAGTGGGGGCTGGACTTCATCGGTTCTCTAAATCCTCAATCAAGCATGGGGCACACCTACATGCTCACAATGATAGATTATTTCACGAAGTGGGTGGAGGCCACCTAGTCAAGAAGGATAACACTAAGACAATATGTAATTTCATTAAGGAAAACATCATAATACATTTTAGAGTCCTGCAAAATATTGTGGTAGATAACGCCACCTATTTTTCTTCAAGGAGTTAGCGAGTTAGTTCTCGCTACAACTATGGGATCTCCCTATCCCACTCATCGATTACTACCCACAGGGAAATGGTCAAGCCAAATCAAGTAATAAGAACATCGTGACCATTTTCCGTAAGCTCATGGATGAAAACCAGAGGAATTGGCACAAGAAGTTGTATGATGATGCATCAGGCGTATATGATCACTCCAAAGAAAGCAATCGACATGTCGCCTTTCCAACTACTATATGGGATAGAAGTGGAAATCCCCATCACAATTGAAATACCAGCTCTCAAATTACTCCATGGAATAAAAGATGAATAGTACAAGGATTCTATTGACAAGAAGATACTATTTATTGAGAAGCTAGAGGAGAACAAATTTTGAGTGGTTGACCGTATCAAAGAGCATCAACTGAAAGTGAAGAAGATCTTTGACAAAAAGGCTAAGGCCAAGGAATTCAAACTTAGAGACCTTGTCCTACTATGGGACAAAAATATAGAACTAAAAGGGATCCATGACAAGTTTGATTCTTTGTGGCTCGGCCCATTCTAGATTCATAAAAATTGCGGTGAAAATGTGTTTACTACTCATATCTAGATGAGACGCCACTGGAATTGCCTCACGCAGCAATGGCAATACTCAGCAAGATTATCAATGAAAGTGGATTGTCCCCGCCTTATACCATAGGTGATTTTTAGGTGTGTTTCCATTCTGTTGTGCGTGTGTCTTTCCCTTTCGTGTGTGTGTGTGTGTTTCCTTTATTTTGTTTTGTGTGTGTGTTCTTCCTCGACATCTCTCTCATTGTAAGTTGTAGACAGACTCCGCAAGGTCCAATGGATAAGGCACTTTAAAGTCAATATGTTATAAGTTGAGATTTCGAGATTCCTTATGTCATGTACTAGCTATGCTCACCCATACCATGCCCCTGCTAGAGCCATTGTTGTCATGTAAATTTGCAACACGCAAATTTCAAATTTTCAAGCATGACAATGATACCCCTGTGTCAATTTTTTCAAAATTTACCTTTCCAAGACACCCCAAGTCTACCCATCCTTAACACCAAACCTTACTTAGTCTATGTAATTATCCTTAATTGGATGTCCATCCCATTCCCTAGGTGATTTAGGAAAGCAAATTCAGTCCCCTACGTGATTATAGGAGTTTGTGAAGAATGCCAAGTTTTGAGCAGTTTTGGGAAGGGTTACCACTGGCCTTCTCGGAACTAGTGCACCCCCCTGGAGCGGAACTGAGGAGAAAAATTCAACATGGAGATGTAATCAATTTATAAGAACATCGAGGAAAATATTTTGGAAGATTCGTGAAATATTTGGAAGTTTTGGGGTAGGTCCACTAGAAATGGGTTCTTAGGCCTAGGTAGCGCACAATGTTAAAAAACACCTAAGCTTTCCTAAGCAATTACGGAGTTCGTAAGGAGTTAGAGCTAAAAACATATCAAATATATCAATGGAAAGGTAATTAAGATCACTATAATATGGTGGAATCATATTTTTCACAACACCTAGGCGCAATATGTTTACATCTAGTTTTTCTCGCTCGACATATATCTACTTTACAATCGCAAATGATCCATTAAATTGCTAGTGATTTTGGTGGATCGCCAATGATTCCTATAAATCTCTCGATGATCTCTCGTAGATTGCTTCGATTGCTCAAATCGGCTAGCTTCTAACATTAATTTCTCTTTTTCATCAACCTTGCATATTCTTTGCTTTAGGAGCTTTTTGTTTGCTATGTTGTAGGCTTTGTGCAAAAAAAATTCAAAAATCTAATTTTTTTAAAAGGAAGCATTTTATAGGTATGTCTCTTTCCCTTATTTTTCTTTCCAAGCATTGCATTTTTGTTTGCTGCCCTCATCAAACTCACATTTCTTTTTGGTATTAAAAAGAACCTCTCATTCTTGCTTGATCACATAGTCTAAATTAGGAGGTTAATATATTGCATTCACTTAATCTCCCTCACACATAACCAAACCACATTCAAATACAAACTTGCATCAAAACATTCCTACCTAGGTGGACCTACTTGGATTTCATCACCAAGAGGAGAAGCCGACTTAGTTTTCTGGCCGAGTATAAACAATTGGTTGCCGATATATTAGCTAAACACCTAACTCCCTTATCATTCCAGGACCATGAAGTGAGGGGTAGGCCCCAATACTAAGCCCCTCACCGACACTAGCATAGATTTGGGCCTCACATATCTTTGGGTATATTGAGGACTATGACCTTTAACATCACCTGAAACCAGCCTTAGAATGACCATATCATCAGTTTCCTCTGAGCCCCTTCCTCCACATCTAAATTCTAATCAAGATAATAAAAATTTATGGTTTCTTGACTTGTCTATCATTTTTATCTCTCTTAGGGTTTTGCTTTATCATCATCAGTCAATTGTTGTTTAATATGGATCAACCCTCCACATTAGCATATCCTTTTATTGCTTATGCATCATTATTACAACCATCTTTGGTTTCTTCATCCACTATCTATTAGAGTAGGTATTTACCTTAGCTCATGTTCACCTAGGTACATTATTTACCTTTATTGTATTTATCCTCACCCACTTATGTGTGTGGATATTTTTATTTATTTATTTAGATATTAGGAGATATTATCTAGTTGTTAGGTATAGTTCTTTCCTTGATCTATGGTATTGACTAGTTCTTTCCTAGATCTATGGTATTGACTAGATCCTTGATGTCTAGTTCTCTCATAAATCTATGGACCGACTAGTTCTTTGATGACTAGTTCTTTCCATGATTTATGGCTTGATCTAAGACCTTGATTGGTTCTTAGATTGTTATTCCTCGTATATAAGCAAGGTCCATTCTCATTGTATTTCAATAAGTTCCATAATAATATATGATATCGCTACTCATTTGTTTGCAAAGGTTTATGTAAAGTTATTCGTGAATTGCTTTCATCTTATTGATTGTGATGTTTGATTAACATCTGTGTTCTTGGCTTGGCATGATCTCGGTTTTGCTTTATCATCATCAGTCAATTGTTGTTTAATATGGATCAACCCTCCACATTACCATATCTTTTTATTGCTTATGCGTCATTATTACAACCATCTTCGATTACTTCATCCACTATCCCTGTAGCTTTTCACCCCAATTAATCTCAAAAAATCCCCTACATGGGATCTAATCCTTATAAATCTCATCAACCTATCATATCCCACTCAAATTCACTTATCTCTGGCATGTTCCCAGAGCCATCTAGATCACCTTTTGTCCCTTATCAACCTTTACCTTTAACCAATCCTATAACCTTACAACAATTCCATCCAACAACCATACGAGAATCCTTTATATCCAAACTACTTCCAAACTATCACCCTCAGCCCATGGCAAGTGTATTCCATCAATTGATCCTTGCCACATCCCCTCCTTTATCACAATTTCATCAGGATCTTAACATCCCCCATCTTTTATCCAATCAACCTATCTCGATTTCAATACCTTAGACATCCGAAGCTCATACAAACATCCCTACTCAAGCTCAATCAACCCCCTCATCCAACAACAACATATCCAACATATCTACACGTCTCCCCACATACCTTTAAGACGTTCTTAGGATACCCCTTATCAATCTCCGATCAAACTCATCTACAACAACCATCTTACTCTCTACCATCATCAATCAAATCAACTACAAAGTCCTCTAATCACATGTTAATCCCCTCATGCCTAATCCCACAAATGATCCCATGCAAGATCTATTGAACAATTTAGTCAATTTGGAAGCCACTACCAAGGAAAACAAACACGTCCTCACTTATGAACAAGTTTGTAATGAACCCATCCATCCATTAGTACCGTATAAGCCTTATCCCCCATTTGGGAGTTACATGAATTTACTATGTTCCATGTCCAAGAGGATTCTCAAGTAGCACATATTGGCCTTTACACACTCATGTTACCTCATCATCTGTGATCAAGATCTCCTGCTTAGAACCTTTCCCATGTCACTGCATGACTTGCCTTGGATTGGTATAACTCCCTTCCTCAACACTCTTTATTCTCTTTCATATAGCTATCCATGTTGTTTCTTGAGCACTTTTCTATTAACGTTACTCATAAAATAACTATTTCTGACCTCTCTACCATCAAAAATATGAAAATGAATCCACCGTCAACTTCGTCGTTAGATGGTGAAGCATTATCAATCAATTGACCTTCTCATTTGCTCAATAAGTACTATTTGAGCTCTTTTCTTGATCATGTGTCCATCACATTTCATCTACCCTTTAAATCCACACATTCTAGACTTTTGACGAAGCCTTCACCATGCCTAGAAAATTAGAAATCCAAGCCCTCAAAGAAGGCCATCTCAATCCTTAATCTACGCATGTCCCATCCGATTCCCATAGGTCTTCCTATGAACTAAATGAAACTACCACGCATATTGCCATCTCTTGTCTTTCTTATCAAATGCCCCGATAGAGTCACCCATAAATATACTATGTATCCTTCGAGTCACATCATCAACACTATTATGTAAGATCTTCCCCATGAGGAGACCCCTTCATCACAAATGTTTCGATAGAAGACTTGGAATCACCGGATCTTATTTTCGATAATCCTCATTCATCAATGTCACCTTTGTTTACTATCCAATAATCCACTACCTCTTTGCATCCTTTAGACTTGACCTAGAGACCATTACAAATGAGGCACCTATAATCAAATACCTTGACATCCAACTATATTTTGAACCAATCGAAGACTTGGGTATCTCACACAAATGTAACCCGCCTCAATCATGTCTAGAGATAACATCTCCCTCATCCGAATCAGACCCAATCCTATCCCCGACTCCTCACTTACCATCTAGTCTAGAACCTCATCTTGAATCAAACACTATATAATAAAATCCCATCAAATCCACCGCCTCACCCTCATCATTTGTTGTGATACCCTCTCCTCTATCTAAAGCAAGCATTAGGAAATCAAAACGCACGTCATCTAGGGTCTTAATATTACCATCCATTTTGAGACCCCATCCTTTATCTCAATATCATATCACACAGTCAAACCTTATTTCATCCATAATCCATCCCTCCTCGTCCATCATCCAATTTTATCAATCCCACATCCTATCCCATCCATGGATTGCATCCTCTTTCTTATCAACCTCACAATGTCCCTATGATGCTCCAACACCATACGAAATCCACACATCCACCCACATCCAAAAATAAGGCATGTCCTACCAAGCATTCTCATAAATCAAAATCAAAATCCATTAATCCAAATCCCCAAAAGGGACTTACATTGACATCCTTGAGAGGCTCATACAAGCTTCTCTTATCACATTACCACCAATCAAAACACCCAATCCACATATCCAAAAACCTGCATGGTACGACCAAGATAAAACCTATGCCTACCATAGAATCCCATGTCATAAAATAGAGAGTTGTAAAGTGCTTAAAGCCATAATCCAATGACTCTTCCTTATCAATTATCTTCTACCGATGAGGACCATCATAAGCCATTATTGACATCATCTACACCTCTTCCTCGTCGGTGTCCTCACCATCATCTGCAAGATAAGGGGGTCATCTTCAATATGGTATTGAAGGTCTCTCAATCTTGTCAATATATACACCTAAGTCACTGATAGTGTCCTCACAGACATCTGTGGGACAAGGGGGTCATCCTCAATTAGATCTCGACAAATATTTCTCATACGTCTTCTCATCACCTTCCATTGAGGGTCCCTCATCTCAAATCAGATTGTTCACCCACATACGTGAATCAGGAAGCGTCGTACATGAAGAAGAAAGGAAAACCAAACCTTTGTCATCTACCCCTAGTCATCAATTGTCCTCTCATATCTCATCCAAATTTTCAACCCCTTTGTCAAAGGTTTCACATCCTCCTTTATTTACCATATACTCAATCAATCAACATCAAAACTTTCATCATCCTAAGATGGAAGGCATCATTCCCTTTGGTGCATATTATCTCTAGCCACATCATCATGTTAGGGGTCTCCTCTCTACTGAGAATTTGAAAGTATTACCTTGCACACCTCCCCCTAACAAATCGTCAGCAATTCTATCCTCTCAATCCAATCCATATATCCTTGATAGATAAATAATAAATGTGGAAATTTTGCCTTTAATTGGATCTATCCATATAGTATGGGTTGGGAGCTTATTATCCTAGCCTCCCTTGATGGTACACCTAAAAGGAACCTCTAAATGCCTTGCACTTGTGCCTTTCTACTATTAACACATCTACCGTCATGACAATAGTCACATAAAAAGATCTTATTTCTCCATCAACCAACCATCTCATCATCGTAATGATTTGAAAGTATTTGGTTCTTTCATCACTATCATTAAAACCTTAAAGATGAGCACCATGGCTCTATTCATCACATATTTCACATGGAAAATTTCCTCTCTCATAGGAACTCCACAATCATTACAACCATCCACCTTGTATACCAATTGAAGACATGTCACAAGGCACACATGTGTAGTTTGTGCACACATCTCTTCCCCTCCTTGAAATGGTCTATTAGGATTTTCCTCAGCTTAAATAAAGTCAAAAATATATATGGATGCATATTATCAAAATAAATAGATTGATCCCTTAAAGGAAAATTATTCAAATATCAAAATTATATTGTCAAAATAAAAATAGACTAATCCCTGGAAGGACAACTTCCTGTCAAAATCATAGATTGATCCCTTGAAGGACAACTATCTAAAAATAAAAATTCAAAAAATCAAAAATTGTAGACCACTCCCTTGAAGGATGGCTACCCATGTAAAAAGGCTTCCTGCATCGATCAAACTTCAAAAAGTCAAAATATCAAAAGCATCTTAGGAAAGCTTCTCACATCGATCAAATTTTCCATCAAAGTAAAATTCTCACATCGATCAATTTGCATTAAAATAAAATGTATAGTTGGGGCATCTCCTATGAAACCATTGAAAGGAGAACCTACTCTCCCACACAACCTACATATGTCAACCCTTCCCATGTCCTAGAAGGTATACATTTCACTTTCATCTATATCCAAGATCCTATGTGTGACTATCCATTGTTAGTCATGTATTAACATTTGTTATAAGGCCAAAGAGCGTAAGAGCCTTGAGCCTTCATCCTGTCATTTCCCATTACATATATATCAAATCCAGTATAAAAGTAATCATTTCATGTTTTATTCTTAACCACATTTTGATCACATTAAAGTCAAATATCCCTAACATATCAACAAACATCCATTAAACATCCATCAACATCTATCAACACAATCATGATCACATCTCAATATACACTGCCACAACAAAGTAAAAACAACAAGCCCACCTTTGTGGCAACATCAATTTTGGTCCTTGACCTCATCAAACCATCATCTTATCACTGTCGTTAAAGTCATATGTCTATAGGACACGAACCCTTTGGTTCCCTTATCACTTGACTTCCTAGTCTTGTAAGCCCACCTTTGTGGAAACATCAATTTTTGGTCCTTTGACCTTGTTAAAACATCCTTTTTATTTCCCCTTTCCATCATTAAGTCATACATCTATAGGACATGAACCCTTTGGTTCCCCTATCACTTGATTTTATGATGGCACCCATCTTGTTTCTATACCTCATCCTTGGGCATCATCTCTCATCTTCCCATCCTTGCATCTTTCCATCTATCTCTTTCAAACTTGTGATTAATTCCATTTTAGGTCATCAATACCTACTTTGAGGTGTAACACCTCATCATATAATTATGCATCTTTCGTATCCATATTTATCACATCTCATTTTTGTCTCGTGGCTTGTCTAAATGAAAAACCACTCAACAAAAAGGGGCAAATGTAGAAACCTAAAATTAGCACCGTTAATCCCCGTATCCACGTTCACTAACCCTCAACACTATCACATCAATATTGTCATCTATAATCCTCTATCCTAAGTCTTATTTCTCCCCATCATATTTACTCCTCGTAAATATTATCCTACACCCGTAAATCCTATTTTACCCCCTCCTAAACCACCAAACCACTTACAAACCAAAATTAAATAAAGACAACAAAACAAACACCTTCCCAACCATTTCACAACCTCTTACCCACATATCTTCCCCTCACATGAAATAACAAAGTAAAAAGACTCGGTTGGAGTTGGTTTTAACCAAACTCCATGATCATTGACGATCTTCTCGGATAGTTAGCAATTTTCCTAGATCACCGATGATTCTATATAAACAAGTTTCAGACCCCCTTTCAAGAGGTTAGTCAAGTTGGGCTCAGAGCTTGGTTCACAGAAGTTGGTCCCTGATTTTTCTCTCTAGATGAACAAATACTCTGTTTCTTCAGCCTTTCCTTAGTAGAGCTTTATCATAATATTTAATATCCTCACCATGGAGCTTGGCCTTTTCAAATATCATCAATGTCATCTCCTTCACTTGAAATCAATAGACGTCTCCTTCACTTGGAAATCAATAAATCTCCCGCCTTGGTAACATCATCTCTCTACCTCCATTTATCAACATATACAAGGTACATATCTTCATTCAGTTAATCATTGTATTTATGCATCATATCTAGGCCTAAATAAAGCTTTTTAGCATCTTTTTCCAACTTCATCTCTCCATTATCATTAACCTATGCATTTTCCTAGATCGCCGACGATTTCCCAGATCTTGACAATTTCCCAAGATCGCCGACGATTTCTAGATCGTTGACGATTCCTAGATCACTGACGATTCCTAGAATTGTTGACAATTCCTCAAAATTGTCAACGATTCCTATTTGAAAGGTCTTTTGACCCTTAAGCTTGTTTTTTAGATATCTAGATCCCATCACTTATTACCACTCTACCTTTGCGGTGCTTGTCCAACCCTATCAAGCTCCTTTGACCCATCCCTAACATTTTATTAGTTATATAAATTAGATTTATCACCTCATTCACTTTGTGAGCACACAACTATCTATGTCCTTACTCCTTTGAGCCATTTTGTAATGCCTATACTCCCTTTCGATCGGTATTACCACATCATCGATCATCATATATAGTGTGGAACGTGTTAGTCCCTTTACCTTTGCATTGTTGGTTATATCATCTATTTTATCATTTTATTTCATCATTATTAGATTGATTTATTGAACGTGGATTGACATCCTTGCAAGGAAGTCCATTGACTTCCGGGGATTGGCCTTTCACTAGGTAATCGCCATATATCTATATAATCCTATAGTTTTCTAAGTCTTTGTATTGTAGGTAGTTTATCTCATTGAGAGGAGTTGCACACCCGCTTGGATCTATCGACATTATTCATCTATCAAGTATCAACATTAATCATCGTTGGTATTAGTAAACCCCGCCGTCCTCCGAGGTTAGTTGGTTTTTGTTATTTCATTATTTTAAGTTAAAGTTGGAAAGCAAAACTCTTTGGTACATGGGTCTCCTTTCTCCACTCATATTTTGGCATGCAATCAGCTTTCACTTAGTTTCTATTTAATATTACAAAAGGTATGGGACTAATATGGGGGCACTTATTTCTCTTTTCTATTGTGTGTCTCAAGTTACAAAATGGGATTATATCAATCCATAGTAGGTATGGTCCATGGGGTTATGGAAGGTATCGAAGTAACTAAGTTCTTTGTGGTTGGGCTTTCCTATGGTATTTTCACTTAAGGGGAAGATATCATAGTTGTTAAATGGCTTTAATACATGATCTTCCACCTTAGCAGGGGTGTTTTGGCTCCTCTTTTTGTTCTTCTCTTGGGCATTTGTTTGTTGGGCTGGTACACCTAGCACATCAACCTATCCTCAACACACCGAGGATTAATCACCCTAATTCTTCATCGATTTCTAATATTTAGAATATTCAAAGCACAAGAATGGGAGCACATTCCCTCTGTAAAACAATCATTTGTATTTCTTCCATGTTTTGTATATATTTTGGCATTTCTTGTTGCACTCTTCTTTACGGTATTTCATTACATTTTGAGTTAAAGTTTAGTTTCCTATTTTGGGCATTATCCGCACTTTGTGTCGTATGTTTCATTTTGGAGCACGCCAATACCAACACAATGAGATGTTGTAAAGAAAGGATGTTAGTGTGATGAAGATAAGACATATTCAGATCCATAAATAAACATAAACATTCCACAATGCATAATCTAGATCTAGATCTTAGAGAATCATGAATTAAACAATAACTATAATAAGATTAACCATACATGAACCAGTTTTAGTTATGTCTAACACCATTATCCAGCCAATATCATTCATTACATTAAACACTATAAACACATAAAGCTTCTTACATTATAAAGTATCACCATAAGTCATGCGCGCATATCAGATCCAACAACATAACTCTACAATAATTCACACACACTCTCTCTCTAAACTACATAGTTCAATACATATTTATAGAGGTGGGGACTTTCCCTTCACCACCTACACTTCTCAAAATAGGTCGCATGTTGATAATAGCCATGCACCTTTACAATAACATGCACACATGTAAGTGCACTAATAATAGATGTCCTATAGTTAACTGGAAGAAGTAATCCTATTATTAACTACAACCATGCATGGCGCTTATCATCCGCTCATTCCCAAAATACCATTTGTGTGTCACGTAAGTCTCCATCCCGATGTGTGCTCCACATGCTATCTCCAAAAATAGCATGTATCCATAAAAATGGCTAAGTCCTAACAAACTGTTCATGCGTGTTTCCTTTCCTATCATTCCATGCCTTCAAATGTGCCTTGTTCCCATGCGCATGTATTCTTTGTGTGTCTTCTCCTTAGAACAATATTATGTCTACTCAACATTACCCCACACTAAAGTACATTTCCATCCCAAAAATGGGAATTCTTTCTGATGTTCCCAAATAATAAAGAATAAGAATTGAAAGAATTAAAGAATCATTATATAAAGAATGAATCTTTACTCTACAACATCCTCTTCTTCAACTAGGAGGATTAACTCTGGATATTCATTTTGATTTCAGCCTCCAATGTTTTCCATCATCTAGCATTGTCCTTTTCTTTTCTAGAATGTCTATGTGGCTATGGCATCTAGTTCATCCTGAGTGATCTTTTCCTTCTCATTCTAGTAGTACCTGACAACATTGGCCATAACAGACATCATTCCTTCCAGAAGATCCATCTTCTGTGCTATGAGCTTCCCAATCTCATCTATCCTCTCCTTATGTGGATCTTGGGCTGTTGCAAGGGCTTCACACTTTTGTTTTACTAGTGCCAATATTTTTGCACGCCCTAAAGTCTCATCTTTCATTGCTGCTAGAACTTCATTATCTTCAACTAGAGTTTTGATCCTTATTACTTGCCTCTGGTGCTACACACAAATTAAGAGCTTGGTCTGCTTTCTTTAGCTCATCCTTTAAAGTTTGGAGCAATGCCTCATATAATTGAAATTTTTCTAATCATAGAGGCCCTTTCTCTCTCTGCTTCTTGTTCAACATATTTTGGTGTGGGCATTCTAAGTGGTCCATCTTCTAGCACCAAATCAACCAAAGTGCGCACATAATGCATAGCAGAAGGAAAATTTTCAGGTACCTTTGGTTCTAAGATGAGGCCTTGCTTTCAAAATGTAATCACCAATTCTCTTCATGCTAACAAAGGCCTCATTCTTTTTCATTTATTTTCCTTCTCTTCCTTTAACCACTCTATCTCTGTAGTTTTATCTTGTTATCCTCCATCAACTCCTCTAATGGTGGTGGCCTTATCAATATTTCTCCATGCCACCTCAGCAGATACCTTGACTAAGGCATTGTTGACCTACTCATCAGACATAAGAGTGGGCTTTATGGTCATGTGCTTGCTACTCGTGGTGCCTTCTTTACTCTTCTTGAGACACAAGACTCCTCACATACATCAAAATCTGGTTCATCCATATGGGTCTGCATGGACCAGGATAGTTGTTTCCTTGTAGTGGCCATATCTGGATCCATCAACTCCCATCCATATAATTCCTTAAGGTCCACAATGCTTTGAAACTAGGGCATGATGATTTTTCTTGTGTCCTCAACATAGCCCATACTTGGCACAACATATTCTTCACTTCTCTTTTGTCCTTGGCCCCTTAGGAACATGAGTGCCAAGGTTTAGAGTTGGCCCTTCTCCTATCTCGAGTCAGTAATAAGTAAGCACGTGCTTGGTCTCACTCATATAATTTCTTCTATTTTTCTTTCACCCCTTTTTCATCTCTCATTTCTTCATCCCTAGGGCTCCTCCACATCTTCTAGTTGAACTGGGGTTCCAGTGCACACTCTCTTCACTCCTCCTCCTCCTCCTCATTAAGCTTCAAATTTCTTCTTCTTTCTTCTCAGGTGCTTCTTTCTGAGGGGAGAGTCGAGGTGATCTTCGTATAGGTTGTGATGTTCCTGCACCTTGGGTCTTGGTTCTTCTAAATACCCTCTTAAATCTGCTGCTTCTTTAGGGACTGCATCCACATGTCCAAGTCCTCTTCTCCTTCTTGCACCTATGGTGGAGTATCTACATGCTCACTCTCCACTCTATCTATGGGGCTACCTCCTCTAGCCTCTATGGTCCAAGCCTCCACTATCCTCATGTTCTTCTTCCTCATCTATCTCTATGGTCATGGTAGGCTTTGGAGCTTCCACATTCTCAACCGTGTGTTTTCCCTTAGGTGCATCCTTGGTAGCATGAAATCATTCTCCACATACTTGTTATTCTCTAACCTAGGCTTGAGCTGAAGATAGATGAGCACGGCTCCATTGTCCCCAATAGCCAAACTTACTAGGCTTTATATTTATAACATCTGAAATGAGCCTCTCAATGTAGGTAGAGACGACTTGATAAACATATGTTTTTATGAGAGTATGGTAGTCACAATCTACCTTGTCTACATTGAAGTTCAACCAACGCATCATCAGTAAACCTATGTGAACTGAGGCCTAGAAGTAGTGTGTTGTGAAGGCATAGGGAATTTTCACCATGGAATCCATGTCCCATCCTTCATTACAAACCACATGATGCAAAAATGTTGATACACCACAAACTACTACCCTTTTTTGCCCACTACCGAGGGTAAATCCTTTGGAATGCACCATTCCTCCTCAAATGCCACGCAAATTCAGTCATACCATAGTTCTTCCCTTTTCTTGAATGGGCCACTCATTGTTCCTTCACATAAGTATTTCTCAACCTCTCGAGGGACTTTTTCTCTGTGGGGTATTCCCAAATTTTGTTCTTTGGCCCATCGGGCACTCCAATTTCTACAAACACAAGAGATAAAAGGATAGCACCAAAACTTATCTTCTCACATGTGCGCTTCCTCAGTAATAGTTTCTACAATGTAGCCTATCCAAGTTGTAGATTTCTCCTTCTGACATTTTCTTCATGATATGTAGCCACATGGTATTTACTTGTGACCATCTCTCTTGATCATTCAACTTAGTGAGAGAGTGCAGTGCTTCTACACTACATGATACTTCCTTAATTTGTATATGTCCATTCCGCATGGACCCTTGAGTATCCCAACTCCTTGCTGGTGGCTATAACAACTACCTTATCAGTCAGATCACTCATAATATTTGTCCCTGTGCCCTTCAATCCTGTCAATGTAGCAATCAGGGCTATTGTGATCCTTACCCTCCATCCAACAAAATAGAAAAAGTCCTCATGGACTCTTCTCATAAGCCATTGGTATAAAGCTTCTGGTTTTCCAAAATATGGGAGTTCATATAATTGATAAACCCCTACCTTCTTAAGAAAATTCTCCCCAACATCATCATATACTGGCATATCATCCACCATGCACTTGTTGGTCTTCTTATTCAACAACACATCCAATTCTCCCTTGTTGTTAGTGGTGGTGGTGGTTGTAATCACTTACTTTACATCTGCGGATGTGGGAATCCCAATCCCATCTGACTATCACTCCTTCTGATACTGCATCTCTAAAAATTTTCTCTGAGAAACTTCAACCTCAACTTCCACCTTTTTCTTCCCCTTCGTACCTATGCAGTGCTTTCTTCGGTGCCATTATAAAAATCCCACCTTTTATCTTCTATGTCGAGTAAGCTCAAACCCTAGCTCAAACCGCATGCCCTAGCTCAAAACCACATGCCCTAGCTCCTTCTCAATGCTTCTGCTACACTCAAACCCTTCACCAATGGGGACATAAGCCACTTCCATGTACACAAATCTCTCCACATCTAGTTTCGTAGCTCTCTCACACCTCAACACATTTTCTTGGCTTGGTTGCACACTTAGCTCACTCAAATACTTGTGATCACAAAGGTAAAAATGAACCCACATCATGTCCTTATATAGATTTTCAAAAATTTAGTGCATTTATTGCTCCTTCACCTACCACCAATCCTCTCATTAATTGACCATTTTCCCAATTTCCATCGCATGTGGTACACCTTTGCACCCCAACTATAACCTTCTAGTGCGCCTTCCTACCTTCTAGCTACAGACTTCTCTTCTACGCATGCTTCCATGTGCCAAAGTACCTCACCACTGCACCTTCCCCTAGTAGTTTCCATGGCCATACTTACCTCGTGTTATACTTGTTCATTCATTTATTTCCAACTATGGTCTTCTCTAGGATCAATCTTCTTTCTAACAACTCCTTTCCATCTTTAAATAACACCTGTAATAATATGTTCTTATGTGTACCCATTTTTGAATAAAAATAACAACCACCCCACACCAATGGTATGTGTAGTCCTCTACACATAAAAATACTTCAGATTGTAATTAGCTTCCAAGTGAAACACGCTTATTACACAAAACACCAAACTAAATTGACAAAGCATAGCGATGAAGAAGGAAATACATTAAAAGAAATATAGAAAGGGAAATCTATACTAAATGGAAATATTTCCTTATTACAAACACCAAGAAGACTTATTTATAGTAGGGCTTTCAACTTACTCCCATTAAAGTAACCGGGTAATCATGTTCCATCAAGCACCTCTAATTGACAAGCACCTGATTCAAGGATGTGAGTGATAACATACGGTCCCAACCAATGCACCTTAAGTTTTCTCTAGATGGCAAAAAACTTGGAATCATAAAGAAGTACCATCTATCCAACCTCAAGCTTCTTATCCTTGATGTGTCTATCATGCCATGCCTTCTACCTAGCCTTTTTCCTTCTTCTAACTCCAACGTGCTATGGTGTGCCTCTCATCCAACTATATTAACTTGTCAATTATTTCTTCTAATGCTTTTCATCAGCTAGACCTCCATGTGCACACAATACACAAATGATGGTAACATGAATTCCATTGAAGAACTACTTTTGCACCAAACACCAACTGAAAGGGTGTGGCCTTATTCAACCTCTTGTAGGTTGTTCTATATGCCCAAAGTACAACAAAAAATTTATCATCCCAATCTTTCCTTCCAACATCACAAATTTTTGTCAAGGTCTGCTCAATATCTTGTTGAAAGCCTCAACAAGTCCCATTTTCTTGAGGGTGATAAGGTGTAGTCTTGTGGTGTGCGCAACCATAAATTCATCCAACAATATCCTTGATTGTCTCATTCAAGAAGTGTGTGCCCCTATCACTTGTCAAGCTCAACGGACATCCATACCTAGTGAGAATATTTTCCCATAAGAACCTTGTTGTTAGCTGTTTGTACAATCCTTTGTAGGTGTTGCTTCTACCCACCTTGTAAGATAATATGTGTAAGTGATGATGATAACATGATCCAGTTCTACGTGCAGCTGGGGAAATAGGACCCACAAATTCTATAGCCCATTTTTCAAATGGCTCTACACTAGTAATAGGCCTCAAAGGCATTTCATCTCTTTGCCCAGGTTTTCCAAGGTGCACTGATAATGATCACACACCTTACAATACTCTTTACAATCCTTATACAAGGTCTCCCACCATAATCCAATGAGTAGAATCTTGCGCATGTGGCATCACCTGCATAGTGCCCACCTATAATACCACCATGAGCCTCTTCCATGATATCCATGTGTCTCATGTTCTAATACACACCGACGTAATACTTCATCTTGGCCTAGTTTGTATAAGTCACCACTGATCAACATGAAAGGTGCAATGAATTGCAAGTTGTTTCTTCTCTAATGCTTTCATTCCTTTTGGCATACCATACATGTGTATAAAAAGACAACAATATCCTCCAATTCTGAAGGTGTGTGATGTAACCTATATAACTATGCATCCAACATTGTATATCTTCAATTGTCTATGCATCCTCTCCTGATTGAATTCTTGATAAGTGGTCTTGGGCCAAAATTACTTTTACCTAGTTTTACCATGATCAGTAAAGTCAAATTCTTGGAATAAGAGCACCCATCAACATATGCACCCCTATAAAATGGGCTTATTTACCAAGTATTTTAATGCCATGTGATCTTGTATAAAAAATACAAAAGGTGTTGCTAGAAAATACTATCTAAATTTATGCAACACGTAGATCATTGACAAGGCCTCACGCTCTATAGTTGTATAATTCTATTATACAGAGTCAACTTTCTACTAGAAAAACAGATAGGATGATCTATAATACCTTCTCCAGGATGAGCTAACACTACCAATGGTATGCCAGAGGCATCCACATGTATGTGAAATGGTTGGTTCCATGAGGGAAAATGTAGAATAGGTGTTGTAGTAAGTCTCTCCTTTAATGCCTCAAATGCACGCTGTGTTGCGGTTCTCCCCAATAGAATGTCCCTTTTCCTTTTAGTAACTCTTCCAGGGGTGTGAAAAATCTTTGCATATATCCTTTGATAAATTTTCTATAATACCCTATGTGGCCCAAGAATCCACACCTCACTCTAACTGGTAGGCTCCTCCAGGCCCACAATAACTACAACCTTAGCTGGATCTACTAACAAACCTTCCTTGTAGATGATGTGCCCTAACAGAGTTCCAAAAGGTGTAGTAAACACACACTTCTTGATGTTTAAAGAGATGCTTAACTATTTACATCTTTCAAACATTAAGCAAAATTGTCACAATGATCCTTAACAAGCCCATATACCATCCAATCATCCAAGTAAACCTACAAGAATTTGTGAATAAAATCCTAGAATGCTTGAACAACTATGCACGAAAAATACAATAGGTGCATTTTTCAAACCAAAGGGCATCACTATATATGCAAAACTTCCCCATTCAGTGGTGAAATTCATTTTCTCTTGATCCTCTATGTAATTCTAACTTGATGATACCCCGAAGAATCCATCTGTGAAAGAGTAAACTTCCACCCAACACCTTCTAATATTTCCTCGGTGAAAGGCGTAGGAAAAGGATCAATCACACATGCAACATTCAGCTCCCTGTAATCCACACAAATCCTAATCCACCATCTTTCTTTATACTGATTACCATGGGGCTAACCCACTCTGATTCTTCTAGGGGCTTAATGATGCCAAATTTCAACATTTTGTCAATTTCTTCTTTAACTTTTATGCACGTAGGTTCGGGTTCATCCTGTAAGGTCTCTTCCTGACCGGGTGCTTCCTTCCTTTAGCTTAATCTTCATCTCTCCTAATGACTCATGCACTCCTTTTAACTCATGGTAGCCCCTAGGAATAAATCCTAAAAATCATCATAGTAACTCAATTATCTTTGCCACTTTAGAATCAGACCAATAATCCCCAACTATTGCCTCCTTAGGTTCAACATCCGTGCCAATGTTCACCTTTCTTGGTCTTCATAGGTTCATGATAGGCACACACACGCTTTTATCTACATTGTATCTAACACTTCACACATACCTACTAAATGAGCTATGTCCAAATCTTCTACTTCTCATCATCCACTATGTAGACCATCTTTCCTTTCTCCTTCTCAAAAAAGTGCACAAATAGATCAACATCTGTATCATCTACTTCATCAAAATGCGCGCTCCTTGTTCTTCCTCACCAAATAACTCCTGAATGAGTTCTTCAACCTTTGCACTGTCTCCCATAGTTAAGCGCTCCATAACCCATAATGCCTCTCTTACCGGAGGTTTAGTAGAGAAGTACTCAAAAGTCTGGGTCATTCTTGCAATCAAGTCTTGCCAATTTCTAGTCTCCCTATGTAGTTCTACATAAACATACCAAGTGCGTGTGCATAACCTTGCAAAGTGGAATAAAGTTTGTGCACCCAAAGTGAAGGTGGTAAAGCTTCCTTGCCCCTGTCTAGAGTCTCTCACACTACTGAATGTGGTGTTGAATATGTTGATTACCATTGTATATGCAGATTTGAGTAGGCACATTTCTCTTGAAGAACCGAGTGGTTGTTAGAGAAATTCTTACTTCATTCCATTCTATGAGATTATCCCTTTGTGAACCATCCACCAGCATGCGCTGTTGTCCCACATAGGGTATACACTAACATATTTCTTCTTTCAACTTGATTTTCCACTACTCCTCCATGGCATGCAGAATACCATAGGATCTCCTTCTCTAGTATACCGAGGTACAAAGTTATTACCTATCCTCCTAATACAACAAGGTTTTCTCCTCCACAAAAATGCACTTCTTACTTCACACCCAACCATCTCATAGGTTCCATGTGCCCAATTATCACAAGAAATACTTGTAGTATCACTAATAGATATGCATCTTCCCATTGGAGGATTCCTTCTTTAGATGGCTCAAGTACTTCTGATCTTGAATGACACACATAAATTCTTGTTCAGGTCTTCCTCACTCAATGGTTCAACATAAGGTGCAAAATTCCCATCTATCAAAGGGATAATAACTCTTTCTTCCTTGTTCTCAAAACTTATATACCCCTTGTTGAACCGTAGATCAACATTATTTACATAACACCAAGGGTGCCCAAGTAGAGCTAGGAAGTTGTCTTCGCTTCTACAAGTGCTAAGACCTCAAAGTCCCTAGTGAACTTGGCCCCTTGTATAGTAATGGATGCATCCTTTAAAACTCCATTGGAGTGGCCTTAGTTCGATTAGCCATAAATAATACATTAGAGGATGGTTGTAATGGAGGTTTTCCCATCTGTACCCATGCATCTAAAGTAAGCACATTCACTTCGCGCTCTTGTATCAATCAATATATTACTCAAAAGCCACCCATCCATAATAACATTTTAGAGTGATCTCCTTGTCATAATCCAAGCTATGAGGGGGAAGATTAACATGTAGGATCTACCATCCATTCTCAATACTTGCGCATGTGAGTGTTTCCCTTTAGCCAATTCCCTAGTAATGGAATGATATTCTCTTGGCGCAACATCTTGCATACTCTTTCAAATCATCAACATCTGACTAGATCGTCTCTGTTGCCTTCTTTTGTTCCAACTTTCGTGACTGTTCCTTTAAACACTATATTTCACCCTAAAGATTTCCGAGTACCTCCATGGTTTCTGATAAACCTCCTTCTGATGGGTAGGATCTAGGGTACCTTGCATGTAAAACCTCCTCCTTAGTGATGGTAGGCTTATAATGTAACGTCTCTTCTCACATGCGTAGCTTTTAAGCACATGTAGTGATCTTCACAAGTACTACCTAAGGTTTTGGTGCCAACTTTGGCATCCACTTATTCTCTATGGTGTGCCGTATTCTAACCATCCTACACCTTGTTTTCCCTTTAAGCTGCTTGCTAATATTCTCATATAAGTGTGGGCATTCTTCATAGTTATGATTCTTCCCAAAAAAAGAACAAGTAATATTCTAAGGACATTCACGCCTGTAGTGGTCAGGAGATCCGCATGTAAAACACTTTCCATGAGGAAACTCACCTCATCCACCACCATGGCTTTGACCCTTAAATCCACCACGGTATCCTCAACCTCTACCATGACCTCCTTTAAAATGCCCTTCATTCCGATCATAGCACCCTTGAGTGTGATCATAGTCATGATGCTCACTTTTACCTTTATAATTATCTCGATACTCTTGTCTTGTCGCACACCAATATCTATGACATCATGGATATGACCAATCAACCTCGCAATATTTTTGTATTGTGAGTCGTGGACCAAAAATCTTACAATAACAAGATACATTCTTTCTTATCATGTGTTGTAATAATGGGTAGTAAATTGCATCATGGTCCAAATGACATATCTCACAAGTCTAGAACAATGAACGATCGACTGCGAGGAAAACTATCTTTAGTGTTCCCTTCCACTTCAACAATCTTTATACAAAATCCCAATGTGCATCTCATGTGCTTTGAATTTGCTTTGATAGTTTCTCCAACTACTTTTCCATAGCTACAATACACTTCTAGGAGAATGGGCTCACTCCAAATGTCTATAATTCTGATTTCCTCAATGTGCAAAGTGGCTTCAAGTGCTTCATGCGGGTCCGTATATGTCTTATGTGACAAAACCTTCTAAAAGGTGTGATCAATCCCCAAAAAACCACTCTGCATGTTGGTTTGCATGGATATCATACAAAAGTTTAGACAACAATGTCTTGAAATGGGCATCATATTCCCAAACTTTCAGTAGTGCCTTGCTTAATATCCTTGAGCGCACTTATACTCTTCTGCTCAAACTCAGGGATATGAAACTCCTTAAGGAAAGCTTCTCATAATGCTGCATAATCTATGTAAGTCTGATCAGGGTCAAACTTCTTGTACAACTGTGTGAGTGCATTCCTACAATGTAGTTGCAAACGGACTTGCCTTGCGCTCAAAATCCATGATTCCTTTTGCATGCCACAATATATCACACATATGCATGTGCTCAACAACATATCTTCCATTCCCCTATACTCTAGAAGATGAAGTGATATCTCCATGTAAATAATATGGGGTTGGTGAGGACCATGCCCACCTGATCCAGAACCTCCTATGTTACCTCTACCTTCAGACCCACCAGATCCACTAGAACTAGAGCCACCTATGCCCCTTGATCCTCCACCTATAGCTAGAAGTGAACTAGTGGATGTATTGCCATGTGTCCCAATAGTGGTACTAAACTAAACTCCTACAGTCTACGAGGTGGTACTACTCCCATAAGTGATTCCAAAATTCTACGCGCTTGAGTTCTATGCCAAAGATGCACTTGAAAAGGTACCTCTAAATAACAAAGAAGACATTTTATGCCATAGATGCACTTTCTACTTGATTTACTCTTTTCTACTACTCCCCAAACTAGCTTGTTTGACTATTGGTTGTTTAGATATTGGAAAACCAAGTGCACAGGGGCTAGGTTGATAGGTAGATTCAAATGCGTGCCCATGAGCCAAGTCATCTCTACTGGCGTGCTCCCATGTGAGGCTGAGGAGGGTTCCCTGTCATGCTTGCCCAAATGGGGAGTTCTAGATGCTCTAGTTCCATACCTTTCTACGTGAGCTCCAAATCCTTCACGATCCATCTCTCTCCTCACACTAAAATTAGGTCACACTCCCTTTTATCCCTCATATAAGCACCCTTTATTACATTTACCTAGCTAAGTCTGATCCTTCCCAAACTTCACTTCCCACTAATATTAATTTAATTAATTTAATTGAATTAATGCATTATTCTCACTATATTTATTATTTAAATTTCTTATTTAAATAATATCTACACATATAGCTTTACTTAGACACCTCACCAAGTCAACTCAACCTAAGACCTATTCTTAGCAAGTTACCATAAATAACTAAGACTTACCCAAGCCCTAAAAATCAATGCCTACATTCCCTCTAACCACATTCCTACATGCTCAGTGAAGCTCCCAGTTTTATCCACTAATCCATGGGATAACGACACAAGATCTCGAGAAAATCAAAAAGAGGATCTCCCCAAGTTTAGTAAACCTAGGAAATCCACCTTGACCGACGGAATACAATATTACATTTACTCAGCTATAAGCCCCCTTTATTACATTTACCTAGCCATGACCCCCTTACCCCACTAACCATCGCCGGTTAAATTAATGCTTTATCCTCATTATATTTATACCCCTTTTAACCTTAAAATAACCTTATTCTACAAGGTCGGAACTTGAATTTGGAAGTTGGCAAAAGAACATTGGGAGAAATTTGATGAGCAAGAACAAATCTCAAAGAGATAATGCATCTTCGAGAGCCAATTCCAAAGAAAAGGCTCACATCCAAGGAAGGAGATTGAGCATCTTCTCCTACATCAAGAGTGTCAGCCCATCCCACCACGATCTCGATCTATCCAAGCAAAGATGAGTGTGCATGCAGCCCATGTAGAAGCTTTTCTTCGCTTGGTGATCATTTGCATCTTCAAACCCATCATCAACACCTCCATCCTTCACACACAGACCTTCAGGAATGAAATCGAAGTAAGTATAACATCATACTTCTTTGGTTTATTTTATTTCATCATTATTTTATCACCCATTGTTTATCTTGCTCCCTATTGAGCTTCTCCAAGATTTTCACCTCCATAGACCCATTAAAACCTCACAAAAACCTATTCCAGTCACCCAATACCTCATCCCGACCAACCAAAATCCTTTGTGCAATCACAAAGGAGACCAAAACCCCATTCTGTGACATTTCTAGATCTCACAAGAATCGGCGCCGTTATACCTAACACGTGCTTGGTCACCCCCAACCGACGCCGGTCTTTGTGTTTGTCCACGCAGCCTTAAACAAAGACCTACCCACCTAATTTTACCTCACCCTCACTCACCTGTGACCTACTCAAGACCTTTATCAGACCTGCAGAACCTAGAACCAACCATTTAACCTGTGGATTCTATTCTAGCTTAGCCTATTAGATTAGATCTATTTTCTTATTGTGTTTTAAGTGAGATACCTAAATCATTTTAAAATAACAATAGGATTTACTTTGTTTACAACATTAATTTGTTTAAAACAGTGGACTGACAGCCATCTAGGAAGTATCATACTTCCTGGATCTAGCTCACGCTAGGCAGTTCATTGCCCATATTGTTTAATTCCTTCTGGTGGTCTTGTTTTCATTACAGGTAGTTCTTCCTAGCCAAAAGGAAGCTCTCACGGTCACCGTGGATTCGAAGTCATACGCGCGCAACAACCCATCAACCGACATTTGAATAGGTATTCCTCCTACGCCTGTTACCCTATTTGTTTCATCAACAATTTAAAGATACAATCTAAGAAAAAGGTGAAACATTTTGGCATGCTCGGTGGGACCCATCCGGGGTTCCTTGCATTTCATTCATTCCTAGGAAAAAATTGTGTGTTTGTTTCCCTTCTAAAAAGCGTACACACTAATTTTCTTCCCTGGTAATCCACCTCTTCTTTCTATTTTCTCTAAAGGAAACTTTTCTTTTGGTGTAATTAAAAGGAATCATTTCTTCATGTTTTTTGCATTGTAGTGAAAGAGCATCCCTCTTCCTCTTCATCTTATTATGTCATCCAATTTCACATTTTCGATTTGGGTTTAAAAACAATCGCATTCCATTCTGATTTATTGCATTAGCTCACATTAAATGAGGGCAACCTATATGTTGGAGGTCATGACCAACTGATGGTTGACAAACAAATAGTAGAAAAGCACTTCTATCCTTTTCTCTTTCTTCGACTCTTACCAAACCACACAAAAATTCAAATACATACATTCTTAAACAACATCTTACTCGAAGAAGTCCGTAGGTGATCACACGATCACGACACAAGGGCACCCACTCACTGCTTTTCAAGTCATACTTCGAGCGAAGCGCACCCCACCATAACATACTGAAACCTCACCCTTTAGATCTCCTTCTTTGTAGGAAGCCATCCTCACCAAAAACTCTATTTCACAATTCATGTGTTAGTCCCTAAATAGCATAAGCTAAACAAACATAATAGAAAGGGCACTCCTAGGATCACATTTTCTTAGTGTTTCTATTTGGCTTGTGTTTTGAGGTGAAAGGTCACGTTCATCACTTTTTTCATCCTTGCACGCTCCTCATCATAGCTGGTGTATTCTGGCTTCACCTGAGTGTGCTTGGGCCATATCATCATCATTTCTAGAATTTTGGGTCTGATTTTACATCAGATTTTAATTCACAACCACTTTCTTTCATCACTATTTCAATTTCATAAGAACTATCATCGCTTATCCTCGACCCAAGCATTAGTTATACCCTACCAACGTGTGTTCTAGGTCCTTTTGCTAACCTACTCAAAAGGACATTTTCACTTCACTTTCTTCCACTTTCCATAGTCTCTATCACTATCACTTTTTCCATTGATGTTTTACACATCCCCAAATTTGGCATACTTGTCAGATTTTTCCTTCTACCTCATTGTTTACTCACTGTCCATTTTCTATAGTGACCGATAGTGGTTACCCCTGACCGATGTCGGTTTTCCCTAACCGGCATCAGTTAGCCTATTTCACATTCCACCCACCATTTGTTACTTCATCCATTTTTTATCACCAGATTCACCTATTCTTGTTGTTCTTTGTATCATTTACGAGAATCAGCCCTACTTGATCAATACTTGGTTCACATGGTGCTGACCCAAAGACAAGTGAACGCCCTCATGTTCCATGCCAGTGCCAACCACTCCCACCTAGTCCTTCACCACCTTCTATTTTATCACCAGCCATGGATCCTATCCAACCTACTAATATCACTACCGAGATGAGGAGTTTACACGACTCCTTGACCAAACCCTGTTGCCTTGCAGTTTTACCTCTCCCACTCGTCCACTCAAGATGCCTCGGGTTAGTTGATATATGACATGCCCGTATCTATCCCCCGACTCTCACACCCACTTCCGCATCAGCCCCATCTAGCTCTATGCTACCTACATCCACCTTACCCCTAGTTGTTTCATAGTTAGGTTCTATACCTACCATGACTACTCATGCATGTCTTTTATTTCTGTGGGCACCCATTACATCCACCATACCCTCGATGACTACCCCAAACACAACCTCATCCATCCCTAATGTCTCACACATACCTGTAGCTACATTCCCACCTCCAGTGTCGGTGACTCCTACCCCATTTCAGAATGTGGTTCTTTCCATTCCACAATCATTAGCCCCTATTACCACTAGGGTTACCATGACCCTTCCACCCCCATATACATACTACCAACAACCACCTATTTCATCTATTATTCATTCTAGATACTTACCCCCTATTTCATTACCTTCTTCTCCACCACCTTACATGGTATCCCCATACACTAGAATGCCACCCCCATTATATGCCCAAAACCAACCTCCTCACGCTATAGGAGGCATCCAATCATCACAACCCACCAATGACCTAATTAAATTGATGATGGATAAGATGCAGACACTGGAGGCATTGGTTTCGGCTCCCGTAACACTCTCACCTATGACGAGATTTGCAATGAGCCTATTCACCCATCCATTCCTATCTGTTCATACCATGTGCATTGGGAAATGCCTAAATTCAACCACTTTAATAGTAAGGAAGACCCACAACAACATTTGCGCTCGTTCAAACATGGGTGTTATCTGATTGCTCATGATGATGCCTTACTTTTGAGAACTTTTCCCATGTCCCTCACTGACCAACATTAGATTGGTATAGTGGGTTACCCAAACACTCCATATTTTCATTCAATCAGGTAGCCCAAGCTTTTTTGGATCATTTCTCCATCAATATCGCCAAGAAGGTTACCATGACTGATCTATATTCCACACGTTAGTACGAGGATGAATCTATCGCATATTTTGTACTCGTTGGCGCAACCTGATCAATCAACTTACCTTCCAACTGCCACAAACTAAACTCATCGAGCTCTTCACATGAGCTTGTGCCAAACATATCTCCCCTAACCTTGCAGGTCCAAACTTTCTAAACATTCGATGAGGCATTCACTATGGCACGAAAAGTTAGATATTCGGGCCATCGAAGAGAAGAAAATCCAATTATGAAATAAGAATTCGGCATTCAAGTCGAATGAAACCTCTTCTTCTTCCAAACCACCAACCAATTATTCAAAGGCTAAAGGAACCACTAACGCAGTGGTACTCAAGGCCGGCCCAACTCATCCATCCAATCAAGATACACCCTCATCTAATCTATCACCTATCCAAGCTTTTCGATTTAGACAAGAGCAATGAAAATATACCCTAATTGGGAACCTTACTCTTTTGTCTTAGAAAAGCTTATTAAAGCTGGAGCCATCACCCTTCCACCCATAAAACCACACACTGGTTTTGACCCTACTCACCCCATGCCCGCATGGTATAAAGAACATGATTTCTGTAACTATCACCGAGTGAAGGGTCATAGTGATGGCAACTGCATCACTTTTAAGAATATTATCCAAGAAATGCTCGAGAAAGGTGAGTTAACTGTGGATAATCCCAACGCCACTCCCAACTAAAATCTACAAATCTTCAAAAAACCATTTCCCAATCATGCCCCTTCATCCAATCAAACCGGTGAGACATCCACTCACGATACCCATACCTGTGAGGTTCACACAATCTTTAATGAGGTACCTATCACCTCTCAATTTCCTCACATCCCTTCCATAGAGGAAATCCTAGCCCGAAATCCTCCTTCCACATTAGAACCAACCTCCACCATTCCTTCACCAATAGAAGAACACCTTTCATCTCCTTCATCACCTACATTGAGAGTCTTCTCACCCTAACATTGAGACCATCTCACCCCCGCTTCTCCACTTAGAGAACCTTTACCCTCCACCGTACCTCTTCCACCCATAGAGGGGCTCCCATTACTTCCTCCACCCATAAAGGAGCACCCATTACCTCCTCTACCCATAGAGGAGCACCTATCCATTCCTCCATTTATAGAGGAACTCCCATCATCTCTTCCATCCATCATAGACTCAATGGAGATACCTTTGCCTCTTGGTGATCATTCTCCATCAACTACCTAACATCCAACGAGACATACTTTCGCTCTCTTACCCACGAAAGTGAAGTGGCCGATTCCCCATCTCTAAGATGCATTTTACAGAATTCCCATTAGGTCCTCACCAACTCCACCCACAACGTGTCATTCTCACGTTTGGCCAATCACTTAAATTATGTGGATAGGGCTTTATTATGGGCGCCTCTTACTCCTGTCTCAACACGATGATGTAGATCCCTTGATGACACCTCCACTATCTACCCAAACACATTTCCACCCATCAAACCAACTACAACCACTTGTCACAACCCCTTCCACGATACCCAGTTAGCACTCACACCACACCCTTACCCATAACCCGACCTATGCCTAAACCCAAACCCATACCCACAACATTTACCTCCACTAAACCTATTACCACTTTAGGGGTCACCCCGACCACCAGCCTTACTCATCCACCTATTAAACTAGATTTAGCTACATCCTCCAACGTTAAAATCACACCTACTCTGACACCCAAACTAAAGAAACAAACTCATCGACCTCATACCCCGACCGCACGAATCACACCCGCACTTGTCCCATCTATCTTAAGACCTTAGCTTCCTTCTAACTAGGTCAAGCACCCTTCACCCATCCATAAACCAATAACACAACAACCCATCCCTTCCTCACAAACCTCTAACCTACCTAGGCACACAACACGACTCATGCCCGCACCTATAGTCTCTTTACCACCAATACCTCCATCCTTCAACCATTGCATCACTACCCACTACACTTCAGTCATTATCCCTCACACCTCAAGTATAACCCACGTCATCTACCTTCATAGCACCCTTGTTATCCCCGTGGGTAACTCGCCCTCTTCCTCCATCTACTTTTCCTTCTAGACCTCGTACACCCACATCACCTTTACCCAAGAAGGCGCAACCTAAAAACAAAACCCCACTACCCCACAATAAGGTAGTCAAAACAACCCCACACCCTCCTACCCATCCATCTACTATACCCCTACCCAAATGAACTCGACTGATACCTCAAACCACACCGACACCTAAACCTATCACTCGACCCATTCCTACTCTTCCAAACACAATTCCAAGACAACCAACCACACTACACCCCAAACCCGCATTCACTTCCCATTGTGATCTACTAAAGCAGGGTCCTATGCCAAAATTTTAACCAACCTCCTCGAGACTTTTGTTATCACATTACCGCCACTCCGACCTTATGACCCCCTTAAACCCAAGCCCAAAGGGTTTGATGATACTAAAATTTACGCATACCATCATGTGCCAGGGCATGATGTGGAGAATTGTAAGGCCTTAAAACCATCCTTATCCAATTGTGTCCACTGGAAACCAACTTTGACGATGACGACCTTCTTAACGAGGATCTTGCTTCACCTACACCCATTCCCACACTGCCCACTCAACAACCACAACATCCACCCTCACAACTCCTAGAACCACACACAAAATTTGAAATTAACATGGTTCGCATCGAGAACTTGCCTCGCCACCACCCAAATGTCATTGTGCCAAACCGACCTCACAGGATTTTCTCCTCCGTAGGTTTTTTCCTTCATGTCATTATATCACTTACCCTACACCTTCTCGATTTGCCAACTTCCTCAAATCAACATGGTACACGTCCACTACGCGTGCGTAGAAGGGTAAAGAAAAGGTAGTGACCCACCAACCAATCTTATACCCAACATACCATCTGCGTACGCATACCTAAAATAACTCTCCATCCATGGCCCCACATACCCCATTTCTAATGGCATCACACATCGCACCATGCTCAAACAACTATACCAATCTCCCTCAAAATTTTCTTATACGACCTCATCCAAACCTCGAGAATCCCATCGTTAAGCCCTCATGGAGGTTCTTCAATTTATTAAGGTTTTACCCAATGACCCTACACTCGTAGCCTCCATTATCACACCTCATCATGTAGCCTCTCTCACTAAATTACCACCTTCATCCTCACCTCACCTTGTTCACCAAGTGGCCTCCCTTAACTTCTCGAGGAAGAGATTGCACCATACCAAAACGAGGACCCATAGACCCAACCCTTTTCCTTTTCATCTCTATCCACATTGATGACATATGGGTATGCCGTGTGATGATTGATGGAGGCACTAGCATTAACATCATTTCATCCCATGCATTTGCTCAAATGCACATACCTGACAATTGCATGCATAAAAATCCGCTCATGTTGCATTCATTCAACGACGCTATCACCTCCACACTAGGCACTTTGTCATCCTACACGTTCGCGTGGGCCTCTGCACTGTTTCGAGAATTGTTTTATGTTTTGGAGGAGAATTCCAATATAACTTGTTACTTGGTAGACCACGGATCAATTTCATGGGTTACGTTCCTTCTACTTTGCATCGTTGTGTAAAGTTTCAACACACGAAGGACACACTTATACCATTCCAGGTGACCCATCACCTTTCAAAACATGCAACATGCTTTACTAACCTAACGATGTGCTCATACCATGCCAAGCCATCTACTTCCGCAACCAATACCACTTCACCTACACCCCCACTTACCAAGACAGACCATTGCTTTCACCGCACATACCTCCTCTATTCCTACCGCTGCTATAACCTCCACGGGTGACCCATTAGCTGGTTGATCCATTAACTCCACCTCCACATCGAGCTCGACACATCATCCATACCAACACCCACATACCAACCACCGATCCCTTAGAAGGTGTTTTTCAACACCTCACTGGGGGAGTACCGCCTATATAGTGTCAACACATTCCTTACTCTGCACGAGTATGGAAGCCTTCACCAACACCCTTGCTATGATCACCGTATAGGAGAACGCCTACTTTATGGTCCTCCTCATCTTCATACTAGTCTCACCTATGGGGGACTTGATACTACCACTTACACACCTAAACCACCATCACAACCCCACCTATTTTCCGCTAACTTCCAATCACCGCTTTCACCCACACCTTTACTCGCACCATTGTACGTGGAAGGGTTTTGGTTTTGGCTTTTATGAGTGTTGGTCGTCAAATAGGACTTTTACGAAGAGCAACAGTCAGGGGACAAGAAGTCCCTCCTCTTTAATGGGAGAGGTTCCCTTATTCAGAAACGAACCTATTTACAAATATACAGAAACATGATTTTCTGGTTGAACTTGGATATTACGAAAGTGTTTTCTATAAAGATCATCAATTACAAAAGGACTGAGGAATGAGAGTACGAGAATGAGCAGAAAGGAAACATGCAGAATTATAGATAACAAAGTAATTATTTATGTATGCGAAGTTATAGTGAATTGAAACAAGATCATTTGTATCATATAAATAAGATGGAATTTAGAGACACAAAGTTCTGTAAATAACATCTGCCAGAACACAAAGTTTCTTAACATAACACAGACAAATGATCTTCACAAAAATTAAATGAAAGCTTGGGGATAACAGAGATCAGATAGACAAAGAATGGAAAGCCCTTCTGTATTGATTTCTTTATGATCTATTTACACTTTCAGAAAATAAGCCAAGTTCTTCCTCCTTTCAAAATGGCGTGGAGAGGCCATTATATAACTTTACAAATCGGCCATTACTCTTTGTAACTACTTCTTTTAACTAAAGATTAGTTAAGGATTGCCAATCGCAATACCTCAACTAATTACAATGAATTCGAGAAAAAGAATTAGAAAAGAAGAGAAGAAAACGGAGAAGAAGACAGGTGGTTACGACTGGGAGGGACCCACTGACTTCAAAATTCGCTGCCTGAATCTCTTCAATGCCTCGGCTATGTCTCTGCCACGAGGGACTGACGTGTTGGCTGTAGACTGACCCCAAAATCCGAGACACTTCTCCATTTCTTTATCAAACTCGATATGAGTATGATAATCTTTATTTGCTTCTTCAATGGCAGATTGAAGAGAGCAGATCTCCTTCATTTTCTCTTTGGAGATGGAGCTTTCCTTGAATAGATTATCTTTGACAAAAGCTCTGAATTGAGCTTTGATTTCTTGCAAGGAAAGGGACACACTAGAAGTTTCATCCTGAAGATGACAATGTATATCTTTGAAAGCAGATACAACCAGTGTCTTGAAAGCTTCACCCTTCTGCCAGCTATTCTTCAGTTCTCCCAAAGCCTCCTCCAAGACTTTGATCTTCCACTCCACGCTGTAAACCCAGGACTTTGACAGATTATCCTTTGCATCATCAAAAACCTTATTTGCCAATAAAATGTTCTCATCTGTCTGTCCCATGAGACGGAGGTCTACTATGCAACTGCTCCAGAGTTTGAGCTCTTTATCTATGATCCCGATAGTGGAGGAGAACTTCTGTTGCAAATTGTTCACCTTTCCGTGGAGTTTGAAAGCTTCATCGATGAAGTTCAATCCTGCAACAAGCATATCTTCCACCATGGCCTCCATAGCTCTGCCATAGACAGAATACTTGTGTATGTATTTGATACTCTGTACTTCATCTTGGCTCAAAATTACAGGTGGTGGAAGAGTAGTCAATGGGGTAGGGTCCAAAACTTTGTCCTTAGACAAAAGAGATTTGATGAAACCTGTGAGAATCTGGGCCTGTTCCTCCAACTGTTCAATAGTTTGCTGCCCTTTCTCTACCCTCCCAATGACTCTTGTGACCGTTTCCTGGAGGTTGTGGATCTCACCTTCAGGAGTAGACTCTCCCATTGGAATTCTTGAGAGTTCTAAGTCAGATGCCTGCAAGTCCTGCTCTGATTTGTCTACTGTAGGCTTAGCAATCTCCAGGAATTGCTGACCTTGAGCATCAGACACTATTCTGGAGGTGATTTTGGCTTTCTTGGCACGAGAAGGAGTAGTGCCCAACAAGGCTGCGACAACATCAAAATTTGACCCTGAGCTCCGAGAGGAAGATTTCCTCTTCCTACTGTCAACAAAAGGTTACACCCACGCAAAAGAGGAAGAGGAATCGGTAGGAGGGGCAAGAGGACCAAGAGACATAGAGCTCATGACTCTCAAGGTTTGCACAGCTGTGGTCTCAAGTTGAGATGTGAGTGGGGCGCTTGAGACAATTACGGCAGAAGAATCAATAGCACTTGGAAGCTCAGTGCTCTAGACTTCCTTATCTTTATCCGTTGGATCTTCAGGAGCATTTGTAGGGGCTGGCATTTCACTCTCTTCACTTTCACTGAGAACAATGATGTTCTCTCGGTCCCAAAGGCACTTCTACTTGATTTCTTTGAGGATCGTTTTCAATAGGCTCCTTCTTAACCTCTTTGAGTTTCTTCCTACACACTTGAGTGGATGAAGAAGGAGTGGAAGCTGCAGTCCTTGCGTTGATGAGGCGGGAGGGGTTTGCACGGTGTCTCGATATGGGAGTCGATGCTTCCTCCTTAGTGTTGAAACATCCTTAGAGAGGATTCTCCGAGTGCCTTCTCGAGCTCTCGAACTTTCTGTCAAACTGCACCTTTAGTCCGACTAAGACTGGAGCAAGGATCTCGGCCAGATCATCTTTCTCTTTCCTGTTCCAATCCAAGTCCTCCAAGGGAGTGTGCTTAATCACATTGTCATACTCATATGAGTATAGATCAGAATTTTCATCCTGGAGTCCTTCAGGAACTTGGTACAAGCCGAGTTCTTGGATCAATTGCAGAGAGAACCTGCCATAGTGCCTCCTTCTAGCCTCAAAATCATCTGCACAGTCAGCCCAGTAGTCTTCTGTATCTGCCCTATGATGATAGATTATCTTGATGTTCTATTCAATGAACTTCTTCAAGTCGAAGCAAGTTCTTGGCTTAAAGAAATGAACGGTGATGGGAACCAGGGCTCTTTCTATATTCTGTGCGTCCAGGGCTGTTTTACAAGTGTAGTTTCCCAAAGAGATGGGAAAGTGCAAACCAGAAATCTTCTTGTCTCTGTAGGTTCTGTAATTTGTCTAATCGCTGCATACTTCTATCAAGGCCATCTTATCACTGCAGAACATGGGAAGCCTCAAAGGGGTGCTCTCATAGCCAGCAAGCCTGATATAAGAGAATTTTTTGAATTGGATAAAATAAGCACCGTAGTGCGATATCAGATTCATGGCTTCATCAGAAAACCTTCTAGCAGTATCACCTTCAAGAAGCCTGACCACGTACATGGTGAAAGCATCATTTACCCTTCTGAAATTGTGATTGCTGGTCTCTAGGGTGAATCATGGGGCGTAGGGGCATATACAGGATCATCTTGTGGGCATCAATGTAAGAAAAACCAAACCATTGCCTTGATGCCGCCAGAGTATACATCAGGTACGAAGTCATGTAGAACTTCTTCGTTTGTTGTACATTGGACAGCTGCTCCACCAAATTCATGCTGATGATTTCCACCCAGTTGATATTTTGAGTTCCCTCACACACCATGCTGATGAGCGGGCACATCCAGAAATGGAATTCGTTAGTAGAAGGTAAGCCCATAACCCGAGCCAGTAGGATTATGAAATCTGACAACTCTTCATTGAAATCTGCTCGGAAGAGAGTCTTAGATAGACGAGACGCTCCCTTCTTAGGGTTTTTAAGCCATGACTTCGCCACCCGCGCCTTGAATTTGTCACTGTCTTGATTGAACAGGGCTCGCTTGATCCTGGGAAACAACTATGGCATTATCCATTTCGGGATCTTCAAAGCAAGTCTAATGGCGGCAAAGATCCAGGTTTGGCGATGAGTTCCCCGTGTACATTGGTTAATTCACTCGAATCAGGGTCGAAGTGAGCTCCGCATGAAAGCACTGTATCAGCACATTGCACCGAGATTGGGAAACCTCCAGCAAAAGCCAAACCGCTATCGTGAATCATCTGCGCCATTGGTGTAGGGTTTGCGTCTGCCATCCTTGCCCAAAAATCGCTGAAATCAAGATGACGAGCTTCACTGTCCCCAATATTGTGAACGGCAGACTCTAGTGGCGAGATTTGTTCCTGTCCCTGAAACTTGATCTTCATATTGATAGTAATCCGGAGGATAGAGCCGCAAACTAGACTCGGGAAGGAATTACAGAGGGAGGGGATACACGCGCAGGTTTTCTGATTGCAAGGGTTCGAGCAAAGGATAGCATGGAAGCAGTGTGAAAAATGCAAAGGGGGTATGCTCGTTATATAGCCGATTAGGAGAGAGAAAGACAATGAATGCGCATTTAATACATACCTACCAATTTGAATAAGCATGATATTCGGGTAGAGCGGGAAAAATAAGCACGAATGACACTTGGTTCATTTGGGACATGTGAGACGTGAATGCGCGAAACATGCGGCTCGGCCGATTCGGGCGAAGCGGGGAAAAGACGCACAAATGCCTTTTGGGACACGTGGGACACAAGTGCGCGAAACACGCGACTCGGCCGGATCGGACGAAAAGGTGACAATGGGTCCGGAAGAGTTTGGGACATTTGGGACGCAAAACGCAAAGTACGCGGTTCGGGCGAATCGGCCGAAAATGGAACAACTTGCCCGATTGAACCTGGGACACTTGGGACAAGAAAGTGCGAAGTACGCGGTTCGGGTGTTTCGGCCGAAAATGGAACAACTTGCCCGATTGAACTTGGGACATTTGGGACAAGAAGTTCCGATGGGCCCGAAAAAGACAGACTTCGGGGAAACCGGCCGATCGGGGAACAGAGCGCACTTTTGAACTTGGGACGCGCGGGACAAAAATGTCCGACAGGCCCGAAAAACACACAAAATGACCCAAAAACACAGATTTTCTCAATTTCTCGACCTTTAACATTTTCAGTACAACAGAGAAGACACTTAAACTCAAAATTTTGAATTTTCACTTTCTTAAGAGCTGGGAATTTTGAGTGGACAACAATGAGCAAGGCTTTGCCATACTGTTATTCCATGTACCACCCGCAAACATAATGATCGTAGTGGTATCAGCTTCCCCGAACCTCCTACCAAACAGCCCACATTGAACTCATTACAGACCCTAGCCCTTCTCCACCTTCATCACCACCCTCACCGATGGAGTTAATGGATCCTTAATCTATCCCTCCTAACTTTTTTTTTTCATAAACACCATTTCCCTGGGGCCTTTGACTTATCAACGTGAAGGCGAGGCCCCTTCCACTCTCCCATTCCTGTATCCTGAGATGATTGACGATAACACACCTACCATTAACATCGTTTAATGTCAGGATGATGAATCCATACTCACCTACCTTGGTGCAAAAGACTCATATATTCATCGGTTGTTACCCTCTGAGATGAAAACCATGTTGAATGAATCAACTATCAAGATTTACATTCATACTCAGGATGACCTGTACATCCTAAAGATCAGACAATCTTTAGATGCTACTGAACAAGAAGCCATCACTTCTTTTCTCCGAGATCATAACCATGCTTTCGCTTGGTCTTACGCAGACATGCTCGGTATTGACCCCACCATAGTGGTCCACAATATCGTAACTGTTCCCGATGCCAAACCTATCAAACAAAAGCTAAGGAAAATGCACCCTCGCATTGCTCTTCTCATTAAAGAAGAACTTCAGCGCCTTCTTTCCATTTCCTTCATCTTACCCATTGATTATCCTTGTTGGATTTCTAACATTGTCCCTGTTACTAAAGCAACATGGGGACTCCGCATTTACGCATTGCACTTCCGAGACCTTAACCTCGCTTTGCTCGAAAGACAACTTTCCCTTGCAGTGGTATTGATCAACTAGTTGACCTTACCGCTGGTCACGAGATGCTCTCACTCATGGATGGTTTCTCGGGTTATAACCAAATTTTGCTTACCACGGAAGATCGAGACAAGACCGCATTTATTACCCTTGGGGATCCTTTTGCTATCGAGTCATGCCTTTTGGCCTTAAAATGCTTTGGTGCTTTACATATTAGCGTCTATGGCTTACATCTTCCATGATATCATGCATCACATATTGGAAGATTACGTGGATGATCTCTTGGCCAAATCTAAATGTCACTCCAAGCACCTCGCCGTCCTCAAAACCATCTTTGACTGCCTCATTAAATATTACATCCGCCTTCAACCTAAAAAGTGCGTCTTTACGATTCTCCCGGAAAGCTCCTAGGATTTATTGTTTCCCTCCGTATAAAAGTTGACCCTACCAAAGTCAAGGCCATTCTGGAAATGCCTCCACCCACTAACCTCAAACAACTCCATAGCCTGCAAGGTAAATTATAGTCCATTCGCCATTTCATTTCACAACTATCTAATCGGTGTTAACCATTTCATCATCTGCTTAGGAAAGATGTCTCCTTTAAATGGGATGATGATGCGTTATGAAGCTTTTGAGGCCCTAAAACAATACCTTCTCCAACCACCCATACTCATTCCACCTAAAGACGATCAACCTTTTTACCTATACATATCATCTACCGATCATTCCTTGGGAGCCATGCTCGCTCATCGCGATGAACAACACAAGGAGCAGGCGGTTTATTACATAAGCCGTACTCTTTCGACTATGAAACCCGATACAACCATCCAGAAAAGCTTTGCTTAGCCTTAGTTTTCATTGTCACCAAACTCCGCCATTACCTACTCAACCACAAAACCTATGTTGTGACCAACACCGATCCTTTACACTTCATGTACACCAAACCTTATCAAAATCAGCGTGCGCGCGATGGCTTATGCTTTTAGCTAATCTTGACCTCTAATTCATTCACCAAAAGTCCATTAAGGGTCAGACTATTACCGACCAACTGGCTGATGCACCTATTTCTGGGGACCAACCCTCTAATTTGACTTTCCCGATGAATCCATTGCTACCATTTCCCTGGACGAACCCCTTACCAAATCACACTGTTCTTCGACGGTTCCAAGTGTTAGCATGGGGGTGGGGCTGGTGTTATCCTCGTTCCTCTGGATGGAGAACCCATGCCCTTTTCTTTCAAACTAGACTTTGAATGCACCAACAATATGCCGAGGACAAAGCACTGCATTTTAGGTCTCCAGCCGCCTATGCCCTAGATGTTAAATCAATCCACATCTTTGGTGATTCATAATTGGTCATAAACCAAGTCAATGGTATGTACCAATGTTGTAACGAGATACTTCAAAAGTATAAACATCATGTAGACATACTTTTGACCACCTTTGATTGTTACACCCTTCAAACCATTCCACGTTCAACCAACAAATTTGCAAACACCATGGCCTGCTTAGCTTCCCAAATACCCGCTTCCCCTGCCGATTCCAAAATATTTGTCACCGTACAATGCCTCCATTCACCTTCTTATTTACCTCATAATGTTTACTCAATCAGAACCAACACCCCTGACCCGAGTGACCTTTGGTATAAACAATACTCTGACTACCTTTCCTTCTCCATCTTACCTCCTGATCTCACCCATAATGGACAACGCACCTTCCTTAAAAAGGTCTCCCATTTCATTATCCTGGGGACTCCTCTATAAGCACAACTTTGATGGTATTCTCTTACGATGCCTCACAAGTTCTGAAATTCCTTATACCATTAAGGAGGTTCATGATGGCATATGTGGAGGTCACTTTAGTGGCCTTGTTGTTACTAAGCGTATTCTTTGCCTAGGCTATTACTGGCCGACCCTTAACCATGATTTTTGCGACTATGTCAAACGCTGTGTGAAATGTCAACAACATTCCAACCTTCATCATACACCCAATCATGCCTTACAGGTCACTCGTGACCTTTGGCCCTTCTCTCAATGGGGTTTGGATCTTGTCGGAGAAATCAATCCTCATTCTTCCCAACACCATCAATGGATCATAACTACTACCGAATACTACACAAAATGGGTGGAAGCCATACCACTCATCTCCACGAAAGCTAAGAAAATATGTGAGTTCATTAACCATCACATCATTTGCCACTTTGGTGTCCCTCATCGCCTCATCACTGATAATGAAAAACAATTCAAAAACAAAACACTGCAAAAACTTTGCGACGCCTTCGACATTCAGCTTAGTTTCTCATCACCTTATTACCCATAAACCAACAGCCAAGCCGAATCCACTAACAAAATCCTCAACAAAATTCTCATGAAAGTGGTTGATGATACTGGAAAGGATTGACATACATACATTCCTTTTTCCCTATGGGAATACCGTACTAGTATTCACACTTCCACTACGGCCACACACTCCTTTTCGCTGGTCTACATACAGAGGTTGTTCGCCTCAAAGTCCGGATCCCCTCACTCTGCATTTCTCTCCAGGACATGCTTACTGATGATGATTTTTGTCAAGACTACTTAGCACAAGTAGAGTTATTAGATGAACGTCATCTTAACGCTCTGGATCACCTTCAAGTTTACCAACAACGTATCAAACGCACTTATGAAAAACATGTTCATGAATGAACCTTCCAAGTCGGTGACCTTGTCTTGAAATAAAATCAACACATAACCAAAACAGAAAAAAGTAAATGGGGAAAATTTGCTCCTAATTGGCTTGGACCATACATCGTAACTCATACCTATGGATCGGGTGCCTATTATTTGTCCTCACTTGAGGGTAAACTCAACTGAGCCCCTTAACACATTACATCTTCAACCATTCTATTGTTGACTCGTTGTCCTACCTCACCTTTTGTCTCTCTCCACGCTCATCCCTTGAGCACTATTTCACTCCATACACCTCTCTAATGATTAAACAAGAATCATGTGAGTACCCGTCACTTGTTATCTTCTCTTGCATGTGTGCCACGACACTACACATAGCATGATTCTCATGGATACTTTTCGTCTACCTTTAGATGAGATCCCATGGTTATTCCACCTCACCTTTTGAACAAGAGTCCTATCCTTCACCTTGGTCTTGTCCATGATTTCAAATACCTCTAATGGGACCAAACTCCTTAAGTCAAACTTATAATAAAAAAGATGACTCCCTCAAAAGGACATCTTCCTCTTAACCAAATTGCTACTATAACTAGATCATTGCTCCCTCAAAGGACAAAATACATGAAGCTTTAAAAAAAAAAAAAAAAAAAGAAGAGATACCGAAGCTTCCCGCATTGATCAGCTTCACGAAGACCTCAAGGAGTACCATATTATTTATCCCATATAGACTTCCCGCATCAATCAGTCTATCAAAACAAAAACACTTTTTAGTCATGGACTTGCCCATTGTGACCTCGGACCTCTTGCCCAAAAGACCCGTCACTCCAAACATATACAATTAACTACCTTTCACCCACCTTACCATTTCCACTCTCATTTCCTAAATTGCCTCAAGGGACATCTTGGAATTTCGACATTTGGTGATCCTATGACTACTTTCACTGTAGAACCGTTAATCATGCAATGTCTTTCGATCTTGTGTTCATCACCCCCTTCAAGGTATGATCTACTCGGTATGATCCTACCCAATCAGGTGGCTTTATTGCCCCCCTCTTATCTTTTAACCATCTTTGTTTACATTTTGATTACCTTATACAAGACTTGGTCCTCACCGCTTACCTTTGGGGTAATCCTCCCCTTTCACCATAATCACCTTCACCTGCATCATTTTACCTATAATCTACCCACACCTATTAAACCCAAACCCACAACATGCCCAAAAACCTACCAACTCATTCTCATATTCTTCCCTAGCTCATGGGAGAACTACATCGGCTTGAGGTCCCTTTTTGCCAGGACTATGTAGGCAGCACTCCGAGGGCATGGGGCCCTTGGAGGTTAGCTTGGCCACTCTCTACCCTAAACAATTCATCAACCATGCCTAACTCACCATTTACCCACATTTCACTTAGTTCCCCTTTTCTAACAAAATTGGAAATTAAGCCACATACATAACAAGTTGTTTACCATTTTATACATTTGTTACACCTATCATCTCTCTATCATCACTATGCATAGATTATAAAACATTTCACATATGACCCATAGTACCATTCATTGCAAACCATATTGAATCATGCCTAAACTAACTTGACTCAATCCATGCCTAAACGAACCTGACTCGATCCATGCCTATAACTTGACTCATCCATGCCTATAACTCTGACTCATCCATGCATATAACCTAGACTTATCCATGCCTAAACCAACTTGACTCATCCATACCTATAACCTGACTCGATCCATGCCTATAACTTGACTCGATCCATGCCTAAACCAACCTGACTCCATCATGCCCAACACACCTACTTTCCATCCATATCAAAGTAACAAACCCATATCTCATCTAACACAAGCCATAAAACCAATATCTCATAAACATATTAACACATCGCAAAATTCCATGAATCTCATCATATAAATCAATAAATGTGTATCTCAAAATACATGTCTATCTCATCATGGCCATAATCTCAAAAATGTCGCAAGCCGATATACAATACAAAATGTCATCGGCATGCAGGCCGGTCTCATATATACACAAAGAAGGAATGAATCAATACAAAAATCTTTGGCATGCAGGCGGTATATGCTCACAATATACAACAAAATCACTCATACATCCTCACTATCTTTGGCACGTAGGCCAGTATGCGATCAAAAATACAAAAATCTGCGGCACACAGCCGACATATATATCACAAATAATCACTACTATACATCAAAAATCAGGGCGGCCGCGTATCAGACATCTCACCGGATGTCCTCCATCTCTGTGTCCCCCACACCCTTGGCCTCCTGTGCCCCAGCTGACACATCACCTCGCTCACGGTTCTTTGTGCGCTAGTGGCCTCACCCCTCGATCGGGCCTCGAAGCTCGCTTGCCCTCTCCGTGCTCTCCACACTATGTGTGCGGGATCTTGTCCTCTCACTTTGGATGCTCGCTGTGTGCCTGTACTCTCCATATGAGAGGAAGTCTATCCCATCTACCATGAGCTGGTCCTGATAGTATCGCACCTCACCTAGGGCATCCAGCAGCCTAGATATAGGCACACCGGTCAGTGAAGGTCCCATAAGTCTCGGCCTCAGTATTCGATCTACGCCGGCGTGAATCGGGACCAGCTCCTCTGCGCTGTGGAGGTGCCCCTCTACCATGTGCTGTGGTGGTGCCTCCCCTATCCTCGTGCTTCTATATCTGGCGTGTAAGACCCGGGCTGCAAGCTATGTCTCAAGCTATGGCCAAATGACCTTGTAATCCTACCACCTAAGCCTGTAGGGCTGCCACCTGACCATCTCTGTCCCCATCTCCTCCATCACCTCCACCCTCTCCCCTCCACCATCTCGGGCCTCTGATGGCCACTGTACCCATAGCTCCGCTACCTCTACCTCTCGACCCCTCAACCGCATCTACAAAAGATACCTATTTGCATGATCAATGTCGTTACTTGCCCGTGTAGGGCGTCTCTCTGCACTGTCACGGTAGTTAAATCTTTGCTCGGTCCTGCGGTATGATGCTCAGTAATTAAGCCGCCCACCACTACCTGTACCCATTTGTGCATCTCGGCGTCATTAATTCACCCATCCACTGCTACTCCTCCTCCTCTCTGCGGCACTGTAGGCTGTGGTAGAGGGAGAGGCCTCTCCACGTTATGTCTCTAATACTGTGGGAAGGGCGGAGGAATATTCTGTACGAGCCCGAACTACCATCAGACCACATCGCCGACCGGGATCATGTCATCCTCCTGTGGGCATGGTGACCACTGAATCCACCTCTCGAGTGGAGCTCAGGCTAGCTCTCATGCATGTGCCTATATGAGGGGAATCCCACATATGGCCTCCAGATAATGTCCACTCTGGACAACCCCTCCAACAACTGCCAAAAATGGGCCACATCATATGTCGGCCTATCTGACCTCCACTCTCCTGCAACCGACACCCATCTCCTATATCCTAACCGCACACATCTGGGTGGGAATGCATCTGCTTGAGGCATCCCTATTGGTTGAAGACAGACTATGTGCTCGTAGGCCCAATAGTGCAGTATAAATGTACAACACAGCAAACTCATGTAGCCGCCCATACGCCCACAGCTCCCTATAAAGCTACACCAAGAATTTTAGTGCCCAGGAAAACCATGTCTCATGCACCATCATGTCATGGAGCACCCCCATCAATGATCCGGGAAATCATCCACCCTTTGCATCATGTAGTGCATAGTAGCACACTTCCTCCATCAATAAAACTACTAGCCTCGTCTCATCTAGACGCCAGGTACATCTCGCTATAACTCAAATCGCTATGGAAGCTTAACTTCACCACACCCTCACCAAATACAGTCCCGATCAGCTCCTTTAAGGCCTCGGAGGAGATAGAATACACCTGTGCCCCTAATATGGGTAACCTCATAATTTGGAACACGTCCTCCAGGGTGATGGTCATCTCACCCGTAAGAAGGTGGAATGTGTTGGTCGCGGAGTCCCATCTATCGATGAGTGTGACCATCAAACTAGGTTGCCAAACAACATGTTGGTAGTGCCGAATAACGCTCAAGCCCACTTTGCCTCCACATCTTTGCCGCAGCTCTAACGGGCTCATTGGCCACACAATGTCACGATAGTGGTGGAACCACTCGTCTCGCATATACAACTGCGATCGACCCTGCATCCAATCCAAAGCACAACATTAATCTACCTTTACCATGACCTTATTCATCACTTATCATTACCTACCACCCTATTTTACCTTACCCATCCCAACCACCTAACCTACATCATTTTTGGACCCTTTTACCTAAAAACTTGATCGTGCTTGGTTCCTCCTAATCGACCTCGGTCACCCTTAAACCGGCATCGGTCACCTATTTGGTGATCAATACTAGTTCAACTAGACCAACCACGGTTACCACGTAACCGGCATCGGTCACATGTTAGGTGACTGATCCTGGTTCAACCCGATCGATGCCTACCAAGCTTGACTGACACCGGTCACTATCACGGAAAAATCCGTGACTTCCCAAACCCCCCTTTTTTGTAAAACCTCCCACCTATCCCTTTTACCCCACCTACACTAACCTACATTACCCCAAAACCCCTACCCACCCCACCTATCTAATTTCCTACCCCTCCCCCTTTTTTTGCCCATTTTTCCCCCATACCCGATTTAACTTTTTCCCACCCACAAATACAAAAACCCACCCAAATCCAAAAATAAACAACCCTTACACCCTCTACTCTATCTAATTAACATTAAAGAGTTAGGTGCTTACCTTGTTGCACTACCACCATCTTAGTGGCACGTCTGGCCGCTATGCTGTGGTCCGCCCGATCCCTCTCCTGCCTCTGCCATCACCGAATATCTACCCACACACTCCAACCAATCGAATCCCTTGCTAAGATCTCGTGGACCTGCTACTACTCAAACCAACCACTATCAGCTCACTATCCTGTTTCCTCTTGATGCTTTTCTCACGTTTCTCTCTTTCTGTCTTTTCTTCACTTCGTAATTCACAAATGAAAAATAAACACACGGATTTTTGTTTTTATACCAAACCCGACCTAACCGACATTGGTTCCCCTTGACCGGCATCGATCTCGTGCCCTACCTAATCACACGGTTAATCCTATACCGATGTCGGTTATCCATGATCGCCATCAGTCACCTTGACCTACACATTTCCCTTACATTGCCATTTTGCCCCACCCTCTACCTTGCTCTTTACCCCAAACCTTTACCCAACGCATTACCTTACCGTTCCTAACCTCATCATTTACTACCTCCATTTTTCCTCCTTTGGGGACTCATTATTTTACCCTTGCCTCGGCCTTACCCGTGCCGTGATCTCGATATTTGGACTTGGACCATTACTAGTGACCTTTGACCTCATGTGTTCGCTATACCTTGCGGCACTGTTACCTGTGTTGATTGACCCAATGACCTTACCTAGCCTATTCGCGTGATCAAGTTTATCCCGACCCTACCTTTAGTGTACCGAACATACCTAAACGTTCCTGCACCTAACCTATGTTGTGCTTCTAGACCTTATCCTATACCCTAGATACCGGATTCACTTCAACCTTGTTTGGATAAACCTATCGACCTTAGACGATGTAGAGTTTGCTTGCTCTTTAACTCGGTAGTGTGTTTCTGCGGTTTATACGTGTGTGTGCATTTGAATGTTTACTACCTTTGACCACTGCCCATTACCTATATTGCCCGAGTAGATATTTCAATCCTTTTCCCCGTACCCACTTACCTTTTCCTCACATTTACCTTTTATCAAACCACTCACTTTGCTTGACTGTTGCCTCGTCGCTTCTGGTTTGAGGGGATCACCTTTACCCTCACATGGGGCAACCACATCTTATTTTTGTTAGCGTTGCTTACCAATACAAGCTACGCAACAAAAGCGAGCAAAATGTAGACACTAAAATTAGGTCACATTCCCCTTTTGTCCCTCGACATATAAGCACCCTTTATTACATTTACCTAACCATGACCCCCTTCACCCCACTAATATTAATTTAATTGAATTAATGCATTATCCTTACTATATTTATTATTTAAATATCTTATTTAAATAATATCTACACATCTGATTCACTTAGACACATCACCAAGCCAACTCAACCTAAGACCTATTCTTAGCAAGTTACCATAACTAACTAAGACTTACCCAAGCCCTAAAAATCAATGCCTACATTCCCTCTAGCCACATTCTTGCATGCTCATAAGAAGCTCCCAGTCCTAATTCGCGGGATGACGACACGAAATCGACAAAATCAGGAGGATCTCCCTAAGTTTAGTGAACCTAGGAAATCCAACCTTGACCGATGCCACTACCCTAACCATCGCCGGTTAAGCCGGACCGCCATCGGTTACCCCTTTTAACCCAAAACAACCTTATTCTCAAGGTTCGAACTTGGAATTTGGAAGTTGGCAAACATTGGGAGAAATTTGACGAGCAAGAACAAATCTCAGAGAGATAACGCATCTTTAGAGAGCCAATTCCAGCAAAAACTCACATCCAAGGAAGGAGATTGAGCATCTTCTCCTGCACAGCTAACCCAACCACGATCTGATCTATCCAAGCAAAGAGGAGTGTGCATGCAGCCCATGCAGAAGCTTTTCTTTAGTTGGTGATCAATTCAGCCCTTCAAACCCATCATCAACACCTCCATCCTTCACACACAGACCTTTAGGAACGAAATCCAAGTAAGTATAACATCATACTTGTCTGGTTTATTTTGTTACATCATTATTTTATCACCCATTGTTTATCTTGCTCCCTATTGAGCTTCTCCAAGATTTTCACCTCCATAGACCCATTAAAAACTCACAAAACCTATTCCAGGTCACCCAATACCTTGTCCCGACTAACCAAAATCCTTTGTACAATCACAAAGGAGACCAAAACCCTATTCTGTGACATTTCCGATCTCACAAAGAATGGCGCGCCGATTATACCTAACATGCTATCGGTCACCCCTAACCGACGCCGGTCTCTATGTTTGCCCACAACCTTAAACAGAGACCTACCCACCTAATTTTACCTCACCCTCACTCACCTATGACCTACTCGAGACCTTTATCAAACCTGCAGAACCCAAAACCAACCATTTGACCTGTGGATTCTATTCTAGCTTATCCTGTTAGATTAGATCTATTTTCTTATTGTGTTTTAAGTGAGATACCTAAATCATTTTAAAATAACAATAGGATTTACTTTATTTACAACATTAATTTGTTTAAAACAGTGGACTGATAGCCATCTAGGAAGTATCATACTTCCCGATCTAGCTCACGCTAGGCAGTTCATTGCCCATATTGTTTAATTCCTTCTGGTGGTCTTGTTTTCATTACAGGTAGTTCCTCCTAGCCAAAAGGAAGCTCTCATGGTTAGTTGTGGATTTGGAAGTCATACATGTGCAACAACCCATCAACCGACATTTGAATAGGTATTCCTCCTACACCCATTACCCTATCTGTTTTGTCAACAATTCAAAGAAACAATCTAAGAAAAAGGTGAAACACCTTCACGAGCCATCTCTCTCCTCAACACCATCCATTCTGCAATATCACACTTTGTTTCTCTATCTCCCTCTCACGTGCCTCATTTTACTTAAGCTACATTTCTTCTCTTTGTCCCTCTACCGCTAGGTCCGACATCCTTCACCAAACCTGCTCCCGCTCCCGCGCATGGTAGGGTTTAGCTAGCCATTGGCTTTTCTTCCAAGTTCGGGTTACCATCAAGATCTTGATTTCCCGGTGGAATGCCTTGCAAATAAGTTTCCTTGGGATAACGTAAAAGCGGAACTCACCACCTCCGGGCATGAGTAAGTGGAAATTAAGTACTCTAAAATATAGCTATTTAGAACACGATGGAACCAAGTGTCCATAACATGCATCCAAATCAAATCAGCATCATAAAGGGCTTGAAATTATTCCTACGTCTAGAAAAGTGTATGATACCTCCAATTCCTTTTAGACACATAAGCAACCAGCCACTAGTACATATCTACCGAAAAGATAATAAAGAAGCTCTCATACAAATAGTCATACAAACTCTCTGCTCCACCCACGCGCGTGCGTCAAACTCAAATCCAGTCTTTGAACCTCCAGCGTACTCTTCTTCCATATAATTTATCCACTCCTCAACACTTGCCAAAGTCAACTGATATGTCTTCATCACGAAACCTCCTGAAAACAATGAAAAGAGGTCCTCGACAACGGAACCAATGATGCAAATAGAATCTACTATGAATAACCTAGGCATGCTAACACATCACCACTGAGCCGAGTTGAGTGCTCTTAAAGCACTTAAAGGTACCAGGCCCCTCTTTAGATTTTCTTGTGCTTGATGTTAGTGTGATGAAGATAAGTCATATTTAGTTCCATAAATAAACATAAACATTCTACAGTGCATAATCCAAATCTAGATCTTAGAGAATCATGAACTAAACAACAACTGTAATAAGATTAACCATACATGAACCAATTTCAGTTATGTCTAACACCATTATCCAGCCAATATCATTCATTACATTAAACATTGTAGAAACGAAAAATCTTCTTACGTTATAAAGTATCATCATAAGTCATGCACATATCAAATCCAACAACATAACTCTACAATAATTCACACACTAGTCTCTCTCTAAACTACATAGTTCAATACATATTTATAGAGGTGGGGAATTTCCTTCACCACCTCGTGCGCTTCTAAAAATATATCACATGTTGATAATAGCCATGCAACTTTACAATAACATGCACACATGTAAGTGCACTAATAATAGATGTCCTATAGTTAATCGGAAGAAGTAATCTTATTATTAACCACAACCATGCATGGCACTTATCACCACTCATTCCCAAAATACCATTTACATGTTGCACAAGTCTCTATCCCGATGTGTGTTGTGCACGCTATCTCCGAATATAACATGTATCCATAAAAAATGGCCAAGTCCGAACCAATTGTTCGGCATGCGTTTCCTTTCCTATCATTCCTCGCTTCAAATGTGCCTTGTTCTGCATGTGTATTCTTTGTGTGTTTTCTCCTTAGAACAATATTTAGTTTTCTCAACAAAACCCGCATGGTATCGTGACGATCATTATTGTAAATATCACCAAGTTCGCAGACACGATATTGAAAAATGTAGAACTTTTAAAGATATTTTCCAAAAAGTCATTGATCAAGGCGATCTTCAAGTGGAAAATCCTAATGCATATCCTAACCAACCACTTGACATATTTAAACAACCATTCCCCAACCACACACCAACAAGTCAAGCCACCACTTCTTCTACATCCCAAGCACCCAAAACTCATACCATAAACACACTCTATACCATTGACAAAGATCCTACCCCATCAAAAATTCACCTCCTTCATCAACTATCACTTCCACCTCTTTAGACATTGTTCCTAGATCTGCAAGCCCATTAACACTTATCTCCATAACTGATTCTTGCATCTGTAAGAACATTAAGACTTATCCCCATAATCGCACCAATCATGCCGACATCTATTCCTACATCCACACTGCTTCCATGTAGGTCACATCTTCCCCATTCACAAGCATATCAATGATGCCCCTTGAAACATTTATGAAATAACCATCCCCACCTAATTCTACATATACCATTAATTCTACGCCCGTATCTATTTCATTACCTATTCCATCTACTTCATCACTTATCACATCCACTTCATTAGATTCAACTACTTTATCCACATCTATTCCACCTTTACCCATTATACCATCCTTGGCATCAATCTCAGTTCCTCTTGATGTAGTTTTACCCATACCCACCACATCAACTATTGTGACCACATCTACATCATCCCCTCCTTCCACATCACTCTCATCATTTGAAGAATTTTTGAAAGAACTTCAACTTACAATGAATTCAAGTGATCTTCCCATCTCATCTACACAATCAAACACTTCCACATCAAACTAATCTTTGCCTTCTTTAGACATCGTCATGTAAAAATTAATCCCCTCACCTATATCAACCGCAACACCACCTTCAGACCATCTAGTGGAGATTGTTGTCATCCCTCCCAAGGGTCTTTCTTTACTAACAAAATCCAGAACCCTTTGAACATTTCCTCAAAGGTCTCTTTCATGTCCTCACAAGAAAATTGACATCCCCCCACCTAAGATCAAACAATCTAATGCCACATCATCTATCTTAGGACCACATCCATCTCTTCTAGGACTAGCCCCTTCATCAAAAACACTTCAACCCACCAATCAACCCAAGCCAAAACCATCCAACGCTTCTTCTTCTAGAACATCAATCATCACCAAAACTAAAACCAAGACATCAAAACCTTGAAATACTCCAACTCCACTCTCGACATCCAAATCATCTCAAACATCCATTTCTTCTTCCAAGACCAAGAATTCTCACAAAGACAAGGCATCTCCTAATACTTTGGTTAAATCATATGTGGAGGTCCTCTCACACTTACTTAAAATTTCTGCCATCACGCTTCCACCTATTAAGGCCTTTGACCTAAATAGAAAGAAGACACCATGGTTCGATTCCAACCTCATTTATGCCTACCATCATACCGCTGGACATGACACCGAACATTACAAAGCACTCCAAACCATTTCCCACAACATGATTGAGGAAGATGACCTTCTTCATAAGGCGGACCAATCTTATCCTTGCACATCCATTCAAACATCTACACCTACGACCTCATCCATCCAAATGCAAAAGTCACCTTATTCTAAACGAAGTTTTGTTGTCATCCCACCTCCAAATGACAATTATTCTAAGGATGGTCCCCCTTTATTCATCAATGCTGCTCAAATAGCCACTCGATTTGGTCCACATGAGCCTAAGTCGACACCCTAATCAAAATCCAAGACCTTTGTCACCATTCCTCCTCCTAAGGAGTTCACCTCATCATTAAAACCTAAGGTTTCTATCTTAGCTACGCTTTAGCCTATTAAACAAAGTATCGTCAAACAACTTCATCAGGCCCTAGTTAAGATGTCTCTTTACGAGCTCATTCAAAGCTTGCCATACCATATATAGGCTCTTATTGACACTTTGAAGCATATTCGACATCAAGTGACGAGGCTCAACCCTTTGTATCTCTCGTAGGATCACTTACAACTTCTGTGGCTATCTCATTTGATGATGGTGAGATTCCAGACATCAAACCAAAAGAACATGACCTTCCACTTCTCATCACGGTTAGGATTAATGATAATTTCATTTGACGATCCATGATAAATAATGGGAAAGCATTAACATCATCCCATCACATACCTTTGATTAACTTAAGATCCAAAATCCACCATCTCCTAAACACCCACGGTCCTTCGTACCTTCAACAATACTATCGCTCCCACCTTGGGAACATTTGTTCTTCCTATCCGCATTGGTGAGAAGCTCCTCCATGAGGTATTTTACATCATAGAAGGATAATTTCAGTACAATTTTCTCCTTAGATGACCTTGGATCTGCGCTATGTGTTGTATCCCCTCTACACTTCATCGCTGCCTTAATTACGAGCATGAGGGGAAGAACTTGACACTTACCGAGAATTCTCCTCCCTTCCAAATGTATAACATGACCTATCGACACAACAATGTCCTCATTCCTAAGAACGATTCATCTGTGCCATCCATCAACTCATCCATTTCTTCATCCAAACTTCCTAACGATGACTCCCTAGATAAAGTAATGGACAAAATCACGCTGGGGAGTATTGTCTTCTTACACTCAACACATTTCCCACTTGTCACTATCTCGGTAAACTTGACCAAGATCCAATATATCAACCCAATTTTGGGGATATTATTCCTTTTGGCCCTCCATATATTTGAGCAAACCTCATCTATGGTGGTTTTGACATCCCTTCTTCTCACATCACTTTGATTATCCACACGCCAAACCTTATATTGGTGGTTTTGGCTTCCTTAAAAATCCATCCTTTGCCCACACCTATCTCCACTGCGCATGGAAGGGATTCAACATGGGATGTTATGAGCATGGGCCACATGGCCTTATTATTTATCAGTTCCATGCAAGCCTCATGAAAATTTTAGGTTAGGCTATCATGAGTAGCTGTGTGACCCCATTCTACCATCTGAGATGTGCATGGACATGCCTTCTCCATCTTCACCATCCCATGAGTCCATGGATATAGATGACATCATATATATTACCTTTTTAGTCTCCACCATCACTTTGGGATCGGTCACTTATCAATGTGAAATTAGACTAGGTCCCTTCCCCTTTGCCATTTGGAGATGATAAAAGAAGATTGTTCTACCATCGACATTATTTAGTGTACTAATGACGACACCATTCTTTCCCACATGGGGAAGAGGATTCTTATCTTCATAAGACCTTACCATTTGACACATGCATTCTTCTCAATGAAGCCACCATCGACATCAATATTGGGACTCCCCAGGAATATCACATCCTCAAGGTAGGTCAATCTCTTGATCCACAAAATCTTGAGTCTTTCATCGCAATCCTCTCACATCATAGCTAGGCATTCACATGGTCATGCTCATACATACCAGTCTTGATCCTCCTATCTTCATTCACAATATTATCACCTTTCATAATGCAAAATTGGTTAAGTGGAAGCTTCATTGCATGCACCCTTGAGTTACTCTCCTTATTAAAGAGGAGTTGCAACATCTTCTTTCAGCCCATTTCATCATCCCCATTGACTATCCCCAATGGGTTTCTAACATTTATGTATCGCTAAAGTGACTGGAAAGCTTCGTATATACATCGAATTTCAAGATCTCAAACTTGTTTGCCCTAAAGTTGACTTCCTCTTATCTACATCGATCAACTTATGGATCTTACCATAGGTCATGAGATGCTTTCTCTTATGGATGGTTTTTATGGGTATAATAAAATTCTCATCGCACCAAAGGACCAACATCGGACCTCATTCATCAATCCTTAGGGCACCTTTTGGTACCAAGTCATGCCCTTTGGTTTGAAAAATTCCATTCTACCAATCAAGGGGCCATGAATTACATATTTCATGATCTCATCCACAAAACCATATAAGATTATGTCGATGACCTTTTAGATAAACATCGACATGACCATCTTAATGTTCTCGAAGTCCTTTTTGAGCATCTTATTCATTTATTCCTTCATCTTAATCCAACCAAGTGTGTATTTGGAGTGTTAATTGGTAAACTGATTGGCTTTATTGTATCTATTAAGGGCATTTAAGTTGACCCCTCAAAAATCAAAGTAAACATTAAAATGTTTCCTCCCTCTAATCTTAAACAACTTTGTAGTCTTTAAGACCGACTTCAATCGGTCTGCCATTTCATCTTGCAACTTTCTTCGATCATTTCCAACCCTTTCATCACCTCCTTTGTAAAGACACAGACTTCAATTGGGATCATAACTATTAAAAGGATTTTGATGATCTTAAACAATATCTTTTGTCTCCACTAGTGCTTACACCTCCACATGAGGGGGAGCCTTTTATCTATACATCTCCATTACTGATCATGCTCTAGGGGCTATGTTAGCACATCGTGATGACCAAGGTCATGAGTAGGCCATTTATTACATCAATCACACCCTCCATGATTATAAGACTCACTACACTGAAGATGAAAAGCTGTGTTGTACCCTCTTCTTCGCCACCTCTAAGCTTTGACATTATCTTCTCAACCATAAAACTTACATCGTTACTAGATTTCATCTTCTTAAGATGATGCATTCTAAACCATATCACAATGATCGCATCACTCGATGGCTCATGCTCATGATTGAGTTTGACCTTGAGTTCATTTCTCAAAAATCTATTAAGGGACAAGCTATCACAGACTAATTAGCTGAAGCCCTCTTCCTAGTATGCATCTTCCTCACGAGCAGTTTCCAGATGAATCCATCAATCACTTTCACCATGAGGAGGATACCCTTAAGATGACCCTCTTCTTTGATAGTTCTAAGTGCCAATAAGGGGGAGGTGCCAAGTCATTCTCTTCCCTCCTGGGGATGCTCCTATTCCCCTCGCAAACAAGCTCAATTTTGAGTGCACAAACAACATGGTAGAGTATGAAGCCCTCATCTTAGGTCTTGAAACTACTTCCTTTCTTGGTGTTCAAATTCTTGACATTTATGGAGATTATGAGCTTATCGTCAAACAAGTTACGGGTGAATATCAATGTAAAAATGATACCCTTAAAAATATAGAGATATTGTCCTTCTCCTCCTTGAGGCTTTTTATATTTACAATATCCAAACCATTCCTCGATTGTCCAATCATTTCGCTGATATGATGACATCCCTCATAGCTCTTATCCCATGGACAACGAAGAATCCAAAATTTTTGTTGTCATTCATCATAGTGATTGACCATTCCATGACCTACCTTGTGTTAATCTTGTTGAATCCAGTTCTTTGGATCTTTGGTATTCCCAAATTTTTGATTATCTATCCAAATCCATCATTCCATCTGATCTATCCAAGAACGCAAAGAGGTATTTCCTTCAACACGCTAATCGATATGTTATCCTTGGCGACATTCTTTATAAGCATGGATTTGATGGTATTCTCCTTCGATGCCTTAAATCCCATGAATCTTCTCGTGCTATCCAAGAAGTCTGTGATAGTATTTGTGGTGGACATTTTAGTGGCTTAGCCATTGCTAAACATGTTCTTCATCTTGGCTATTACTTGGTATATGCAATGGAAAGTTACAAAAGCTATGGAATGAGGCTAAAGAACCTCAAAGCTTTGCTAACTCAACTATGCACCATGGGATAAGAGATAAACAAGAGTTAATCCTATACATGCATCATAAATTTTACAAAAACATCAAAAACCTAGCATATATACTACTCTCTACTCTTTATATTACTTAATTAAGAAATTGAACCTAAAAGATCAACTTAGAAATCAAAGGTGTGATTAGTTGTTTTATGGTTCTCAAGCTTTCAAGAATGGAGTCTCACCATTAATGGCTTCAAGGCCAATGGTTCTCTCTATTTACTCAAAACTTGGATTATGGATGCAAATGGAGGTTATTAGCTCAAGATCAATGAAGGGAGTAAGTTTAAGATCAAATGTCTTATAGCTTAAAGCTAATACAAATGGAATCCCAAAACTAGGTGTTCTTAGTGTTAATAAGATATCCTAGGTGTGAAGGTGTAAGTTGAATGGGTAGGCTTAGCCTTGTATTTATAGTTTTTGGTTTGGAAGAATTTGGAATTTGGGTGCATGTGGGACTAAAGCTCAAAAATCACTTTAGGATTAGATTAGGATAAACATGCTTTAGGCTTAGTTAAGCTTGGTTTAGGCTAGTTAAACTTTGATTAGCAAGTGATTAGAGACTCATTGAGAGTTGGGAGGGGTCTGGATAACCAATTGTGACTGATAGATAGCCTACGAAGCCAATAGAAGTGGTCTAAAGAGAACTAGGGAGGTTCTGAATGGTCGAAAGGAGGAATGTTTAGCTAATAAGAGATATATTAGCCAAATAAGCTGATTATAAGAGGAATACGAGTGAGAAGGTGTCGTAAATGGGCATCCAAGAATCGAGTGAATAATAGGGTTGATTAACGAAATGTCGTCAATCGGTTGAATTGGAGGAAATGCTAGGTGTAAGCATATTTTAGGTGTCTACAACTAGCCTTCCCTTAACCATGAATGTTGCGAGTATGTTAAGAAATGTGAAAAATGTCAGTAGCATTCCAATCTTATTCACATCCCTAGTCAAGCCTTGTAGTTGGATCAAGATCTTTGACTCGTCTCACAATTGGGTCTTGATCTCATTGGTCTTATCAATCCTTAATCTTCACAACAACATCACTCCATCATCACTGTAACTGAATACTTCACCAAGTGGGTGGAATCAATTCCCCTCACCTCCACTAAATATGGTCCAATTATTAACTTTATCTACTAGCATATCATTTTCCATTTTGGTGTTCCTCATAAACTCATCACGAGATAACGAAAAGTCCTTTAAAAATAAAGATCTCAAGAAAATTTGTGACTCATTCAATATCCAACTTAGTTTCTCTTCTCCATATTATCCTCAAGCTAACGGCCAAGCCAAAGCAACTAATAAAACCCTTAGAAACATTCCTACAAAACTACTAACCAATTAGGTCGTAGTTGGCACCTTCATAGAAACCCAAAATTGGGTCACATCCCCTTAACCCCTTTCAATCGAAATATTTTACACATATATCTAACCACGACCTCTTTTGATTAATTACATTCATCACTATACCTACTCGTGCCCCTGTGCACACATTTTAATTAATTAAATTACTTTAATTATTTAATTACCTACCTCACCCCTCCACCTCACCTATCCCACTCACTTAGAACCCATTCTCTAGCTTATTAATTAACTAGGACTAGGTCTATACTTATCCTAACTAATTAAGACTTAGTCTAGCCCTAGTAATTAACTCCCATAACTCCAACAAAGATTCTACTTATCTCGGGGCGTAATTTATCACTTAAGACCCGAATTTAAAATATCAATCATGCCAAAAATAGAAAACATCAGGCTATTTTTGTAACCTTGACCTATTTACCCTAACCGAGGTTGGTTTTTCCTCAACTGGCGTTGGTTACCTAACCGAAAATTGGTCACTTTATATAGATTTTCACAACTCTTCACATGGGTTGGTCATTCAGTTGTTGGAGCCTTATTGCATTCAAGCTCAAATCTGCAAGCCTTTTGGCATCAAGACAAAAAACACACAACCATAGTGGAAGACAAGCAATCGAGTAACCTTCCAGAGCATTGAAATACTCATGGGAGCACACAAGTTGCACTTTGTCGTGACACTTGACTTAGCCATCTCTTCTCTGATCAACCACCAACCATCTCCATTCACAGGATCTGCAAAATACCAAGTAAGTATTGTGATATTCATCATTTGTGCTTATTCAAGTGTAGATCTCTTGCTTCTTTCTGTATTTCATTTCTTCCATTACCCACATATCACCTTCTTCCCACCAACCCACTTTTCAACCATCCCAAGCCTTTTCATCCTTCTTAACCTCTTTGTCAGCATTCCTGAGTCTTCTTAGCCATATTACGACCCTATCCACACCACCCTCACTCCTGTGTAATCATAGAGAGGCTAAAAATCCATTTTTAATAGTTTATCACCTATTGCCCCTACCGAGCATCGGTTACACGACTACCTTTGGTTCTTTCCCTATACCGACATCGGTCACACTGACCGATACTCTCTCGTGGCTAATAATATTCTTCACCAACTAGCCTCCCATTCACCCAAACTCATCCCAGACCTCAACCCACCAACCTCATACCCTCCTACAGGACCTCTCCGGACCTTTTTGACTTGAACAAACCCTAGTTCTAATTATATTTAGTGTTATATTCGATATCTAGCATAAAATCTAATTTTATTGTGTGTATGAGAAACCTAAATCACTACATTACAATAGGACCTATTTATTTCAGTTTCATATTTACATTAAATTGTTATTAAACAATGGATTGACAACCTTTCTAGGAAGCACCACGCTTCCTAGATCTAGCATACGCTAGGTAGTCCACTATCTTGTGCTATTTAATACTCCTTTTGTGGTCTTTCTTTGCATTTACATGTAGTCCTTCCCAGACAAAAATGAGCTCTCTACATTCGGCTTGGATAACGTCAACAACGTGCACATTCTACCTTCCACCTTCACTTCACAAGTATTCCTCCTCACCTTTACCTTATCTATTTTGGTCACACGTACGCAAATTATTGGTGAAACATTTTGGCTTGCCCGTTGGACCCTTTTTGGGTTTCTTTTGCATTATTCATTCTTAGGGAATTATTGTGTGTTTATTTCATTTTGAAAGAGTTCACACTAAATTTTCTCCTTGGGAACATTCTTCTTCTTCTAATTGTCTTAGTGAAATTTGTATTTTGGATTAAAAAGAACACTTCTTTTTATTTTGTATTACATTAGTGAATGTCATACTCTTGACCTGTTCATTATTTGCTACATCCAATTTCATTTTTCGATTTGGGTTTAAAACTTGTGCACTTGCATTATGAGTTTGTTGCATTATAGCTCACTTAAATTTAATTGCAACCTATATGTTGGAGGTCATGACCAACTGATGGTTGGTGAGAATGAAGCATAACTCACTTTGTGCACACACTCCCTAAACCAAATCACTGAAATAAACAACTCATTGCTTAAACATCTTCTTTCCCGACAATTACCGTTAATGACTAATAATTAGATTAGTGGTAGATCTAGCTGGTGTTCTGACTAGTCATCATATTAGAGTAGGGCCTCATGTATTGCAAAGTATATATTGGGGACTCTAAGCCAAAATTTACCTGAAACCAACCATAGTTGTCAGTTTCTATAGGGCACCTTCGTTGACCAAAAACTCTATTCTACTTACAGTCAGTCCTAAATGGCATAAGCCACACAACATAAAATCTACTGACTTAGGATTTTTGGCATGTTTGTTATCTTTTTCTTGTCTTGTGTTTTGAGTTGTAAGGCACATTCTTCTTCTTTTTCTTTCCTACACACCCCATCATTACAATTGGTGTATTCCGACTCTGTTTCTGAGTGTGTTTGGACTTTTTATTACCATACTCCATTTTTGGGTTGGTATTATTTAACTTAATCACCTACGATTTAGTTTTTCTTCACTTTCTCAGTTTCACAAGAACTGTAGACATCGGTTTTACTCGACCGACATTAGTTATAGTTTGTTTTGGTAATCTTGCCCAAAGTAGTGTTTTTATCAAATTTAGTCATCTTCAATTGTTCATATTTGTCATTCCTTACATCCTCGAGTCTCTATTACCACCAAAACGAGATCTCGCCATTTGGTTTTACATTTATCATTCCCATTTTTTCAAATATATTAGTCATTCACAGTAACCAACATCAGTCCAACAACCATAATCGGTTACCTTCTCATACGGATATCGGTTCATTGACCAACATCGGTTCTTGTCTATTTTGGTAATTTTTCCCAAAACAATATTTCATTCACCTATAGTCATCTTTGGTGACTTATCTGTGTCTTTTTTGACATTTCTGGGTCTCTGTTACCAACAACAAAACTCGGTTTTATCTAATTTGTATTTCTCACTTTAGATTTGCAAACCTATCATTCATTCATAGTAACCAATGTTGGTCCAACGACGAGCATCGGTTATCACCTTACCGACCTTGGTTACCCTACCGACGTCGATCTCTGTGTTTTTAATTTTTGTCAAAATAGTGATCAAATTACACCTTCCGATTTATTCTACTATCAATTTCGTATTTCTTGAACCATATGCAGAACTCGGATCACCTATTCTTTCTTTATTCACATGGTTTTGAATCATCACCAAGTCAACGCCTTAGTTTTTCATGCTAGTTGCCAACTATTACCTCCTAGTCCCTCACCACCCTCCATCTCATCACCCATGGACCCCAACGCTCCTCCCATCATAGCTACAGGTGATAAGGAATTCAAAAATTCTGGATCACAACCCCATAACCTTGCAGTATTACCTAGCTCATTCTTCCACCCATGATTCATTAGGACAACTCTTATATAAGGTTCATGTCTCCATTTCTCTTGCTATCACACCCACTTCTATATTAGCTAGCACTAGAGTAGAATTACCTGCTACTACCTCACCATCTATCATCTTAGAGATATTCCCTACATCATCGGTATTTGTTACACCTACAACATCTATCACACCTACGACATCCACTTCCCCATCATCCGTGGATCTTAGTATAGTGATTCCCATCTCATCAGTCCCTATTACTTTGTAACCTCTAGTTACGTCGACCCCATTTCAGAGCCTAGTCATGTCCATACCTGTTACACTGCCACCTATCGCTACAAGGGTCTCGACACAGATCCCTCCTACCTATACCATGTCTTAACCACCACCTGTTGCTTATACTTCCTATTTAAGGTATGTACCATCATCATCTGCTGCTACCTACATTCCACCTTCTCAGTTCTCCTACTCAACACCTCCATACATTGAGTACCACCCATGTCTTATTCATCATATCCACCTCCCTATACCATGGGAGGTGCCCCATAGTCTAATCGACCATGGATTTGCTTAAAATGATGATGGACAAGATGTAGACTCTTGAAGCATCTGTTTACTGGCTCCCAAACACATTGACCTATGATGATATTTGTAATGAGCCTATTCACTTTTCTATTCCAATTCATCCCTACCCTGCACATTGGGAAATGCCAAAATTTAACCAGTTCAATAGCAAGGAGGATCTGCAACAACATTTGTGATCCTTTAAACACATATGTTATCTCATTTCCCATGATGACACCTTTCTTCTCCAAAATTTCCCAATTTCCTTGACAAGACTGGCCTTAGATTGGTATAGTGCTTTACCCAGAACTCTATCTTTTCATTTAATCAATTAGCTCAGGCCTTTCTTGATCATTTCTCCATCAACATTGTCAAGAAGGTTACCATGACTAACTTGTATTCAATATACCAATATGATGATGAGTCTATCATAGACTTTTTCATGCGTTGGTGAATCCTTATTAACCAACTTGCTTTCCAATTGCCTCAAACTAAACTTATAGAGTTATTCACTAGAGCTTGTGCTCGTCACATCTCTCCAACTCTCCAAGTCCAAAATTCTGAATGTTTGATGAGGCATTCACAATGGCTCGGAAGCTTGAAACCCATGCTATCAAAGAGAAGAAATTACAATTGTGTAGCAAGGGTGCTCCCTTCAAACCAAACGACTCTTCTTCTTCTTCCAAATCACAAAACAACCATTCAAACAATCATTCCAAAGTGAAAGGATCTACCAACGCAGTAGTCCTGAAAAGTTGGTCCATCTCATCCATCCAACCAACCAAAACCATCTTCTACTCTCTCTCCTATTCAAAGTTTTCAACATAAATACAAACAAATATGCTATACTCCCATAGGGGAACCTTATTCCTTTGTGCTAGAAAAGTTGTTGAAAGTAGGAGCTATTGTTCTTCCACCAATCAAACCACATACTAGTTTTGATCCTTCCCGTCCCTTGCCTGCATGGTATAAATAAAATGACTATTGTAATTACCATCATGTTAGGCTCCATAATGATGGCAACTGTAAAAAAATCAAGAATATCGTTCAAGAAATGATAGATAATGGAGATCTCGTTCTTGACAATCCTAATGCACTGCAAACCAAAACCTACACATCTTCAAAAGCCTTTCCCAAACCATAATCATACATCAAGCCAAGCAGGTGAAACCTCTGAAAATAATGTTCATGAGGTGTATGCCTTGTCTTTGACTTAGGGTTTGCTTCTTCTACTACTCAGTTGTCACCCATTCCCACTATTGAGGAAATCTTAGCACAAGCTCCCTCACCCACGGAGAGGAGCTTCTTCCTTCCACTCCTCTACCCATGGAGGAGCCACTCATATCTACCTCTTCCTCTGTAGAAGATCTTACCTCATCCATGTCTCTTCTCACTATGGAGTCTATCACACATGTTTTTCTACCCATGGAGGAATCGACTGCATCTACATCATTTCCCACCATTGAACCTATTTTACCCACTCCTCTACCCAAGGAAGAGTTAAACTTATCTACTTTTCTACCCGAAGAAAAGCCTACATCACTAGTGTTGCAATATCCTCCACCCATAGAGGATCCATTTGTATCCTCCTTGCCCATAAGCAATACGTCTCCCAGGATCTTCCAAGATCCTGTTGATCTCATTGCATCACTTTTTCCTACCGAATCAGAGGAAAAAGCTTTTCTTGTGTCACTTAATTCGGATAGGTGTCACAACCCAGCTTCAACATCTAAACAAAATATGTTTTCATCATTTGTTAGATCAATTGGATTACATCAATCATTCCACACTCTGGGGGTACCTGTGACTCCCAGTATCTACCCAAATGCAGATGTCATCCATATATACCTCAACCATCTACCCAAAAGTCTTCCAATCAACCAAGACCAAAAAACTGAACCCATCGTAATCAAGTCTTCACCCCAACCCATACTTGCACCTCAACTTACACCTACACCTACACTTAAACCTACACCGCACCTAAATCCATACCTACACCTCAACCTACACCCACACCTAAAATTTTACCAACATCAAAAACTCCACCTGCACCAAAATCCATTGCTACATTAGGAGTGTTTCTGATATCAAGTCTAACTCATCTACTTGTAAAGATTGATTTAGCTACCACTTCCCAGACTATCACCAGACCTATCCCCCACCTAAGAGGAATACCCAACCTCTTAGGCCACAAACCCTAGTCTCTCCACCACCTCCTCTTTTTCCTTTGCCACTCCCAACATATATTGGGTCCTCATCCATCTACTTTAGTCAAACAACCTCCTACTCAAAGTAAGCCTAAAACAAAACCACCGACAGCTTTACCACAACCTTTCTATTCCACCCAAGCCAGTTACATTACCAATGCATGCTCCATTACCCATACCTTCACCTTCCCTCCCATCTACACTCACTTTGTATTAGCTCTCTACCATTACCTTCACTACACCTCCCCCCTCTCCTTGGTTAACCTGTCTACTTCCATCTTCTGCGTTCCCTCTACCTCGCGCATTACCTTGACACCATTACCCAAGAAGGTGCAACTAAAACCCAAAACCACACTACCTCCCAAAAAGGTATTCAAACCTACTCACCTCCAACTCCACCCCTAACAACACCTCTTCCACAACAAGTCACCTAAAATTCTAGCCAAACCCACTCTTACCTCTCATTGCGATCCCTTGGTAGGGTCCTACGCTAACATCCTCGCTCAACTGTTTGAGACTTCAGCTATCACATTACCACCTCTCAAACCTTACGAACCACTCAAACCTAAACCATAAGGATTTGACGATACCAAGATCTATGCCTACCATCATGTGTCAGGGCATGATGTTGAGAATTTCAAGGCCCTAAAAGCTATTCTTCTTGAAATTTTGTTCTAATGAAGAGTCCTATGAAGAAGATGACCATTTGGATGAAGAGCCTCTTCCACCTTTTCCTATTGTCATGTAGCCTTCACTTCCACCTCCATAGCCCTTTTATCCTCCTCCAACCTTTGAAATCAATATGGTCCAGATTAGAGAGCTAGCCAAAACCCCTCTGAAATGCTAGTGTGCCACTCATCCCGTATTAGGTTTCTATCCCTCATGCCACTAAATGTCATGGCTCACCTCCCTCTCTTCCCCAAATCAATATGGTTCAAGTTACCACTCGAGCACAAAAAGATAAGGGAAAAGAGAAGATAGGAAACCCATCCACCACACATGTACCTAACATTTTGTCAACACTTGCACCCAAGGTAACCATTCGCGTCCTGACTTATCCAATTTCTGATGGTGTCCCACATTGCACCATGGTCAATCAATTACAACAATCCCTTTAAAAATTTCCTTGTATGATCTCATCCAAACCTCCAAATCTCATCGACAAGCCTTACTTGAAATCCTCCAGACTATTGAGGTGCTACCAAATGATCCTTCGCATGTCTCTTCCATTTTCACTCCTCATCATGTAGCTTCTCTTACCATTGCGCCCAAATTTTCCATCCCCACTACCACTCATCGATTTTTGCAGTCAGTTTCTCTGACTCGGAAGTTTCTCCTTTCCATTCGAAGATCCTGACCCCACCCTCTTCATCTCCATTTACGTTGATGATATGCACGTCCAACGTGTTATGATTGATGGAGGTGTGAGTATCAACATCATTTCCTCCTGTGTGTATGAACAAATGCGCATACCCATTGCATGCATAATAACCCAATTATGCTACGTTCCTTCAATGATGCCATCACTTCCACCCTTGGTACCATCATCCTTCATATCCATGTGGGTCCTTGCACTCTTCCCGAACTCTTCTACATCCTAGAAGGGGAGTTCTAATATAACATGTTACTTGGCCGACCCTGGATTCACGCCATGGGATGTGTGCCCTCAAATCTCCATCGCTGCATCAAATTTGAATATGAGGGGCACCCTTACACTATTCCCATCGATCCTTCACCTTTCAAAACCTATAATATGTTATATATACTAAATGATGTTCTTATCCCCGTCAAGGCATCCACTACCGCTTCCTCTTCATCCACTACCGCCATCGCTCATTCATCCATTTCCGCTACCGCTTCATCTTCTTCTATTACTGCATCTACTAGTCCTACTACTCCACCTATCACAACAAAATAATCCATCCCCACTACTTCCATTGCTTCTAAATCTAGCTCATCTGCATCACCCCAAGATCCCAACAGTTCATCTATTCCCGCATCCCAAGTCCCAACTTCCGATCCCTTGGTAGACATTTTTCAACGTCTTTCCTTAGGGAATACCACCTCTACAACGTCAATACCTTCCTTACTCCTCAAGAGTATGGTAGCCTCCACCAACATCCCCATTATGACAAACATATAGGAGAGATGTTTTCATATGGTCCTCCTCATCTTCATACAAACCTGACCTACGGAGGATTATATACCTCTTCTTCTTCTCCCGAACTACCACCTCAAACCAAACCCTTTTCTTACGATTTCAGATACCTTACTGAACTGCCATTTTACACATACTTTCCTTCATCGTTGTGCTTGGAAATGATTTGGCTTCGGTCTTTATGAACAAGGCCATCACATAGTTATACCATGCACTACTCGTAAACACAAGGACCGATGTGGTATTGGATTCTCCATACCACCTATCACAAAGAAGGCTTGAATCAACCTCGTAGAGGAGGATCAACCTTCTGAACCTTTGTCACCTATCTTGCCACTACCTACACCATCTTCACCTATCACCCCACCTTCACCCACGGAGTCCATGGATCCATAATCCATTCCTCCTATTTTTTTATAAACACCATTTCCTTGGGACCTCTGACCTATCAACGTGATGGCGAGGATTCCTCTTCCATTCCTCTTTGTTATCCTGACATGATCGATGACAACACACCTTCTATAAACATCGTTCATCGCTCAATAGATAGAAATTCTTATATTCAGCGGTCATTACCTTCTGAGACGTAAACCATGTTGAATGAATTAGCCATAAAGATCAACATTCTCACTCAGGATGATCCCCAAATTCTAAAGATAGGCCAATCTTTAGACCTGTTGAACAAAAAGCCTACAATTCTTTCCTCCATGAACATAATAATGCCTTTGCTTGGTCATATGCTAACATGCCTAGTATTGGCCCCAATATCACTATCCCTAACATAGTATCTATACCTGACTCTAAACTAGTGAAACAAAAGTTGCAAAAAAACATCCACACATTTTCCTTCTTGTAAAAAGAAGAAATCTAGTGCCTCCTTTCTATTTCCTTCATCTTACCCATTGATTATCCATAATGGATATCTAACATTGTGCATGTCTCCAAAACAACAGGGGGACTACGCATCTACATGATTTCTATGACCTCAACCTTGCTTGCCTTAAGGATGACTTTCCTTTACCTAGTATTGACCAACTTGTTGATCTCACGGCCAACCATGAGATGCTATCTCTCATGGATGGGTTCTCGGGTTATAATCAGATATTGCTCGCACCTGAAGATCAACATAAAACTACCTTCATCACCCCTTGGGAACTTTTGCTATTGCATCATACCCTTTGGCTTGAAAAATGCTGGTGCCACTTATTAGCGCGCGATGACCTATATCTTCCATGACATCATGAAATACTTTGGAAGACTACGTCGACGATATTCTTGGTGAGTCCAAGCATCGTGTAGAAAATCTCCCCTGTCCTTAAAGTCATTTTTGACCACCTTATCATATCCTTTGTGCACCTCCAACCAAGGAAGTACGTATTTATTGTCCTCTCTAGAAAACTACTTGGTTTTATTGTCTCTTTGCATGACATCAACATCGACCACTGCTAGAGAATGCTTTGGAGAATGCTTATCGAGAAAACAACCCTGGATTGATTTAATCAAAGCAAAATATTTAAATCATCAAGCTGTGTATTCTTATCTTCAAGATGAGCACCTCCCCTATGGTTCCATTTTTTGGAATAATCTGGTCAAGAGCAGAAATTTCATCAAGCAGGGCAGTAAATGGAAAGTGGGGGATGGTAGGGACATAAACTTCTGGGAGGATAATTGGTTTAATGGCAATCTCATGGACAGATTTGGGGCGGTTAAGGACAGTCTCATAAGCAAGTATGGCATTAAAATCAAGGACTATATTGAAGGAAATGGTACCAGCAAGAATTGGAAAAAACTTACTGTGGAGAGAATTGATCTGAAACAAATTACTTCCTCCCTTCAAGATCAATTAGATCTTATTCCATTAAGTCAGCTGGATTCCAAGGATGAGCTGGTATGGAATAATTCCGATGATGGGAATTACTCTGTCAAATCTGGATATAATAATTTCTTCCATAATAGTCAAACAGAGTTCAATTGGAACAAGATTTGGATGTCTGAATTAACTCCCAAAATAATTTTTTTCCTTTGGCTGGCTATCAGAGGCAGGATTCTTACCACTGACAACCTGATGAGAAGAGGATTTATAATTCCTAATAGATGCCATCTTTGTAAGAATGATTCTGAGGATATCAGCCACCTGTTCATACATTGTGAATATGCCACCAGAATATGGAGTTTTGCCCTCTCTAAATTTGAAGCTCTCTGGGTGTTGCCGAAGGATCTTAATCAGCTATGGACTCAATGGAACCCACCCTTCAGGCATTGTGTTGTTAAAAGGATCTGGAAGCTGGCCATCCCTCATTTAATCTGGAGGATATGGAAGGATAGAAATGATATTATCTTTAGAAATAAGAAGCAAAACTATAAACTTAGTATTGGTAAAATTTCTAATGGTATCAAAGAAAATATTGCTAGATTTAAACCCCCCAAGAACAAGAGATATCCAGAGAATGAAGAATACATCTTATCCAATTGGCAGATTGGAACTATCAACAGTCGAGCAATCCCGGGAATAGCATTGATAGATCTTTGATCAAATGGCATCCTCCTAATTTTAATTGGTATAAGTTGAACTTTGATGGGGCCTCTAAGGGAAACCCTAGGATAGCGGTAGGAGGAGGAGCGATACGGGATCATAAAGGTAATTTGATTGCTGCGTATGCTGGGAAAATGGGAATTCAAACTAATCATTTTGCCGAAGCATTATCTGCACTATGGGGCCTGAGAATTGCCCAGACTCAAAATATTCAGAACCTCATTATTGAAGGGGACTCCCTGAATGTCATTAATCTTCTTAAACAGTGCTCATCTCCTAGTTGGAGCATTAAGGATTTTATCTCAGAGTCCATAAGTATTAGTCATACTTTCAATAACATCAGGATCATGCATACTTACAGGGAGGGTAATAAATTGGCGGATGCGCTGGCTAATTATGGCATTAATGTTAACCTCACTGTTTGGGATAATAATAGCATCCCTAAGCAGCTCCAAAACAACATTCATGCGGATTTCTATACGCAAGCAATATCTAGAGCTGAGTCATGATCTTTGGGTGTGGATCAACATCAATAATACTCCCACACGTGTTGACTTAAAGAATATGATGATGCAAATCATGTCAAATAAACATGTTAGTGTGAAATATATGGGGAACTCCAAGTGGAGTTACATTGATTTGAAAATCGTGCATGCGGTGCATTGTGACTGCTAAAAGCCGGATACAAAGCTCCACGAAACCGAAGACAGTAGTAATGTGATTGATGACAGGGAGCGGGCTATTCCCACATGTGATTTTCCACAGGCTCAGTTCAGCAGACACGCAGCCATTCGTGGGAAAAGCAACGGCTCTCATTTCCAATCTTGTGTGGATTACAATAGCAAGAAGCGGACGGGTCTCAGTGCTCACAAGAATTTGGGAATTTGTTGCAATCAGTTAAGCACAGAGAAGATGGGGGACCTCCCTGCCAAATTGAGCCAAGTGCGGACCCGGACTGGAAGGATAATATTGAGCTATGGAGCATTCTCAGCAAGGGTGGCATCACCAACTTCATGGAGAAGGTTCAGGGGCATGATCAAAGCATTTCTGTGTGTTTTGCAAAGGAATGGAAGGAGCGAACTGTTGATTATGGGGGTAGAAGATCTTGGTCAATGAAGAACTTATTGCTGAAGCGACCGGCCTTAGTTTGGAGGGCTACCGTTTCTTTAACAAAAGGGTCGATAGAGATGTTGAAGAGAGGAGATTTGTGGAAGGATCTGAGAAGCTAATCTATGTTACAGCGGGCCTGCTTGTTAGCTTGATTCCTCTACCCTATGATGAGGTTACTCGCATGATGATACGGTTCATCTCCTTGGAAGGTAGGTTTGTCACTGTTCCTGCTAAACATCTTATCTTTCTTAACCACTTCCGTAGGAATCGCTTGGTTTGTTTTCCCCATTACTTGCTGAACTCTCTTGAACGCTCCATTTTGGAGTTTCAGAAGCATACACGGGCGGTTCCCTTACACCAAGGGCTTATTTTGTTGCTTCATAAATGCTATCTTCTTAAGTACCCTGGTCTCCCTTCCTCTCCTAGCTCGGTTCCCCCTCTGCCGGGCTCTGCTGCTGCCAGCCCTGTTTCTCCATCTGCCCCCGCCACCACTGCAGTCACCCCCTGCCCGTCCAAGCTTCTCCTTCCATTCCCCCTACTGTTGCTCCCACCACCCACCTCGCCTCTACCTCTAAAAGACCGGTTACCAGGGCCTCTAGAAAGCTTAACCTTGAGACTCTTGCTGTGGAGAAGGGGCCTCATGAAATAGAAATTGCACATGACCTTCTGAATATTAGCAGTGCCAGTCCCTGGATGTGCATATGGAAAGTTCTTCAAAAAGGCTGGATGCCTTAGAGGCTGATATGAAACTGCTGAAGGATGAGGTTAAGAACTTGGCTAAATAGAAAGGCAAGAGAAAAAAGGAGGAGGAGGGGGATTTTGATAGCAGCCAGATTGGTGATATCTACAAGAAGCTGACCTCCTTAGACTCCCGTTTAGGGAAGGCCAAAACTCGACATGATTACAACATGGCCATCTTTAGGGCGATTGAGGAGTTCATTGAGCAACATGTCAAAAGTGTCTCCAACCTCAGCGGTGTTCTGCTACACTTTGGGGTAACGAAAAGGAAAGCAAAAGGACCATTGAGCAGCTGGATAATACTGATGCTGCCCACATGACAACTTTGGGTATGTTCCACTCCTGGAAGAATATCAAGACCAGCATTGACAAAGCTACCAAGAAGTAGTTGTAGTTGCTTTTGTTGTTCTTGTATGTTTTTATGCTATTTTTTTGCGGTCTCTCTACTGCTTTTTTGCAGTAATTTTGCTGTTTTGTCTCGTTTGGGTAGCTATTTTTGGGCTACTTCGAGCTTCATTGTAACACTTGGATTTTGATCCTTTTCTCTCTGGTTCACATTCCTATTCTGGCTCCTAGGCCATATTTTGTTCTCAAGGGTATAGTCCCTTTCAAAAAACTATTTGCCAATAATAAAAAAAAACATCGACCTCTGCTAAAATCAAGGCAATTTTGGAGATGCCTCCACCCACGAACCTAAAACAACTTTGTAGTTTGCAAGGAAAATTACAATCTATTTGACGTTTCATTTCACAAATTTCTGATCATTTTCATCCTTTCCACCATCTTCTTAAAAATGATGTCTCCTTCAAGTGGGATGATGAATGCCATAAAGCCTTTGAAGCGTTGAAGGCCTATCTTCTTCAGCCACCCATGCTCATCCCACCTAAAGATGATCAACCTTTCTACCTTTACATTTCATTAACGACCATTCCTTGGGTGCCATGCTCGCTCATCATGATGAGCAACATAGGGAACAAGTGGTTTATTACATAAGCCATACACTTTTAGATTACAAGACCAGATACACTCATGCCAAATTTTTTTGCCTCACCTTAGTCTTCATCGCCACTACCTCCTTAATCATAAAACCTTTTTCGTCACTAACACTAACCCTCTCCACTACATGTACGCTAAGCCCTACCAACACCAACACACCTCACATTGGCTCATGCTCCTTGTAGACTTAGACCTAGAGTTTACTCATCAAAAGTCTATTAAAGGACAAACCATTGTTGACCAACTTGCAGACGCACCGCTTCTTGGACATCAATCCTCTAACTTTGACTTTCCTAACGAATCAATTTCCACTGTTTCTCTTAAAGACATGGATGCCATGGCCTACCAAATGACCTTATTCTTTTATGGTTCCAAATTTTAACATGGGGGTGGTGCAGGTGCTATCCTCATCCTCTTGACGATGAACCTATGCCTTTATCATTCAAACTTGATTTTGAATGTACCAATAACATGAACGAATACGAAGCACTCATACTAGGTCTCCAAACCGCCATTGCCCTTGATATTAAAACCATTAATATCTTTGGTGATTCTCAACTAGTAGTAAATCAAGTCAATGGATCATACCAGTGTTGTAATGAAACCCTTCAAAAGTATAAACATCATGTCGACATGCTTTTGACCACCTTTGATCATTACAACCTTCAAACCACTCCGCGTTCCACTACCAAATTCACAAATACCATGGCTTATCTAGCTTCATAGATACCTGACTTGCCTTCAAACTCAATTTTTTTGTCACAAGGTACAAAGGGTGTAGTCACCTTCTCACCTAAGCCATGGCGTAAATTTTGTGGGACGAATCGAAACCGACCCATGTGATATTTGGTATAAGCAATATGTTGATTACCTTTCCCTTTCCATCTTACCTCTGGATCTCACCTGTAATGGTCAACGAGCCTTCCTTCAAAAGGTTTCCCATTACGTTGTCATGGGTGGTCTGCTCTATAAATGTGGCTTTGACGATATCCTACTTAGGTGCCTAACTAGTTTTGAAATCCCATATACCATAAAGGAAATCCATGATGGAATTTGTGGCGAACACTTCAGTGGCCACGCTATTACTAAATGCATCCTTCACCTTGGCTATTATTGGTCGACCCTTAACCAATATTGTTGTGACTATGTCAAGCATTGTGTGAAATGTCAGCAACATGCTAACCTTCACCATACACCTAGTCATGCCTTACAATTCACCAGGGCTTTTGGCCTTTCTCTCAATGGGGTTTGGATCTTGTTGGAGAGATTAACCCTCACTCCTCTCAATGCCATCAATGGATCATTATTGTAACCAAATATTACACTAAATGGGTCGAAGCCATTCCTCTCATTTCTACCAAAGCTGAGAAAATATGTGAGTTCATCAATCATCACATCATTTTCCACTTTGGCATTCCCCATCGCCTTATCATAGACAATGGAAAACAATTCAAAAATAAAACCCTACAAAAACTTTGTGACAACTTTGACATTCAACTCAGTTTTTCTTCACCTTATTATCCACAGGCCAATGGCCAAGCTGAATCTTCCAACAAAACCCTCAACAATATTCTCATGAAAGTTGTCAATGATATTGGCAAGGATTGGCACACGCATATTCCTTTCACCTTATGGGCTTACTGCACTAGTATTCACACATCTACTACCGCCACACCTTTTTCTTTGGTATATGGTACTGAAGCCATTTTACCTCTAGAAGTCCAAATTCCCTCTCTTTGCATATCACTCAAAGAAATTCTCAATGACGATGACTTTCACCAAGATCGTTTGGCACAACTCAAGCTTTTAGATGAACTTCATTTAACTGCTCTCGACCACCTTCAAATCTATCAAAAATGTATCAAATGAGCCTATGAAAAACATGTTCATGAGAAAATTTCAAGGTCAGTGATCTTTTCCTAAAGGAAAATCAACACTTAACCAAAGCAGAGAAAAGCAATCGGGGAAAATTCACTCCAAGCCAAAATTCACTCTTAATTGGCTTGGACCTTATATTTTCACCCATGCCTATGGATCGATGCTTATCATTTAGCTTCACTTGAAGGTAAACTGAACTGAGCCCCTTAATGCCTTGCATCTTCGACCATTATATTATTGAATAAAGTACTACATCACTTTATGTCACTTACATGCTCATCCCTTGAGTGCACCTCTCCTTCCAACTACCTGTTTTAAGGACCTACAACTAAACTAGAATTGTGTGACTATCTGTCACCATTCAACCTTGTCTTCAATATGAGTACCATGGCTCTACTCATGGCATGATTCTCATGGATACTTTTTGTCCTCTTCAGGGTGGAATCCCATGGTTGTTTGTCACTTAAAACCCCTTCTTTCATAGCTAGACTTGTTCGTGTTATGGTCTTGCCTTCATAAAAGAGGCCTATATTCCTTTATAGTCTTGTCCATGAATTTAAGTCTAAAAAAAAAAGAAATATAAAATAATTGGGGATACCAAAAAATCAACTCCCCAAGTGAAAATTCTTGCAAATAGATGAATCCCTCAAAAGGACATCTACCATCTCTCTAGCTACTATAAATAGACTACTCCCTCGAAGGACAACTATAAAAAGTTAGCCTTAAATGCATGTAGTCTATCCAAAAAGTAGACTAACCTGTACTTTTCAAAATAAAATTGTTCTGAAGCTTCCTGCATCGATCAACTTCACGAAGAACTCAAGGAGAACCTCTCTATTCCAATATAGACTTCCCGCATCGATCAGTCTATACCAAAAGAAAAAGTCAAGAAAAATTATAAACTTTTAGTCATGGACTTGCCTATCTAGGTTTTGGTATCTGGTAGATGGGGCATACTATCCCACAACAAGCTTATGCTAAACAAACCCTTCCACTTTACCTTCTATTTTTCTTATTTTCCAATTAACTCAAGGGACATGACATGTATCCTACACATTGTGATCATGCAACTTATTTCACCTTTAGACCTATCGATTGTGCAATGTATCTAGGGACTTATGTTCAAATAAGTTTTAGGGTCCAACACTTAGGGTCTTTGCCAACTTGGGGCATTTTTCTTCCTCTTTAGTTCACCTCTGCCCACATGGTTATTTGATTCAACAAGACAACATCATCCAAGCTTGTTACCTATACACCTACACCTAATCTACCTTTGCCTATTACCAATTTCACATTTCACCTTGCCTATCTTCATCATTTTCCTTACCCAATCATGTTACCTAAATCACCTACCTATTTGACCTAACCCAACCTCATTCTTCCGTAGTTTAAGGGAGAACTACATCGGCCTTGAGGCCCCTTTCACAAGGGCTATGTAGGCAACACTCTTAGGGCATGGGGCCCTTCGAGGTTAGCTCGACCACCATTTCCCCATCATCATTTTCCCACAACAAACAAACACTTAGTTTCCATACAACAATAATTTGGAAGTTAACTTTAAATCAAACCATACATCATATATACCTCATCATTTATTTTCCATCATGTCAATAACTTGGAAATTAAATTGACTCAACACAAAGCAAACTCAACCATGCCTAAACAACCTAGTTTCCATAATATCAATACATTGGAAATTAAATATTTTTACCTTAACATCATTTCATTTTCATATTCAACAAAAACAATAAACCAAAACATGTACAACCACATCATAGTCACCATAACTCAACCATACCTAAAAAGTGACTCAACCATGCCTATACCTGACTCCACCATACCTAAAACCTGACTCCATCATGCCTAAACCTTCTAAATTCATACTGACTCCACCATGCCTACATCTGACTCCACCATGCCTACATCTAACTCAACCATGCCTAACCTTACCTAGTTTCCATAGCCTACAAACAAAACCTACACCATCCATCAAGTTACGTTTCCATAATGTGACTTGGTTGGTTTATCTGACTCGGTATCGATCACGTGCCCTAGTGTACCATGGTCGATTTCTCTTGACCAATATCGCTTATCCTTAATCGGTATCGCTTAGCCTCCTTTAGCCCATTATACTACTTATCACCACTTTTGATGAATCAAAACCCTTTTTCATCTTACCCAAGACTCTGCCTAGCCTTATCACCCAATGTAATTTCCTAATTACTTACCACCCAACTCGCCTTATCATTTGGGGCATATTATTACCTCTACCAAGGCCTTGCCTACGACCTTACCTATTACCCAACCTACTTATGCCTATTTGTAACTTGAATTCACCTACTTGCTATACCTTGTGACGTTGCTACTCGTGTTGTTTTTCCTACCAACCTTGCCTTGCCTTATGCCGTGTTGTTTATCTTGACCAGACCAAACCTATTGGTGCTTTGGAACACACCTATTGCCCATTTCGACACCTAGCCTAGTTGTGTTTCCAAGACCATATCATGTACCTTGGATACCTAGATCACATTCACCTTGTTTGGATAAACTATCAACCTTTGACACCGTAGAGTTTGTGAGCTCTTCAGCCTAGTACCTTGTCACATTTTATATGCGTGTGTGTGTTTGAATGCCCCACCTATTACCTATACCCATATCACCATTGACTATGCCCGTAATTTACCTAGTTTAGTTTCACTCCACCTACAATTTTATCAAACTGTCACCGATTCAGCCTCTTCCTTCACCAGTTCCAAGTTTGAGGGGGATCACCTTCACTCATACCTAGGGCAACCTAATTTTCACTCATACTTGGGACAACCACTTCTATTTTTGTCCACATCGCTTATAAAAACAAGCTACATGACAAAAAGGGGCAAATGTAGACACCCAAAATTGGGTCACATCCCCTTAACCCCTTTCAATCCAACAATTTGACACATATATCTAACCACGACCTCTTTCGATTAATTACATTCATCACTATACCTACCCATGCCCCTTGTGCACACATTTTAATTAATTAAATTACTTTAATTAATTAATTACCTACCTCACCCCTCCACCTCACCTAATGCCACCTCACCTATCCCACTCACCCAAGACCCATTCCCTAGCCTATTAATTAACTAGGACTAGGTCTATACTTATCCTAACCAATTAAGACTTAGTCTAGCCCTAGCAATTAACTCCCATAACTCCTCCAACAAAGATTCTACTTATCTAGGCATAATTTATCACTTAAGACCTGAATTTAAAATATTAATCATGCCAAAAATAAAAAACATCTAGGCTATTTTTGGCAGCCTTGACCTATTTACCCCGACCAACGCTAGTTTTTCCTCGGTGACGTTGGTTACCTAACCATCATCGGTCACTTTATATACACTTTCACAACTCTTCACATGGGTTGGTCATTCAATTATTGGAGCCTTATTGCATTCAATCTCAAATATTCAAGCCTTTCTACATCTAGACGAAAAACACACACAACCATAGTGCAAGACAGTAATCAAGCTGGTTCTCCTTCTAGAGCATTGGAATACTCTCGGGAGCACACCAGGTTGCACTTCATCAACCGTACTGCTTAGCCATCTCTTCTCCGATAAACCACCAACCATCTCCATTCACAAGATCTGTAAAATACCAAGTAATTATTGTGATATTCATCATTTGTGCTTATTCAAGTGTAGATCTCTTACTTTTTTATATTTCATTTCTTCCATTACCCACATATCACCTTCTTCCCACCAACCCACTTTTTGACCATCCCAAGCCTTTTCATCCTTCTTAACCTCTTTGTTAGCATTCCTGAGTCTTCTTAGCCATATTACGACCCTATCCACACCACCCTCACTCTCTATGCAATCACAAGAGAGGCTAAAAATCCATTTTTAATAGTTTATCACCTATTTCCCCTATCAACATTGGTTACTTGACCACCATCGGTTCTTTCCTATACCGACATCGGTCACCCGACCGATATTGGTCTCTATGGCTAATAATATTCTTAGACCAACTAGCCTCCCATTCACCCAAACTCATCCCAAACCTCAACCCACCAACCTCAGACCCTTACTAGAACTCTGACAGACCTTCCTAACTTGAACAATACCTAGTTCTAATTAGATTTAGTGTTATATTTGATATCTAGCATAAAATCTAATTTTATTGTGTGTATGAGAAACCTAAATCACTACATTACAATATGACCTATTTATTTCAGTTTCATATTTACATTAAATTATTATTAAACAGTGGATTGACAGTCTTCTATGAAACACCATGCTTCCTAGATCTAGCATATGCTACACAATCTCTTTTGTCCGGTGTTATTTAATACTCCTTTTGTGGTCTTTCTTTGCATTTACAGGTAGTCCTTTCGAGACAAAAAGGATCTCTACATTCGGCTTGGATAACATAAAAATGTGTGCATTCTACCTTCCACCTTCACTTCAAAGTCCTCCTCACCTTTACCTTATTTGTTTTACTCATACGTACATAACTTATTGGTGAAACACCTTCATCTACGTTTTTATCTTTGGGATTATCGGACTAGCTTTCATAATTCCACGGAGCTACGCCCTTTTCTCTTGTGTATGGTTCCGAAGCCATTCTTCCCCTTAAAGTTCAAATTTCATCTTTGCATGTGTCTCTTCGCGACTTCATCTCTGATGAATATTATCGCCAAGAGCGTGTATCAAAACTTGAATTATTAGATGAATGCCACCTCCTTTCTCTTGAACACCATCATGTTTATCAAGAACGCATCAAGTGTGCTTACAATAAGCACCTCAAAGAATGTGACTTTAATGTTGGTGACCTCATTTTTAAAGAAAATCATAACGTTACTACCTTAGAAAGGAGCCAACGTGGAAAGTTTACCCCCAATTGGATTGGACCATACATTATCACACATAAGTATGGGTCGGGAGCCTATCGTTTGGCCTCCCTTGATGGTAAACTGAAGTGGAACCACTTAATGCCTTGTACTTGCGACCATTCTATTATTAGCATGTCTTAGTGAGCACTTAGTCATATCCTTAGATCATCCCTCCATTATAGCCTCTTCCATATATCATTGTAATGATATGGATTTATGTGGTCTATCGTTACTTTCCTCAACATGACCTTAAATATGGGCACCATGGCTCTATCCATAACATTTTCCTTATGGATAGGTTCTCCCTTCTTGGTGAGAACTCCGTGATCATTACATCCATCACCCTCTTATTTACCTATTGGAAACACATTAAGGGTCCACAGGTGTCTCTTGTACATTCATTGTCCCCTTCTAAGTGGTCTACCTAGCTATTCCCAACTCTTCCCCATGTAAAAATAAAAATTTATGGATGCTTCTATCAAAAATCAAAGTTATCAAAAACAAACTCCTCCTCGAAGGAAAATAATTCATGTTAAAAATCAAACTTGAAATTAAAATCAATAAATCGATCCTCGAAAGAATGCTATCATGTATAAAGTAGACCATACCTTTGAAGGATGGCTACTCTTTTGTATCATGGCATCGAAGGCTTCCCGCTTTGATCAACCTTCCATTTTATCAACATCCTAAGAGTTGGGGCATAGATTTAGGGAACACCACTCATGGAGAACCCTCTTCCCGTGTGTACAAGTTACATCACAAACCCCTTTGTCGTGTTGACATTAGGTTTATGAGTTCATTCCATCCATGTTTTCTTATGATATTTGGTATAACTAATTATCGTTGGTTATATGCTAACATCTATTTTGGTTGCATGTGCCTTGTGTTACCTAGATCCCCCTCTTGTTTACCTCCAATGCGATTGGAGGCATATTTTCCTCACATGTTCCTTAGTATGATATATCATCATTTGTACCTATGGGTCACCATAGTTAAGTTGTGTTTTATTCTAAACCTTTCCACATCTATCTTTTATCTCTCCTTTGTTTTATTACAAGCACATATTTCTTTATGTAAATCCCCTTTATGCTACCCATCTATGATATCACATCAAATTTCCTACCCTTACCAATACCCATCATTCATCATATCTATTTTCAAATTTTTTCTCAACATCACATATTATCCATGCATATACGTTCATCATCATAATCAAATCCAAAGTAAACATGTAATCATCACCATCATTAATATAAAACATATCCTCATCATCATAAGCATCAAACATCATCATCACATAAAACATAGTCACATGCGTCAAACATCATCATCAAATATAAAGTAACACATATAACCATAATCATCATCATCACATATCCACATCATGTCATCATAAATAAAATAATCAACATCACACAATACACACATGCTAAACCATGACAAAATCATATATCATATATATATATCGTCAAAAGAAAGTGTATCAAGTACATCATTGACCTGTAAGGGTCCTCTCTCAAAGTAGAGATGTCAGTAAAACTAGTAAATTTCACATCGAAAGCTGAACTCTTTCCCCTATGAGGCAAGTCCCTCTATCTCTCTATCGGCCTCCTCACCTCCACCTTGGCCATCTCTTGCTACCACTCGCGTCTATAGATACTCCCAATATTGTAATGTCCACGGTAGCTTCCCGATCACAATCCTCTCATAATAATTGTCATCTATGGCTAAGGCTTTATATCGATCCATAGAAATCATGCCAAGAGGTGCCATCTCTCCTCCTCCCTATGATGCCGCCTGTCTACTACTTGCAGACCTCATTAGCTATGATCATCGTTAGATCTCCAAAATGGGCCCTATAGGCCTCCCTCTCATGTGGTACTAGTCTCTATCCTAGGTGACTCGGTCCCTCTCATGCATGACCGCATCTCTCTCTTTGTACAACCATGTCCCTCTCTACATGCATCTTCTCTAACTCCACATGTAATCATGTCATCTCTTTAGAATCTCCTCTATCCACATCTCTGCCACCTCCTAGAGCTACCTCTACCTCAATCTCCATCTCCTCCTCCTCCTCATCCCCTCTCTCTCCATCTACCCGAGACGACCAAGATGTGGTCATCTATTTAATGAATTCCACTACAAATTCTATGTTATCATCATCATTCAAGTAAGCTACTGGTTCCTCTAATGGATCTTCCATGATAGGACCCAGGAGCTCCTTATCAATATCCTCTCTCCTATATGAGATAGGATCCCTAGGCATTATCTGTATGACACCAAAATGTCATCGTACTCTATCAAACTATATGGCCTCGATCATCTCGGGCCATCTACCCTACACCCATCTCATCCTCCACATACCCAAAGAACTCTGCATCTATGCATGGCCATGTAGGGAAGCCTCAATATGGCTTCCATTTGATTTGATCCACATCAAGGTCTAAAAACCTATCCACATACCAATCCACACCCCTCTCTCCCCTATCTCCATGAGCTTAATTGGTCTGTCATCTTAAGAACCCCACTGTGATCTCTATGTGGTCCCTAGTGACCCATGGTAACCCCAAATGGTTGGATCACTATAACATGCTTGTAGGCTCAATAGTATAGTAGGAAGACTACATTGACAAGTGATCTCCTCCCTGCTCTATACATAGCTAGCTTATGGTACATCTGTGATAGTAAATCAATGCCAAATGAAAACACCATCTGATGCTCAAAACTATCTCTGTAACAACACCTACTAAATCCCATGGAAACTTGGATCCTCTCGAGTCGGAAACGTATAACACAAAATTGTCATCATGACCAGACAAATCAATTGGCTCCGTGGTACCCTAGCCTCATACCTCAACTTATATGAAAAAATCCCTTTAAGAGAACTCGATATGGGGCGCATCGACTCCAAAAATCTGTGTTAGTACTACCATCTGCTATCAAAGATAATGGGAACTATATGCTCCCCAGTATCGGCAAATCTAAGGATGTGATATACATCCTCCAAGGTGATAGTCATCTCACCCGTCTTGAACTAGAAAGTGAATGTCTACCTATCCCATCTCTTAACCAAAGTTATCATCAACCCCAAATCCCATGGGATCTACTGATAATGTCTAAATCCTCCTAACCCCACAAATGCCAAGTAATCCCACTCATCGTTGGCCATATCTCCTCTCATATGCTCATATAGAGCCGAGACTTGGTTTCTTAGATATAAAGTCTCCTAGCCTAAAATCATCCAAACAACACGTAAACATTAGTTTTCCCATCATCATCTCATCTATCTATCAAAATTTTCCAATCTAGCCATGGTCAATGCTGACACAGGTTGGGTCAACGTGTGTAGGGGCCGGTCGACACGCCTTAGGGCCAAGTCGATGGCAATCCATTTGAGTCACCACCAACTACCCTTTACGTCATTATTTTTTCTAAAAAATGTAAAAATAAAATAAAACATAAAATAAATTAAAACACAAGCACGAGTTTCGTTACTCACCATCTTATGCACCCTCTAGTATTTCTTGGTTGCTCCTATGACCTCCATCTCTCAATATTGTTTTTTAGCTCTTTGCTCTTGATTGTCAATTACACGTGTGAAAATAAACATCGTTGGCCGACCCTTGGGCTTATATAGCCACCGACACCAAGTCACCGTCAACCCCTTGGGTCACCGTCAATCGGCCTTAGTCACCACCGACTTGCCTTTATAGCCCTTGTTTTGGCTTTCCTTCCTTTTTTGTGCCTTTTGCTAGGGCATCATCTATTTATCCTTGTTTTCTCTCAAAGTCCACCTTTGTGGCCATATTTATTCCCCCTTGGGGCATTTTGTTTCATCACTTTTTATATTTTTCCTTTTAGGCCATTTTTGCCCTTTGCAAGGGCACCATTACTCCCATCTTTGTCCTTTGCAGATGCATACCTTTTTATCAATTCCTCATCTATGAAGGATTTTGCATTATTTTTGCATTTGGTTGCACATAGTTTGATGTCTTCCTATGACCCATTGGTCCTCATGGCTTGCATCCATTTGAGAGGTTTCCCATTGGATTCCCTCCATTTCACAGTGATTTTTTCCCACTCATTGGTCCGTAGAACATTTCCACCATCTCCATTGAGACCGTCCTTCATTCCCTACCGATGTGATATCGAATCACTACCATAGGTTCTATTGTTGTTTAAATCCTTCTTGCTTGGGGCATCTTGCCTCACCTTATCATTTTACCCATCTTTCTTCTCCCAATGCCCTTCAACATCTACCTCTTTCAAACTCATCATCAATTCCCCTTTGTGTTATCGATCCCTCATTTGAGGGGGAGCTCATCATCAACCTTCTGTTAGTCTTCATCCTACTCTTTATCTCTCATTGTTTTTGTCTCACGAATTTCCCAACGCAAACCACACGACAAAAAGGGGAAAATGTACACAACAAAATTTTGTATCAATGTCCTTGATTGCTTGCATGCACATCTTTGACCATGGTCCTATCTAGACCCATTTTAATTTAATTCATTTCTTTTATTTAAATTCCCATCTATTAGCCTAACACTTTTAATTTGTAATTAATCTTAATTAATTACCTTAATTAATTTCCATTAGATAATTACCTTTAATTAGATTTCTTTTTAGGATTCTTTTAACTACCTAAATCCACATCCCCGTACTTTTTCTAGCTTTTATCTAACCCATCTTTATCTCCTACCTAATCATGAAACTTCCCTAGGAAACCCTTACACGCCTACATGTTTAAAGTGCTTATCTCAATCCCTAAAAGCTTGATATCTTAAATAAATAAATCATCCACCACTTTAAGGAACAATTTCCTATAGTTAGAGGTGACCCACCAAGTCGCCGTCAACCCTATAAGATTGATTTCACCCCCTTCCAAAATGAGAGACAACCCAATATTTCTTGCGCTGTGCGAACTTATCTTCAAATCTAAGCATCCTTACAGCTATGTCAACCCTCTTAGAGTGTATTGAATCTTATTTTTCATCACTTGCGGAGAATTCACAAGGTTTACTTTGATTATGTGTTATTTCATGCTATCATATGCTATCATTGTTATTATCTGTTAGAATCTAATGTTTTGCAGGTTCAACTACTATCAAAATTCCATCCTCATCATGTTCTTCCATTCATTCTACTTGCAGGTTTCTCATTCAACTCATCCACCTTTGGATTTTTTTGCATTGTCCAGGTCACCGTCATTCCACCTAGGTCACCTCTGACCCAGTCCTATGTCATCATACTTCCTGTTTCCAAATCCCTCTCGAATGCCTCGCTTACGTTCATTCTTCGTTTCCGCTTCTTAGATATGCCACCATGATTCTCTCACATCGCAAACTATTCTTTCGCACTCTAGTCGCCACCAACCTAGCCCGATTGTTGTTGATTTGAGTTCTATTTTTCATACAATATATCATAATCCTTGTTTTCTTCCATCCTTTATGCTTTTCTCTGTCTTAGATCTTATTTTGCAAGTTATTTCCAGTGTTCTCAGGATTTTGTGATCACCTTATTTGCATTTAGATCCATTTAGATCTGTATTTTAGGTTCATTGTCCAAATCTACTTGCTTAGGTCATCGTCAACCTTCCCCTTTGTATCCTGGGTCACCATTGACCAGTAATGTATAATTAAATTTGTTTTAATTTAGATCAGATCAATACTTTTCATCCATTTCTATCATTTCCAGATTCTGTTATGTATTAGTTTCTATATGCTATCTAGTCATCTATCATTTTGATAAACCCATGTTAAACCCAGAAAAATCCTATGTTAGTAATAAATCTAGTGTGAATCTTCTTTCCCAGTCAAAGTAGTCATAACCACATTGTTATAAGAATATTTTTGTGTAAAACTTGTTAAATAGTCGATCAATCCTTGCAAAAATCTCCCTGTGTATCATCCTTGTTAATCCTTATAAAAACTACATTTTGTTTCCCAATGCCCAAAGGCACATGGCATGTTTTGGTTGGTTTCATTATATCGGGCTTTACTTGCATATTTACAAAATTTACATAACATGCAAAGTGCAAATAAAACCCCGAGACCCGATCGAATATTCCAAGGAATATTCAAAGTCATATGGTGCAAAGTGCAAATACACCCCCACTTAATGAAAGTAAACATGTGTACAAATATTATTGGAGTGGGGAGATGAAATTTTTATGCACTCTTGCATCATGCACCCGATGAAGTGAAAAAGTAAAAATATATGCCCAAAACCCACCGAGGACACATGTCAATGTTTCAAGAAAATTCAATAAGTGGGTGTTCGGGTCAAACTTGTAGTTTTGCACTCATTCAAAAAGTGGAAAAAATGTAAATAAACTTTGCAGTCCCACACACTCTTTTAAATGGAAAACACATGGATGACTTATATTCAAATAAAAAGGGAAAATTGAATGGACAAGATTTGACACATTTATGGCTACCACCATTAATGCGTGTTTACACGGATCAAGGTAAGATTTTTTTAAAAAAAAATTTTTTGATCATTTCAAATTATTACCTTGCATACGAGAAATTGGAATCCCTAGCTCTTGTTAAATTTATAACATAGAGAGAAAAATTTGACTATGGAGAAGTACATTCGAGCTAGAGGATTTGGAGCCATGGGTGTAGGGAAGAATTTTAGAGAGCTTACAAGAAATGGTGAGTTCTTGCATTGCATTTGTATTCTTATTATTTGATCTATGATTTGCAAATAATTAAGAGGGGAAATTGAAATCCATAAGATGAGGCCTATGGAGTCTAGTTTCCATGTGATGTCTAGTATCACTAGCAATCTAGACATAATCATGGATACAAAATTGATAAATGTTGATTTAGAGGACTTCCTACAAAGACTTTGTGCCCAAAATAGAAGAAAATGGATGATGGCTATTGATGCTAGCCAAGTTTCCCTAGTTATGGCCTTCCCACCTTCCATACATTCTCTAGAACTTGTATGGTTGTGTGCCAAAAAACTATGATCTAGTGAAGAGAGAAGTGTTGGATGGAAGTGGGGAAATGGTATTAAATTTAACACCAGAATATTTTTGGGTGATACTAGGGATTACCAAAGGTGGATAAACCAATCATTGCCACCATTGAGTCAACACAAAACTGATTATGAAGCTAAACATGATGACTATGTTGCACTATTGAATACCTAGTGGTTGAAAACTAAGAAAATCATCTATCAAAAGAATTCCCAAGAGATTAAATAAGGCACTATTTTTGAGGAAGTTGAGGACCTAATTGTAATGTTGAGTCAAATGGCAAGGGCTAGAAATGGCTTACATGTTTCAAGAGTGGATGTGCCCTTTCATAAGGGTTATCTTGGAGGAAAGAGGACAATTTTGTTGGAAACTTTTCATATCAACATCAATCCATGCCCAACTTATGGAAATAGCCACAAATATCATAACAGTGTTACATACAACATCCAATTTTACATGATGTCTTATCTGATCTACAACATTGCATGTTGCAAGTCATTCCCTGGTCTACCATGAAATGCAAGTTTTAAAGACCACATAGTATATGATGTGTATCCCCAACTAAGACTGGATAAATGGAAAGGAAATGTTAGGCTAGTGAATGATGCATTCATTTCTCCTATAGTCTACCTTTTTAAACTAGAGTGGGAACAATATAGATTATCTGTTGAGGCTAGAATGTTATCTTAGAATATGGTTGCATTTTCATTCAATACATATTTTTCACATATATCAGAGTGAGTGGATTTGAGGGGCATCCATACAAATTTCCCAAGTATGTGGATGATAAATGGGCTTTAATTGAACTCTCAAGGTAGTTGGCACTAGTACATAAAATGATTGTAGGAAACATAAGACTAACATTAAGTTCCCTCTCAAGATCGGAAGATACTCCTACTCAACTATTGCAAAGGCCAGATTAATGGAAGATGAAATGGAGAGGTTTAATATGGAAAAAATTTGCCTAGACCCAAGTATGACCTTAGATGGGTTGTCAGTTCAGATGAGCATGAACCCCAATTTGAAGATTATTGGATGAATTGTATAGATGAAGAAGAAGTCAGACTCAGAGACTTTTCTAGGATGACCCTAAGGAAGGTCATTGATTTTAAAATTGTTGTAGTTCCTCAAGGGATAACAGATGATAAGAATGTGGTGAGTCAATATTATATTGACCAAAAAGTTGAATCAAAATCAATCACTCCCATAGTTTGGGGAGAAGAAGAATCAGATAACCCTTATAAAGAAATTGTGATGTGATGAAAAGGACATTGAATTGGTTAAAGTGAAAGGGTATGGATTTATCACTCCAAAACAAAAGGTGTTAAGGAATTCAGAGATCTGAATATTTTGGGGAAGATATCCCTCCTCTAAAGGAAGGAGCAGAAAAAATGGATCCCTTAAATGGGAAATCTCCCCAATTACCTAGTAAAAAACCAACCACTTGAGATTATTGATGAATGGACAACAACTACTAGTAGACTAGGACTTCATGTTTGACTTTGAAACAAGGGAAGAGAGAATGTCCTAAAGGCTATGCAAGATGCTCCCATCACTTCAGCAGTGCCAATACAGACCAAAGGGATAGGTTTGACCAAACCAAGAACTCCCTCAGTAATACTACCAAGATCATCTAGCACACAAAAGAAGATGAGGGATTTCTAGAAAATGTTGATCCAACACTCAAAGTACAAAGTGCTAAGGGGAGAGAGGGTCCTGAACTCAAATATTTTGAGAGACTACAAAGAAATCCAAGGTAGTATTACCTTTGGAAAGGGATACTAGATAGTCCAACAAAGGAAAGTGGCCATTCTTCAAAGAAACACAAGAGTAAAGAACCTGAAGTAATAAATCTGTTCCACTTATTGAAACTCAGAAGAAAATTATTACTTCACTAGTGGGAAAAAATGCCACCACAGATCCCTGAAAATATTCATACTACTCCATCTATACCATCACAAAGTTGTAGCTCCATCTTTGTTTCCAACTAAAATTGTAGTAGGAATAGTCCATGGTACCTCCATATCTAGTCATCCAAGTGGCATTATGACAAAAAGTGTAGAAGGAACTAATTGTTATGCAACCCAAAGAAAAAAGGTAATTCAGATAGTCAAGCTTAGGAACAATTGAAGAATCCTATTGAAATAGTAGATGTAGATGAACTTGAAGAAGTTCCTAGTCTTGAAATGATGGATGTAAATATTGAGACATATGCAATAGAAGATACAAGTGTCTTCCCAAAAGAAATACAAATGCAAGATATTAGTCAACCATCAAATGTTGAATTGGAGGCTCAACCCCAAAATGTTCAAGTTGAGAGTACAACATATTTAATGGGAGGAGAAATGATGACTCAAACACTTGTGGGTGCATCAGTTGTATCAGATGTTTCTTCTACCAAAGATCATCCACCAAAGGACTCAAAATGGAAAAAGAGGGTGAAGTTTCTCAAAGCATAGGTGCCACAAAGGAGACTATGATTGAAACTAGAAGAGGCTAGTGGACCAACTAAAAACTAGTGCTAAAGGAGGCACACACATTGATAATAAAGGTAAAGATCAAGAATCAATCATTGGATCCCATCCTATGGAGCAAGTAAGGAGAGGACTTGGTTGACAAAAGGTTGTTGATAAACAACCCCAGAAGATTTATCCACAAAACAAAAACCTTTGAAGGAAGGAGATGTCTCAAAGAACAAGGAACCCCTTAAGGTTCCAAGTCTAGATGAATAAGTCCCAAAGATAGTTACAGATATAATGGCCACTTTGTAGAGAAAATTGAAAGAAGATGCAGGTACAATGGATACTCCAGTGGAAAGTTTAAAGGAAACTACAAACATGCCTACTACTTCTACAGAGAGAAAGGATCAAGATGAAAAGTAGTGGGTGAAAAGTTTTAAAAGATATTAGCCAACCTCAGACTCAGGATCAAGAAAAGGAGAAACCAAAGATAGTGGCACTTCATAGTGAAAATAAAGTAATGGAAGTAGAGGAAACACATAAAGAGATGCCAATACTTCAAGATGTGCAAGATACATCAAAAAAATTGGTATTATACTTAGAAACTCCACATCTCACATCACAAGGAGTACATATGGGAAACATCCCTATGATAGTTGGCTAGGAGGATTCCTTTTAGGGAAGGAAAAGGAAATTGTTCAAGAAGTTATAGACATCACAAGCATAGCTTTCCCAAAGCCCAAAAGAGCCTCAAAAAGGAAAATATCCTCACTAAGACCCATATAGACCAACAAGGGTTTAGAACTCTAGAGATTTACAACCCCCACCAAGGTAAATTGAAAGATGAAATCACAATGAGTGATTATGATGTCAAGCACATTCAGTTGGGGAAGCCTACCAGAGAGACATTAAAGAAGGATATCACAGTGGCAGTTGAAGGCTTGTTGCAAAAATTTGATGAGGATAAAGTGTCTAAAAAAAATTAAAAGAACAAGTAAAGACATTGACCTCATGTTTACAAAATTTGATGGAACCAGTAGGAGAAATCCAAGAAGTCATCACTACCATCACTCTAGAGATCCTGAATAAAATAGAAATATCTAGTGAGAAAGCCAAGGAAGTGGATAAGTGGGTGGAATATTTGTCTCAAAAGGGAAAGGAAATCATTGAAAAAGTAGTAGAGAGGTATACAAAATGAATGAAATGATCAATGACATAGATGAACTTGGCTTGGAAAATGTGAAAATGAATTGTATTATTGGGAAGGATCCTTCCCAAACTTGATGCTATAACTCAACTTGATGAAGACTTGGTGGAAAGGAAGGAATAATACTACCTAATGAGATGAGAAAGGACTCAATACATGCTGGAATATTTGGCCAAACTCAAGGTGGAAACTGTGAACCAAGTCAAAAAAAATTTCAACAAAGAAGGATTGGATAGAGGAAAGTGTTATTACTATAGACAACAAGTTGAGAAAGATGATGTTTGACAAAGAAAATCCTACTTATGGGGATCTATAAATTGATGTCTGACCCAATCCTTTGATCAATACATTGATGAAGAACATTGTTCCTATGAGGTCATCTGAGATTCATCACTGTGGAAAATATAATTGTTGAGTTGACTCATAAAAAATTGAAAGAGTATAAGAGCAGAATGAACAAATGTGGTGAGGTGGTGAATCAGGAAAACATTGATATTTAGACATCACACAAGACCTGATGAAGATGATCTAGTGTAGTTTTGTTCCAGTGATTTGATGCTTATTTGGGAGGGCTACCTGACAAGGAGGAGGAAATGAAGAAAGTGATGATGATCATGTTGAACCATGAGAAAGCTTAGGCTTGTTTTCTTTAAAAAAAATTCCTTTTCTAGTTGTTACTTTCATTCATAACAATTTCATAATTTTTTAATTGGGGACTTCAATTATGTATGTGATATAGTGAGATGTAGTATAATTTTCATTTTTCTTTAATAGAAACTTGAATCTATTATGAACATGAAATTCATTATAACACTTTGAGTTTTATTTTGTTTGTGAAAAAAATAAAAATGGGGTTCTATAGGGGCCCCAACCCAGAAAATATTTACATACATTCTTGATATCATATCAAAAAGGGAAAAAGGGAAAGATACTTAGTTATTATCATTAAGAGATCCTCTCTAAAAAGAGGAATCTTCTTCAAAAGCCTATTTTTCCTAACTACAAATTCTTTAGTCCCAACAGCCATTTGTACAAATAAAATATCCCCTGCCAAACCACGAGACATGTCTAGAGCCATAAGCTCATCAACACTCACCCTAGGACCATCCAAAATGTCAATCAACTCTAATTTCTTCTTGTAGGAAGAAACCCATTCTTTAAGATCTAAACCACCCTTGGAAAGAGCTTTCTTCCCGATGCTTTGAAGGTAGAAGATGGAATGGAGGTGTTTGCAAATTTGGGAGTGAGTGTAATTACAATAGTTTTTAGAACTGATTGAGTAGGAGGTTTGGAGTTGGACCCACCCTTGCATTTCTTCATGAAGAATGGTGACACTCTAGGAGGTTGTGAAGGAAAATACTCTATTGGCCTCTTCTCCAAAGTAGAAATATGTTGCTCCAATTCAGTCACTTTGTGAGAAAGAGCAGGCACAATGTCTATGGAAGTCCCTTCATAAAGCACATAAGATTCTGTAGGAATTTATTTTACAGTAAATTCCTCATTACAAATGAAGGGACATGTGTTATCAAATGCACCCTTCACAGTAGGCCTACACTTAAGCCAAAATTGCTTCAATCCTTCAGAGTCTTTTTGATGTTCCCACCTGAACAGATGAAAATACATCATCTAGAAAGTAGAGAAAATGGGACTAATCTTGATTAGCCTTCGAATTAGAGCTACTCAAACAACTTGAGCTATCAACGGCCCATCATAGTCTTCTTGATCTACAATCTCAAATAACATCCTCACAAATGCTTCATCTAGGCCCAACAAGTCAAAGATTGAATTTAGATCCTCGATGAAAGTTCCTTCAAACTAGATGCTAATGCTACTCCCACCATCTTACAAACAAATAATTTCACTGAGATTCTTCTCACACTTGAACCTAAAAGAAAAGATGAAATTTGTAGAAGAAATGGTGGGAATTTATAGTGAAGATGAGGTTGGTGAGTTAAATTGAGAAAAATCATGGTGAATTAATTGTTGAGATTGTTTATGATATCCACACGAGGGAGATAAAAGTGAAGTAGACTGATATCACTCAAAAAAGGAGGTAGTTGGCCTTGATGTAACACAACACATGAAGAAACACTCAACTCAAAAAGATATGACAATATTTGTGTGTGTTTTTGAGGTGGATTCCCAAAAGGAGGGAATGATTAACATCAAATCAAACCATTTGGGGGCACTCAAAAATCATTAAAAAGGTTTCTCAACCTACCTAAAATGGGAATAATCAAGTTGATGATGTCAAATGAATGACATAGGCACCCCAATCATCATAAAAGAATGAAATATACACTGAAAACATTTGTAAATATTTCTCCACATGGCACGATAGGGAATGAGATATTTTCAAAACAATAGAATCAAGATATTGTTGCTTAGGAATATTCCTTGAAAAGATTCAAGTTTTGGGGGAAAAATAAAACAAGGAGAGAATCAAATATTGTATAGATACGAGAGGCATGTTCTCATATCAAAGGGGGGGTTAAAATTTTCTAAATTTTAGAAGAGATAGAGATAATTGATGTGCTTTCTTGAAATCTAAATTTTAATGAGATGTCCTATGAGTTGTTTTACTTCTTCAAATTTTCCTGTGTCAAGATGGTTGCAAGTGTACAACCATTGATAAACATTGAGATCATAGGTTTTATGTTCCCTTGTTAAGGAAATTGAATATCTGAAAATGAACTATGTGCATGCTCATTAAGCTTTGTTACATTTTTCTTAATATAATATACTTTAAATCAGTCAAGTTATTTTTCCTATTGCAATCTTATGTTTATGGCTCCTCTGAGTTACACTAGATCTGGTCTTGATGGTGGTATTTTGGTAATTGAATTGGTACTATAATCAAAGCCTTCTTTTCACAATACTAAACACAATTTTAAATTCATAATATTTCCCTTCTATTTGCTAAGATTTTTGTAAGCCTTTGAGTGTATCTTAGGCGTAATAGGTAGTGAGTTGTGAATATTTTATCAAGACATTTACATGAGCTTTCATGTGTAATTTCTTGAAGATTGTATGAAATCATGCATTCTTGGGCTTCCATGAATGTGTACCTTCTCTCCAAGGGACTTTTCTTTGATTAATTGAGTGTCCTTTTACCTAGAATGATTTCTGGCATTGCTTGGAGTTCTAAGAAACTTATCATAATCATTTCCATCTTGTTTTAATCTCCCATTCATACAAAACATAAACCTACTACTACTCTCAAATCCTACAATTCACCTTTGTTTGCTTTTCCTATAAGCATTTGTCAAGGGAATTTGTAAGTTTTACTTCCCTTTCCATAAATATGCAAGAGAGATGGAATTTCATGTTGTCTAGAGTAACCTGAGTCCAAATGGAGTGACATATGCACTATTTAGTGTGACAACTTGTGAAATTTAAATAGTGCATTCATTGGCCATGATCATTGACATTGTCGACATCTTCGCGCTACCAAATGACATAAACAAAGTCTATCATCCTCAAGCATATCACTTCACTCATTGATGCTTCTTGCCTCAAAGGAGGTGTAATATTGGGAACCAAAAAATGGGGTTGACATCCACGAAGGAAGTTAACACTTCTAGAACCGACTTCATTAGGAAGCCCTTGCATATACCATCTAATCCATTTTCTTTCTAGTTATCCTTGTTTTACAGGTTCATCAGATTTACTGGTGAGGTCATCCACTTTGCGTCCATCCATTTACATCCATCATATTCCAAGGTACCTTAAACCCTTGCATTTTGGAGTTGTTTGGATTTATTTAGTATATATATTTCACTAATCTGAACAAGAATGATAAATTTTTATCAATAAAAGGACCGATTAACATGAAGAAACTGAAGCTAAAAAGAATCGGAAATTATAGAAATGTATAAAAAGTGCATATTTGATTTAAATTAGCACAAAGTAAATTTTCCTAGTTGGGATGACGACGACCAAGGTTGTAGAGGGTAGGTTGACGGTAACCCAAGTAGATGGACCTAGATAGAAAGCTGAACATGTAGATTTGGAGGGATCTCGAGTGCGATCGATCGATGATCGCAGATGTTTCAAACATTGACATGTACCTACAGAGGAAGGTCTCGAGACAAGGAAACAAATGGGATGCAATCAAATAAGGGTTTGGGTGGATTATATGGCTAACGGGACATGGGTCGATAATGACTTAGATGAGTTTGTGATAATTGGAGATAGGCATAATAGATTTGGATTGATAGAGAAGCAGAGTGACATATATGGAAATAGTAATAGAACATAGAAACACATTAATGACGACCTGAAGGGAAGAATAGGTGAAAAAATAGGGTTAGGTCAATGGAGACCGGGTAAAGAGACGATGACTTGGCTAGTACTAAACAAGGCTAAGGGTAGATGGGTTGGACAAAAACCCGTAAACAAAATGACTAAAATAAGAGGCCGCATTTGAAACTTTGATCACGATTGGACTCGCAAAATGTTAGTTTCAAAAGATAATAGCATTGACAAGTAATGATAGCATAAACCAACACAAGATTAAGGTAAACTCCCCAAAGTCTCCATAAGTGATGCAAATAAGCTCCAAGAGACTCCAAGAAGACTACAACAACTGCAAAGACGCTCAAACTCAAAGATAGGATCATAAAAATGCAAGAAAATTATGATTATGCCTCCTTTGGGAGGAGAGGTAAATGTGGCCTTATAGGGTCGATGGTGACTTGGGCGGGTCACCGCCAACTACGGGAACCATCCATTTGGGTGGTAGAAGGATGATTTATTTAAGAGATGGGGCTTTTATGGATTGGGATAAGTACTTTAAATCATTTAGGTGGGTTAGGGTTTCCTAGGGAAGTGATATGGGTAGGTGGGGGATAAAAATGGATTAAATAAAAGCTAGAAAGCTTAGGGATTAGGAACTAGGGGTTTAGGGGTAATAAACAACCTAGAGAAGGGAAATTAGGAATAATTAGGATTAATTAGATAATGAGATGAGGATTAGGGGATAATTGATGAAAATTAATAATAAATTAAAATAGATAGGATAATGGATGGGAAAGATGGGAATGTTAATAAGAATATGAATTAAAATAAAAAGGGGTCTAGATAGGTGATCATGGTAAAAGAAGTGAATGCGTGTGACAAGGGTAGTGATATTGAATTTCGGTGTCTATAATTGTACCAATAAGTAGAGGTATTTATACTAGTTAGATAATCAAGTGGATGCTCATATGTATTAGGAGGAGGTTGAGCCATATAAGTATGATGCACCTCTAAAGTGATTTTATATTTAAAATTTTAATGATTAGGAGTAGATCATTGAATATGTTAAGATTAGAGTTTTAATTTATAAGAGACAAATTTCTCGGTTGGTGAGTTAAATTCAATTTCATTAGCATCAACTAGGTCTTGTATGACTTGATAAAACTTGATGAATTTATTAGTAGATAATTACAACATTTGAAGTGTTTAGTGATAGATTTAGTGTCAAAGCATAGTCATTTTAGTGTTAGAGTGCATGGTAAAAATGCAAGCTTTTAAAATAAAAAATTATATCTAAAATCATAAATACTTGACACAAGATGTTTCTTTGTCATTACTATTTGCATAACTAATGGGTGATTTTTATAATATCACTTTAGTGTAAAGCTATAGTCAAAGGGTAATGTAAGGCTATAATTAGGGGCTTAATTTAGGCTATAGTCAAGGGCTAACTATAGGTTATAGTAAAGGGATAACATTAAGCTATAGTCAACCTAACATCAACTTATATTCATTGACTATAGGCTGATGTTAGACTAACTAAAGCTCAATGTTAGCCTAAATTTGATATCCCAACTATAGCCTAACATTAATCCTAACTATAAACGACTATATCTCGATGTTAATCCTCATTATGGCTTGATTTAATCTTGAATATATCATGACTTTGTTGGGTTGAGAATATGTCTAGGTATGAGACATGTGCGAAGGTTGAAGGATGTGCACAAGGGTATGCACAGAGCCAAGGACGAAGCATTTGAAAAGGATGGAACATTGTGCGGAGGGACATGTGGGAGTATGAAGAAGCACATGTGAAGGTTTATGCGTGGGAACAATATAGTTAGGAGATAATCGAATTTCCAAAGTAGGCTAAATATAGACAAAAGTAGAAGATGGTGTGATCATCAAGGAAAGCTAGAAATAGACAAAAGTGTGGATAAAGAACCCGCCAAACTAATAATAGACATGAAGCACACATGGAAGAGGTAGATCTATTTATAGCACATGTGACATGATTAAAGAAGAATCTATTTATAGCACCCATAACAAAAATAGAGCTTCTAGGAATAAAGCAAACCACTTATGGAGAACGATAGGTTGGAGTCTTTTTATAAGAAATATTTAGTTGTAAAGGAATGCAGGTTATGTATAGGGATGGTCTATTTTTAATACTGTAGTTGATCAAGTGGTGAAGGAAAAGTTCCCACCCTATATATGTTGCATTCATGTAAGAAATAATATTTTGTAGTCATTTTCATCATGGCCTATATTGTTCTAGATTGCATGTATGAGTGTGCATAGTGAAGGATTGTCTTATTGGTTATTGTAATACATCATGGATATAATGAATATTAAGCTCCTTTTAGTTGATAATAATTTTTCTCTCAGTGCATGTTATAGTAAGTTAATATTCTTCATATGGTATATTTGTATGTTATGTTAGCCATGAATGTAGGAAATACATCTTGGAAGTCAAACACAAAGAGGGACCTGGTAGAGTTACGTGTGGTTCAGGTGAGCACTTAGGATTTTCTTGGGTGATGTGCTAGCACACCCGATAGCGTTGTGTTGAAACTAGACTTCAACGATGACATTTTGGTTTTGTCTCTGGGACCTTCTTTCATTTAGACTCTCAAGATGTGGTGCACACATGGAATTTCAACTATCCTTGGAGAACATTGAATGTTGGCTACATGAAGGTGAATAATATTTTGTGAAAAATACAACACCGGTGTTAATTTCAATACATGAAAATGGGTCAAAGATAACTTGTATGATCTGTTATACGAGACATTCTTTAGCTTCTTTCTAAGGGAGATATATAATTGGTTGGCAGCGTACTCAAGGAAAACAAGATTCAATTAGGGTAGAGATATGTTTGGAACCAAAATGTAAGTATCAAGAAATTTCTGATTTGGATAATCCATGACACATGCAATAGATTGTTGGTGGAAAGGTGTGTTGAATAATTACACTTTGGAATAAACAATATGTACGTATTTATGCCTAGAAGAAGTTAAGTTCAAGTTTTTTCACGAGCCTATGGGATCGTAATTACGTGAACTTCCATTTTCTATCAATATCTTGATTATTGAACTCAAATTTGAGAGCCTACCCATGGCTAGCTAAACACTTGCCACACGTAAAGAGGAGGGAAGGGGTTGGAAATGATGGTGTTAAGTTAGATGGAAGTAGAGATAGAAGAAATACTGTACATATACAATGCTATGTGAGAAATGGAGGTTGAAGAGGTGCTAAGATAGAGAGGAGTAAGGATGAGCGGTAGTGTTGAGAACGCCGAGGAGAGTGAGGGGCCGAAAGAATATGTCCCTTTGATATTGGGAAAGCACAGAAGGACCCCTTCAACATCTGGAGGAAACCAGTTGAGTGAAGATTTGGGAGCCATTGGCAAGCATCTGACCACCACGGAACCTCAACCCTTGCACATGGTACTCGTGGATTCGGAGTTCATATAGAATATTATAATAGTGAGGGTGAAGAATGTGAGTGCAATCGAGGATCACCATGTTGCGAAGGTGATGCTTATAGAAGTATTCTAGTATCTAATCGGGAGGCACAACAAATAAAAGAATCACACATGACAACGACCTTTGTTGCTCAAAGAATTTTGCTAATAGATCAACAAGCTATATTTGGCATTGTAAGCACAACACAAGGATGATAAATGAGTTGACACACACTACTCTATGGAAGAAGTAACATAGGTGAAACATTGGTATAAAGTGTTGGCATGTAGACAAGTTCTACCATCAGCGTGTATGCAAGAGTTCCAACACAAGAGGATCATAAGGCTCGATCCTTCCCCAAGTGGAGGCAATCCCGGTGGAGTTTCAGGGGTCAAGATTTGGTCCTCCCTAAGCGGGAGAAATCTAAGACATAGAAACAACCCACCATAACAACCTCATATTTTCTATGAAATGTCACTCCACTTGCCTGAGTATAGAGGAGTATATGATATTGTTGAATATGTGCATAAGTGTGAGATATTATGGAGAGCCAAGGGATCACCACTTTGGACAAAAAGGATAGTCAATTTATGACTATAGTATAAGGCCACACACATAACTAGTATAGAAATTATGATCCACATCAGATGGAAATGGATTATGACACTTTATGCACCACCTTTTTGGCTGAGCTTCACATTCTTGAGTTCGAGCAATAGAGCATCAACGCACTCAAGGATATTAAATAGGGACTATCTAAAAGTTTATGAGAATATGATGTGTAGTTTAAGACTCTGTTATCAAATCTCTCATATGATATCCATCAAAGTCATTAGGCGTAATGGTTCGTGGGTGGATTGTTAACATTGTTCGAAGGGTGGTATCACATAAGACATTTAAAAATCTACGTGAAGCTCTCGAGGTGGCTTTGCAGACATAAGTAGTTGGTAGTGTGGACACTTTGGAGTGAGCCCATTCCTTGAAGCATATATTGTAGCTATGGCCACGCAGTTGGAAAATCTATCTGCTAGCTCGGTGCATGAAACTCAAAGTGGTATTTGGTGTATAAATTATGAAGTTGAGGGGCATACGAAGAATAGTTGTCCATATAAGAAGGTGTGCACTCTACTAGTAGCTTGTGAGATATGCCATAAGGACAATGATGTCGAGACCTGTCCACTTCTCTAATGTGTAACCCAAAAGAATGTGTCACTCTACTGCAAGATTTGTGACGCGCATAAACATGATATAATTCACTACCATTTTATTGATCACAACCACGAAGCTTGTGAAATAGGGTTATGCCATACTAGAACAGAGGGTAGCTCATAGGAGCGTGAAGGGAAAAGTAATGTATCTTGACAAAATGAAAATGATGACTATATGGGATGATATCAAGGTAGAGGATATGGTGGTTACAGAGGCAGGTTTCGTCAATTTACTTGCTACACTTGCAAATCACCTAATCATTATCAGTGTGAGTGCCTTAAGAGCATGTCATGCATGCACTATGGAAAAGGTATAAGAGTTCCCAGATTTATATCCACACATGTGTAGTAACAAAAAGGAGAGAGGTGTGATGATGATACAAATGAAGTGTGCTAGGAAAGGGTAGTAGAAGACTAAGGAAATGGAAGTTGTGAAGAAGGAACCTTTATTGGTTACCACATGCGTAGAAGCTTCATGCACACATGAGGAGGCATGAGAAAAACCACTCATTAGATGTGAGGAAGTTGGACCAATAGATAAGTACCCGAAATATGGAAAAAAAGGAAGTGTTCCAAGAAACCATGGGCTTAATCGAGACTTACATGGGAGATACAATTCTTGAAAGAACAAGTGTGGGATAGAGAGTGCATGAGACATACATAAGTACTTGATAAGATGTTGATGGAATCATAGAAGTGTGTTAGATGCTTTGAGACAAGATAATATTATACCCCTATTAGGTGAGTGGTTACACGAGAAGGTTTCGTGCATGGAGAAGGATAGGGAAAGACAAATATTACATGTAAATATGCCACCACAACACCATGAATATGATAAAGAGATCACCTTGGATGCAATTATTGATGGTTGGATGGTGAGCAACATATTTTCTAACATTTCCATAGAGGTAAACATTCTTACCTTAGATGCATGGAATAGGATGGGGAGGCCACCACTACAACCTTCTTCTAGTGTGTTGTATATGGAAAACAAAACAAGGGTAATGCCCATTGGAGTTTTGAAGGGTGCAACATCACTATATAGGAGAAAAAAATTAAGGGTGATTTTGAGGTACTGGAGTTGGAAGAGGCAAATAACTTCCATGCATTACTTGGTTGTCTATGGTGTTATGCAAAAACACAAACCTACGTTTCAATAGGTGCTATATTAGTTTTGAGAATGAGGATGAGCGCATAGTGATTCTTATGGATGGTATAAGTATTGAAACCTACACAGAGCCCATTAGTGAGGAAGATCTAAACCAAATCTATGCACATATTGTGTGCGATCTAGAGTGTGTTGAGCATATAAAGGACATAGTGCTCAAATAGGAGATACAAATTTGATCGGTGACACCACAATTTTTGCTTGTGATAAATGGTCCCATGGAATGTATGAAATGGTTCTTCATAAGTGTCAAGTGTGTGTAACAAGGATGATCAAATCATATATAGTTAGGTGGTTGGGAAGAACTGTGCTACCAAGGTATACAAGAGAAGAAAATATTGAATCATTTTTACATGCAATGGAAAGAAACTACACAATGAAGGAGACATAAGGTATATGTTAGTATACTTGTTGAGAGGAATGACATCAAGATGGTGGGCCAAACACATGGATAATATGCTTAGATGACATGATATAAGAATTGCATTCTTTACTCAGTTTGTTAAGAATAACCTTTCTTCAAAGATACCGATATATGATGGAAAAATGTCTTCCATGAATCACATACAAGCTTGTGATAAGAATTGGTTATAAGGACCAGAGATGCGCTATCTGCGATCCCTATGGGTCCATAAGTTCTATTTGAATTTTTACAGTGTGCGTGCGTGTGGTACATGCATGTAGAGCTAAAGTAGGAGATAACGAGTCATTGTATTACCAGTCATTTAACCAACTCATAGACAAGTTGGTGTCATTATAACCAAGGCGATGTTTAAAGCTGTATTTAAAAGGAGAAAGAAAATATTATTCAACAATACTTCTTCCTAAGAAAACATACTAAAATTAAACATGCATGAAAAGGAAACACACAACAACTAAATTACTGAAATAAATCTGTAGTAAATAAACTATGCTAAGAAATAACAGAAAAATCCTCCTCCTTGGGGAAGAGTGGATTTTGGCCATTCTCTTCCCTTGGATTTGGAGAAACTATAATTAACTTTTAAAACTACACTTGTATTGATTCAAAACTAATTTACAAAATATGTCCCCCTTTCCAAGTATATGGAAGAGGTATTTATAGACATTACTCCTAGTTTACTTAGTCCACACACCAAGAACTAACTACCTATTCTTGGGTGGATTTATTCAAAGCAATAAATACTAAACAAACTTGACTACAACAATCCACTTATCATGGAGAATATTTCTACAACTCATCCCTTTAATCTAGGAACACAAAGTGGGAGAGTACTTATTCAACATTCCTAATACTATTCCACTATTTTCTCATCCTTGAAACATGGAGAGAAAATGGAGGAGTGCTAAGTCCATGACTTTGAATTCTTCTTGGAACGCCACATGCATGCATGAATTTGGATTGCCACATGTTTAGATCTATATTCTTGGTTGATGACATGGAAGCAAAGAGTGGGATGAATAGTTCGGTGCTCCTTTACATTAATTTGGAACAAACCAAAATACTTTCACTAGTTGGGTGTTTCCGTAGGCTGCGTGAAGACTTTCGGTAGCTACAATTTATGAACTTAGAGTAGAGTTGCTTATGACCTATTTTCTACACACTATTGCATTCTAACTTTAGAAGAAATATTAGGAAATAACAACAATTAGATTACAAATAGATTCCTAAAGAGATGATAAGATAAATCCTATATTCTACCTTAAATATGTTATCCGTTATTAAAAATACATCTAAATTCACTTGAAAGCTTTATTTTAAGAGAGAGAATAAGAGTGCTATTTGGTGATATAATGAGACATATTTTGGTCTCATCATTTCCCCCACACTTAACTTCTTGCATGCCCTCATGCAAGCTACTGATCTTCCTGTAGAATCTGATTTTGTCAATACTTCGCATCTTTCAAATTGTCTTCTCCTTTTTCATGATAACAACAAACTGAGATTCTAGAAGTAAAAATTTTTATGAGGTTTTTCTTAGACAATGTAGAGAGAGTTTTTCCACACTTAGCTCTTTGTTTCCTCATGCATTCTTCAAAATATTTGGAAGAGAGTGAGTCCCCCACACTTAGCTTTGTGCATGCCCTCATGTAAACTATTTTTTTAATTAAACAGCTTATAGATCCCAATTACTGTAAACTAGAAAGATGTCATCTGCATCATTTTCTTTGTTACTTGACTTGATTAGCACATGTATCTTATCTCACAACTTTATTATACCCATAGAATATCCACAATGGGTTTCTAATGTTTTTCCAATAACTAAAGTTTCGGTAAAATACACATCTACATAGACTTTAGGGATCTTAATCTTGCCTCATCCTAAGGATTATTTCCTTTTCCAAACATAGATCAAATTTTTGACCTAACAAACTAGGCATAAAATGATTTCCCTTATGGATTGATTTTATGGTTATAACCAAATCCTCATTTCTCCCAAAGATCAACACAAAACTTCTTTCATCACCCCTTGGGGAACCTTCTGCTACTATGTCATGCCTTTTGGTCTTAAAAATGTAGGGGCTACTTATCAACATGCCATGACATACATTTTTATGACATCATCCACAAAATTTTCAAAGACTACATCGATGACCTTATAGGAAAATCCAAATCACAGAAAGACCACCTTGATGTCCTTGAATCAATCTTCACTCGTCTCATCCAATTTTGTCTTCATCTTAATCCTGCAAAGTGTGTTTTTGGTGTTCTCACCAGAATTTTTTTAGGATTTATCATATCCATCCAAGGCATTGAAGTTGACCCAAAGTGGAGGTTAAAGCAATCATTGCAATACCTCCACCATCTAATCATACAAAATTGTGTAGCCTTTAATTTAAATTACGCTTAATTCGATGTTTCATATCACAACTTTCTAACCATTGTCAACTATTTCACCATATTCTCCATAAGGATGTAGGGTTTCATTGGGACTCGATTGCCATAAATCCTTAGATGAAATCAAACAAGATCTATTATCACCACCGTGCTTAGTCCACCACGTGAAGGGGGAATTTTATCTATACATATCCATTTCAGAACATGCTCTAGGAGTTATGCTCACCCACCGTGATGATCAAGGTCATGAACAAGATGTATACTACATTAGCCATGCACTCCATGAGTATGAAACATTCTACACTAAAGCTGAAAAACTATATAGCGCATTGTACTTCACCACCTCCAAAATTTGATATTATCTCCTCAATCACAAGACATATGTCGTCACCAGCTTTATTCCACTTTAAGCCATGCATGCTAAACCTTATCATAATGACCACATAACTTGATGGCTCATGCTCATGACTAAATTTGACCTCGAAATTATATCAAAAAAATCTATTAAAGGTTAGGCCATCATAGATCAACTCGCCGATGCACCCCTTCCGGATAATCCAATTCCTCACAAATGATTTCCTAACGAATCTATCAACAACATTGATGAATCGAAATTCATCCCCATTGAAATGACCCTCTTCTTTGATGGTTTTAAGAGTCGTTATCATACCTCCTTGGAACATCCCACTTCTATTGTCATTCAAGCTTAAATTTAAATGTACTAACAACATGGTGGAATACGAAGCCTTAATCATGGGTCTACATACCGCTATTATCTTAGGTGTCTACATCCTAGAAATCTATGGAGATTCATAACTTGTCATCAGTCAAGTCAAAGGAGAATATCAAAGTAAGAATGAAATCCTTCAAAAATATAAGGCAATCATCAAATTTCTCCTCCACACATTCAATCATTATACCATTCAAGCTATTCCATGATCTTCTAATAGGTTTGCAGATATTATGACATCTCTCGGGTCCCTTATTCCTTTTGAAATAGAAAAATCAAAAGATAAAACTAAAATTGTTATGGCTGATCAATGCTTGGATCATCCTTCACATCAAAATGAGCTACCTTCCATTAATGCCATTGACACCAATGCACCCGATCTATGGTATAATTTGATATATGATTATCTGGCTGGATGTAAACTACCATTAAATTTATCACACTTTGCTAAAAGACCATTTCTTCAATGCGTCACCCTCTTTGTCATCATAGGTGGTATTATTTATAAATGAAGTTTCAACGACATACTATTATGATGTCTTAAATCACATGAATCAACAAAAGCAATCGAAGAGATCCATGATGGTACCTTTGTTGATCACTTCAAAGGGCAATGCTATCGTTAAACATGTCATATAGATAGGGTATTACTTGGCCCACCATTACCAAAGAATGTTGTGCATATGTAATGAAATGCGTTAAATGCCAACTCCATTCGGATCTCATTCACGTCCCTAGTCAAACATTACAACTTGCTCAAGACTTATGACCCTTTTCTCAATGGGGGTTAGACCTCATTGGTGTAATCAATCCTAAATCATCCCAACAACATCATTTTATTATCACAACTACTGAATACTTTACTAAGTGGGTTGAATCCATCCCTTTAACCTTGAAAAAATAGGGCCTATCATCAATTTCATATATCAAAATATCATATGCCATTTTGGTATCCCGCATAATCTCATTACAGATAATGGAAAATCCTTCAAAAATAAAGAAGTTAAAAATCTATTTGATGCATTCAACATCAAACTCAATTTATCATCACCATATTATCCTCAAGAAAATGGATAGGCCGAGGCCTCTAAAAAAACACTTAATAAAATCCTTATGAAGACAATGGACAACGCAGGCAGGAATTGGCATCTCCAAATCCCATTTTCTCTTTGGGCTTATCAAATTATCATCTACACACCTACAGGGTGCTACACCCTACGCACTCATTTATGGCTCACATGCCATCTTTCCTCTTGAAATATAAATTCCATCACTCCATGTATCTCTCAAAAATTTCATCTCCGACGACGAAGTATATCACCAAGACCACTTAACACAACTCAAAATTGTTAGATGAAAAATGCTTAACAACCCTTAAACATCATCAAGTCTATCAAGAACACATTAGTAGAGCATATAACAAACATGTCAAAGAATGTGACTTTAAAATTGGTGATCTTGTACTCAAATGAAATCAAAATTTCACTACATTAAAATGGAGCAAATGTGGAAAGCTTTCCCCAATTAGATTGGTCCATACATCATCACTCACAACTATGGGCCAGGAGTGTATCATCTCACTTCTCTTGATGGGGAACCTCAAAGGGAACCTCTAAAACTTTGCACTTGAGGCCTTTCTTCTACTAAATAATTGATCACTATGACAATAGTTACATCCAAATCCTATGACTTCATCATATCATTTGAAAGTATGTGGATATCTGTCAGTATCCTAAGTATGCCTTAAAGATGAGAGCCATGACCTTGTTCATCGCATCTTCTATTAAGAACAAATTCCTCCTTTTAGGAACCACTTATCTATCCATTATGTACCAACTTCATGACATGGGGCATATGTGTGTGTAGGTCATGTACACATTTTATCCCCTCCTTGAAATGATTTATTAGGGTCTTGCTCTCAGCTCAAAAATGTATGTAAAATTCATTTGGATGCTCCTTTTATCAAATATCAAAATATAATAGACTGATCCCTTGAAGGAAAAATATTCACAAAAATTCTAAATATCAAAAAGTAGACCGCTCCCTCAAAGGACAACTACCAGTCAAAATTGTGGATCGATTCCTCGAAGGACAATCATCTTGTCAAAAGTCAAAATGTAGACCATACCCTTGAAGGATGGCTACCCATGTAAAAGTCTTCTCACATCGATCATCATTCAAAAAGAACATCAATATCAAAAGCATCCAGAAAGATTCCCGCATCGATCAACTTTCCCATTATATCAAGCTTCCCCTCATAGGTAGTTTGCTTCAAAAAAATATATGTAAATTTGGGGCATTTTCCCTATGAACTCGTTGAAAAGGAGATCCCTTTTCTCCCACATTAGCCTACTTACAAAAATTCCTTCTATCATCCTAGCAAGGAATATTCACTCAAACTCACATTTTCAATCATGATTTGTGTAACTACCCATTGATAATATTATTTAACATTTGATAAGGCCACAAGTGCAAGTGTTTTTCAAAACCCATCATGTATAGATCAAATATATAATAGGAAATCATTTCATTTTGACCTCATTTTTTTTAGTTACATTTTTTTATTTGGCACATTTTTAGGATCACATTTAAAAGTCATTTGGAACAATAAAATATTCAACCACACTTAATCACATATAAATCATGCTTTTCAAATGCTATCAAAAATTCATCAAAAACACTAACACATTTAAAGTAAAAACATACAACATATAACACAAGAAATATAAACCATAAATCCATCATATATATATATATATATAAATAAAATTCTGATATACATCATAATCAAAAGTCCAAAAAAATCAATATATGTCCTCATCATACAAAATTGGGCTTCTATGAGCCTATCTCATCATATAAATCAACTGGTAAAATCTACATCTCCAAGAATGGTACTAACACCACCCTCTCCTCCTATAACAGGTGTGCCTCTAACAACACCTATGTCTTTGCCCCCTCTAGGAGCACTCATGACAACAACCTCAACTTCGACTCCTCCATCTCCACCCTCAACTTTCTCTATCCTCCGAGGTGGCCGTCCCCACACTTTCCACACTCACACTAGGACTTACTTTGTAGTAGTAGCTATCCCTTTGGTAGCTACGTGATCAACATATAATGTGGAATCTGGGTAGTTCTTGATGATCAGATCAACATATTAATCCCGCTCTTCCCATACTGCATCATAGTGTGCCACTAAAATCATCCCATGAGGAGGAGGTACTATAGGTGCTCTCCTTTGTCTTCTAAATGAGCCATTGATGACAGATCCACACTAGATATAGAAGGCCCTATGATCCCTAAGGACTTTTTAGTGTATCCCTATGTCCCTTGTTCTTGTATCATCATGTAGCGAGACCTACACAAGTTGTGTACTGAACTATCTCACTCAAAAATCAATCCATTCCTCTCTGTAATGAGGGTATCCCAAACACCAATCAAATCATCACACTCTCTCTGAGCCACGTCTCTCTCTCCCTCTACTCTGGTCTTCTCAGCCATCATCACTACAATAGCAACAACCAAGTCATTTTCACCCTCCTCCTCATCAAAATTAGGATCTATCTCTCCTCCTGTGCTCCTCCCTCTACTTGAGAATGTACCCGCCTCACCCACCGAGTGACCCTCTCGTACCACTTAGACTTTGTCAAAGCTCCTCAAGATGGATCCCGCCATGAAGTATACTATGGGGTAACCCCTACATTATCAATCGATATAATAACCCCCTCCTCATTAGGACTTGTATCCCTCGAAAACTCGTAATAACAAGCAGGTATTGCTACCGCTTCCCTCAGAGTGTTTATGTCTGTCTCCTCCGCCTATACCGAACGAGATCCTTGGGAACTCCCTATTGTAATCCAAACTATCTTTGAACATGATCAAAATGTAATAGCTCATGCTTGCCCGCTCTCTGTGCCTATAGCCACATAGGTTGCTATAAACCATGTAAGTCACGAGGGTACTTAGGCTAGGTTGGTAAATCCAAGTAGGGTTTCCATACAACATCCCACACATACAAGATCAATGAACAAATCCCTATAATATCCTATCGGCCTCCTCTTCCCTGCATGAACCCCTGTTTGATCTCCACCTCATGAAACCTAGGTGATGATCACCAATGCTCCATGGAAACCCTACTGGTCGAGAAATAGCAATGTGCTCCCAGACCCAAGCCTATAAGAGAAAACCAACATCTATCCCATAACATTTGTGAGCCCTCCAAGCCCATAACTCTCTGAATGTCTATGCAAGTAGGGTAGGTCCCCACTCAAAAACTATACGATGCTCCATCATCTCATCCATAACCCCTGTCATCATCCATGGAAAATGGCCACTCCTAGAATTTGAAAATGCATAACACATGATGGCCATCATAATCATAGTCATCCGAACATGACCCGCTCTCTTAGGAAAATAAACACGACCATAGGAAAAACCCCCTGACTCGTATTTGATATCTCCAACATCCTCCCCATATAACCTCGGCCATCACGCCATCCCTCTCTACCTCAATGATAGTATACACCACTTCCCCATGGATCGGTAATCTTAGGATGTGGTGAACATCCTCCAAAGTGATCCTAATATCTCCCGTAGGAAACCAAAAGTGTAGGTGAAAAAGTTCCACCTCTCTAACAATGTCAATATTAGGCCCGTACATCTATCGATTCATCTGTAATGCCTCATAGCACCAAAACCAATAGCCTCTACGTGAGCCTAATCATCATCTGATATATCCTCCCTCACCTACTCTAAAATTAGTGGAATGTGGTCTCGAATGTTTAATTTCACATCCACCTACAAAAATAAACAAATCAACAATTAGTATCATCCATGAATACATCAACAACAAATAAAAAGTCAACAATATGCACCAACAACATCTAAAACATCAAAACATTCTTACTTCACAAAACATGTCAAAAATACAAATGAATCACTAATGATTCATCCCAATCACCGATGATTCTACTTCAATTTATGAGGATTGCATCAATCATCAACGATTCTGGCTAGGGCACCTGTACACACCAAAAATGGTAGTAAGACCCTAAAAATACCCAAATTCACACAAAAACAAGTTAAAAATTGACTCACCTCAGCCATTGGTGGTTTCCTTTGTCTATTAAAGGATGCCATCACTTGAAATCACCCAAAATCACCTCAAAATTCTTAAATTCTATTCACCAAGTCATTTTTACCCCACAGTTAAAATAAAAAACCAAATGGCTCGTGTAATTATATACTATATTTTTACCTCGATTTAATCGCCCGACATTTCTACCCTCAATCGTGGGTGATTACCGTAAATGCCAATGATTCCCCTATTTGTAATAATCATCATCATTTTTTCACCTTTAAGCATGAAAAAAACACCCTTTGCATAAGTCTATCACTTTCAAAGGACCCAACCACTTAAGTCAAACACACAAACATCAAATTTTTAGACTTTTCATATGTCTATGGGACACATGCCCTTTGGCCCCCATCACTTGGATTTCTTGTTAAACTAGCCTGCCTCCATGGATCACATGTCTATAGGTGTAAAACCCTTGGTTTCCCTATCAAGTTGATCCTTGGTAGCACACTCTGGTTTGATACTCCTTAGACTAGGGAAAAATTTGAAAAAAAATGAAACACATGTAAACAACTAGTGTTTCCTGTATTGCACTACAACCGAATCACCCATATAAACAAACACTCTCGATCATTTTTTTCTAACACCTTATTAAGATGTCAGACAAAAAGGGGAAAATTTAGACACCAAAAATCTACATGCCCCGCTTCCACACAAATAATCGAATAAACATACCCGCTCACACACTATTTCATGACATAAGTCATCTATTCTCAATTAACTCGCCATCGCATCATGACATCTCTAAACCTAGGTCATTACCCTACACCCTTTAAATTAAATAATCCCACATTTCCTAAATCATATCCCCCTTCTCACGGCTAATTAATTAATTAAATCACATATTCACCCCTACACCTCACTCATCCTAACTCACTAGTTATAAATAATTTAACTAAACCTTCTAAATATATTATCCTAACCACCTCTAACTTATCCCTATAACAAGTCCTTACTTCTCACTAGTCTAATTAGGAAACCTTTTAAATTACTCTCCGTTCATCCTAAGTACCTCTATCCTCCTCTAAACCCTCACTACTACACCTCTCTAGTTGCCACACCATAATCACTCTAAATCCCTAACCATCGAAGTTTGAAATATAAGTTTTATCCTCTCGTGTCTCCTCCTAACTATAAGTGATCGAAAACACTCTTGGTGATTCCCTCAAACACCGATGATCTATAAATACCAATTTTCTGCCTCTCTTGGGACCATTCATGACCATTCAAGCAAGTCCAGGATCCTTTTTAAGCATTCGAAGCGTTATCAAGTTCTCATCAATGTCATTTTGCATCTAGCACATCCATCAAGCATTTTAGGAGCTCATTCATCATCTAAGCACAATCACGGTTAGCTATCATCATCCCTCATCATTAAAAGGTTCACCAATGTATTTCATCTTAAAGCAAGATTAGTAAACCATTATTTACTTCCCTTTTTCATCTAGTAGATCATATCTTCTTATTAGACAATCGAACAATTTATTCTAGCATTTTGTTGGAATCACCTACGATTCCCGTAATCATCTCGCATTTTTTATGCGTTCTCTGTTTATCTAGTAATCAGATTTCATTCCAAAATATTTTATCAAATACTTTTGTGTTACTAATCTTTTGGTCAAGAATGGATCTTATAGATGGCCATAGGAGGAATTAACCATCCGATCACCAATATCAATTCACTACCAATTGTTCAACATCATTTGCCTGGAACAATAGGACCTACTACATGACCTAGAGTTGTGTACCATTCACACAACACCCATTGACGGACTTGAGACAATATTCGAGTGCACCTAGGAGATTTGAGAGGCCAATGAAGAGTTTTGGGAAGCCTACTACGAAGTACAATGCATCCAAGCCAATCTAGCCTGGTTCGAGTACCACCACGAAGCGGGATATAACATCCTTGAAGACATAAACACTGAATCTGAGCCAGACATTGAGAGTGTAGTTAGCCTTTTAGATTTTGATTCCAATCTTGCACATTTTCTTGACACGGAGGAGGGGATTTCAGATTTCTTCATTGATGATTACATTGAGGAACCTAATTCATACTTCACTAATGAGGAATACATTTCCTGTTCAATGGGCTCTAATTTTTCAAGAATCTGATATCGACCTATATTTAGATTTTGAGTTCTAGATACATTTCTTTCATACCATCACTATCAGCTGATATTTGTAATAAAATAAATAAGTGATAGACATCTAATCACATTTTTCATATATCTTATATTGTATCCCATTTTCATAAATAAAACTTGAATGTTTTGAAAGTGGGTTGACGTCCACGTAAGGAAGTCCTTTGGCTTCTAGGAATTGGCATTTTCCAGGCAACCTGCTTACCCATATTACTAACTCCATCCCATGTAGTGTTTGTGTTTACTGATTTAGTCGCAGGAAGAAGCTTGATGCATTCTTCACAGAGCGCAAAAATCAACACCCATCAGTATTATCCACGGATACCTTGGAAACCCTGTTTTACTCGAGGTTGATCTAATTTTACCTCCTTATGTTATCCACCCAAACTATAAGGTGAAATTGTCACATTGAAAGGTGAGCTTGTCAAATCTCTAGCAGTTGTGATTTGTTGAAATGAGACAGAGAACTATGAGAAGTGGTTTCAAGACTATAACGATATTTGTGATCCTTCTCAATGATGATTTCTTAAGGTATGTGACCTTGAACTTGAATTTTAGTTAAGATTTGATAGGGTCTTATCAGGGGAGTCCTAAAATAGAGTTTCATGGGATGTGTATGCTTTTATGGCATGATAAAGTTTGACCAATTTGGTCTCGAAGATGATATTTAGGGCTCATGATCCTAAAAGGGCATAGGTAGTGTTGAAGGTATATTTTGTGTTCTCAAGCATGTTTTAGGAATATATGGATTTTTGACAAATATGGTTGATATACTCTTTGGGGAGTCATGAGGATGATATTTTCAAGTCCATGGATCCTTTATTGCTGTCGCCAAGACAAAAAGAGAAAGTATAGTTTAAGGGGAGTCATTTGAGCAAGTAAGTCATTGTTTCCATTGTATCTTGCTTTGTGTTGTACTTTTTCATGTTGAGTGGTCATTGCATCCTTTTTCATAGTTGTCAAAGGGGAGAGTAGGTTTAGAAACATGGAACAATGGTATTTTTGGTGTGTTTTGTCTTGATGTTGCCATCAATGTTTCTGAAGGTGGTTCTTTATCACCGACAAAGGAGGAGATTGTTGGCCATTGTGTATAGTTGTTGTTATTGATGGAAAAGGATGTTGAGCTCTCACATGAGTCTCCATGAGGTGTTATTCAAGGTCAAACATGAAGGTTGATTAGTAGTGTTATGACTTGATGTAGTCCTATGTTGTTTTAGAACATGGTCTAGTAGGTATTATCACGATATGAGATCTCTTAAGTTGATTAAAGAATGTTATGAGGTCAAACAAGGTCCATATGACTTGTCAAAGGTGTCCAAGTGTCTTCATATGGTTTTCATGGTCATTTCATGTGTCATCATGGGTTATAGCAGCCATTATAGGCCCATTATTAGTCTTAGAACATGTGGTTCAACATGGTGGCATGAGATTTAGAGTAGATAAGTCCTATCCAAGCATGTGAAAGGTGTTGTGACATGTTATAACAAGTGTAGGATGAGTTTTGGGTTAGTTATTAGAGGTATGATGATGGTTCATGGTCCTTAGGAAGTAAGAAGGTGAAGACAAACTAAGCACAAGTAAGTCACTATGGATGGATATTTTTATGAATATTTAGGAAATGAGGTGAGTTTGGGAAGTTAGAGGATGTTTTAATTATGCTTCATGAAAATTTTCAAGTCAAAGCGAAGAAGGATTTGTGCAAGATAATGCGATTTTTGGTAAAACTGAGTTTTTGGAGAAGGAGAAATCAGCTTGAATTGTGAACTTCAGCTTGCTCGCCAACTCACACACACTTTGAACGGGACCCAAAGGATTTGGGGGATGATTTTACATTGAGATAAGAGTGTTTAGAAAAAATAATGAGGTAATTTTATTGTCGACTTTTATGAACAATCATTAACAAGATAAAGTGGTTTGAAACCCTAGTTAAACCATCATAGTAGTTTGGTCTTAAAATGAACATGGAAATATAAATTAATCCATCGAGTTGTAGAGGATTCCTTAGATCTCTTTTTGTGGTGGTTTGGTGTTCCAAATGTTTTGGGAAGAGAGATAAAAAAACCTTAGTTTTGTGGGGGTTTTTTTGTTTCAAGGATGAGATGGAGGTTGAAGGATGAAAAAAAAAACTATTATAGAATCCTTGGGAGTTGTAATAAATGAAAATTAAAAGTTTCAGGTAGGTTTCCTAGAGAAAATTGAGGATACAAGTCCTCAAAGTCTGCCAACCGATTTTGTCCTTAAGGGATAAAATGCTAGTCTTATGGTTTGAGTTGTGTTTGATCATTTTGCATATTCTTGTGATTTTTTTGGTTATGAATAGTTGGTGGACACATCATATGATGTGATGAAGCTCTTGGAATGGTATGATGAAGTTATGTTTAGTAGAAGACCTGATGTCCTGAAAGCCCTAGTTGGCGTGCTCAAGAAGGTGACTGAAACATGTGTGCTTGGATAGATTTATCATGTGGCGTATGCTTCTTAGTGATTTTACATGTTGGTAAAAGTGTCCTTGATATGTTCTAGGTGGTGGTTGATATTGGAAGTGAATTTTTAGGTGTTGGAGAAAGTTTCGTTAAGAATGGTTCTTGATCCCTATAAGTTTGAATGAGCAGTTTCAAAGATTGGCTTGGTTGAAGTCCTTCCACTATGATTTGTAAGATAAAGTGAGTTTTTAGGAATTTATATTCAAATAAATTTCCAATGGTATATGGTTTGTGTCTTGATGAGGTGTTTTGATATTATAACCAACTATGTTTTTTAGACCTAGTTTTGGGGTCTTGAAGCCAATTTGGAGCAGTTGTAGAGTTTGAGTTGTTTGGAGGTCTTCCATTATGAGTTGGATGAAAATAAGAGTTATTACAGAAAGAGGATTTATATACCTTTCCATTTATATATTAATTAAGTCATGATGATGAGTTTAGATATGTGAACTCGTTCATTTTCTAGGAGTGAATTTCTGGGCATTGAAAAACTAGTTGGATTAGCATACTTATTGAAATGTTTCATGATGGAAATAGATGTTTTAGATATTCTTAAGATTTTTGATGATGGTGAGGACCTATGTATGAATTTTATGGAGATGATGGATCGTTGACAAGTATGTTAGAATACTTTGGAGTTGTTCTTTGCATTCTCTAGAGCTTGAAGAGAGCATTTTGAGCTAGTGTGAGTGTTCTTGTGCATATTCATGATGTTGTGACCCATGATGACCTCCTTGGGTCTTTTGTGATGATTTATATGATGTTTTTTTTTATGGTTTTGAGTTGGGATGACCATACTACTCGTCATGGCTGACCTAGGGGTGATTTTATCAAGTGTTGTGTATATTAAACATGTTATATTTGCTTGTTATAGTTAGTTGAGTCCATGGGGTTAAGTGTGACCTAAAGAGGATTGAAAAAGAGTTTTAAGGGGTCATTGAAAAATATTAGAAGAGGAAAAAATACTTGAGAAATATTAAATATCAGATGTGCAAAGGAAATTGATACATTTAACTTTGTGAAGAAGAGAGACAAAGCGAGTTGAAGGATAACTTGTTTTGATGAGGGTTTAAAGTGTTGTGAGATGAACTTGGATCACTATCAATTGTGTGAGAAACATATCATCAATGTTCATTAATTTTTAGGTGGTTGAGTTGGTTCTTGATCACCTTAGGGGGTTGTAGCCTCATTTTGGGGTTGGTTCCTCACTAAACTAGGGGTTGGTGCTCTTTGTAGGGTTGGTGCCCTACTAAACTAGGGTTAGTGCTCCTTGTGAAGTTGGCACTTCATTAAATTCCTTTGTTTTGAGTAATATAAGTAAATTTTCAGTGGGTTTTCTTCCCTTGAGGGTTTCCCACATATATCTGGTGTTATGTGTTCTCTCTTTTTATTCTTGCACTTGTGAATGTCTAATACACACATAATAAGCTCACATGGTTCATGGATGATTGAATGAATGGTTTGAATGTTGAATGTATGTATTGGAAAATGAAATGAAATTTTTGTAGGAATGATTCAACCCCTCTCACCCATTTTTATTCCAACACCGGTGTCCCCTCCGTCCCCCTTGCACAATTTTTAAACTCTCATTCACTCCATTCATCAAATAGTTAACCATTTTCCTTGCCGGGTTGCTTTTATAACATCCTCCAATCACCATTTTAACCTAGATGTGCTGCCATTTTTTTTTCCAGAACTCCATAACCATCAAAATGAGTATTTTATCATATCTCATCATTCGGACACTCTATACCTTGAAAAGTTTCCAAAATATTGCTCTCCAAAATGCCTTTGGGAAGACTATTAATGAAAATGCATTGCTTCCCTATATTTTTACACTAGAAAACTAAAATCTCCAAACCATAAACCTTCCTTTCCAATTTTACGGAGATTTAGCAGATGAAAATATTTAAAATTTGAAGCAAAAGGACCTAGTGTAAAACCCATAATTTCTAGACCATTTTTGTTGCCACCCGACACCTATAAGTGTAATTTATAAAAATAGTACGTGTTCGGGGTTGATAATTTTTAAAAATATTAAGTTTCCAAAAATGGAAAGTACTCATTATTTTTGGCACTTCAAACAAGTTAGAAATATCATAAGGTGAAAACAATGAAAACTTGCTAAAAATAACAGTCTTAGATAAGACCTACTAAAAATAGTAATTCCTAGAATTGAGCCCAAAATATGTGGAAACTCCCATTTCGATTATATTGCTACTTTTTCCCACCATTTTAAGGTTGGTAAGTTGTTCAGTGGTCCAAAAAGGAAAGAAAACCATCCACAAACTTTTAAAGAATCAGTTCCGAGGTAATCTCTGCAAGTCACAACTTGATTTAAGAAGTCGAATGACCCAACTCATGCCAATTATGGCAGAGGGGAGCCATCTTGTATGAATCAAATTGTGACAAGAAATATACTAGAGTGAATCAATATGTGTGAAAGGTAGTCACTTGGACAACTGGTGAAATTTGGAACATCGTGAGTCCTACGATGGATATGAAACATCAAGAAATTCATTTCAAGTCATCAAGGAAATGATCATCATGAGAAATGATCACCATGAGTGATGATGGTAGTAATCTAAAGATCACAAAAATTCATCTCTATTGAGAGTGTTTCTAAACACCTAACCAATGCCTTGTAGTTTCCTCACATCTTGCGAGCTAGAGAGAGTCGCATTTGTAGTGTTTCAAAGTGCAATATGGAGGTCAAGAACATGGAACTCATCCTTAGAAATTCCTTCAAGTTTAATTCAAGGATTCATCCTTTTGTCTGAGGAGTAAACCATTACCATGAGGATTAATTGAATAAGAGGGTGTTCATTTATCATAAGTGTGTTTCTACTCATGTGGCATCTTGGTCAGGAAATTGAATTATGAAGGGGCCATCATGCTAAAAGGTGAAATTTGAAGACCTAAGGAGTGAATTAATGATCATCACATCCTGAATCTACCATTTTCTTCAAATATCTTCTAGGAACAAGCCATAATGATATAGTCGGGATAAAAAGGCATCCAAGACCATCATGTATGAAGGATCAATGAGTCATCTATTCCCATAAGAGGCATATGAGAAAGAAGGTACATGATCATCCTAAATTTGATTCCATTGAAAGAGGAGCTTGGAGCCAAAAGGGGAAAAGTGATGATATTCACTTGGAGCACCCTGTTACAAGAATGTGAAATCATATCGGTGTCACTTGATTCCATTCACTTGGTAGTGATCTTAAAAACTCATTAAAACCTTACTCGTGTGATCACACCTCAAAGGAGGACGAACATTGCAATCACCCTACTTTAGTTAAACGAATGGCCATAGGTTAAGAAATTCATTTAGGAAGTAATCCTTCTACCCGAAATATGAAGACCTATTTCAGTAAGTGAAAGACAAGTGTAAAGAGGTTTGAGCATCATGGAGTTGATTTGTGATCACTAGGGTGAATGGTGAAATGGCCTTCAAGTAAGAAAGTGATATTCAATCCCTCTTTGTGATCATATGAGATCATCATGTTCTAATCATAATGCATATCTCATAATTTTTTTTAACACTTATTCAAAGTTTAGAATGTTTCTAATATCTCATAAAGAAGGAGATTGTGATCATAATGTGTTAAATCAACAAGATCTTCATTCACAGAGGCTTAATCTTCATCAGATTAGTCAGAATTCCTCTCTTTCTCTCTCTTCTTTCCTATCTCTCTATATTCTAATTATTCACTAAGAATGTACTTTTCCCTATTTTGTCTTATTCACTTAAGTGACCTTCAATTTAACATTGTAAGAGTCCTTTTCATCAATAAGAAAAAGACTCATTTTCATTTCTAGGAATGTGGAAGGTCACAAGTGATGAGGAAATGTGAAAAGTCATGTGGGGGAGATGAAAGGAAAATTTGTAATGCTATAAATTGGAATGGATTCTCCATTCCAAAGGGTTGGAAATTATTGATTGTTGTATGTTGTTGAGCTTTGTATCACTACTACATCAAGAAATAAAAGCTACATTTCCTCTATTTTCTTTGTCTATGTTCCTCTATCCTCTCACTCTCAAAATTTGTAAGCATGGTGATCTTGTATAACCAAGAAACTTTTTGTGTCCTTGATTGATGAATCTATAGAACTTTGTGTCTCTAGTTTATTTGTCTTGTTGATTGATTACATTTTTGTGTTCTTCTAATTGAATGTGGACCTAATATGGTTGATGTATGTGAATTTTGTAAGCCTACTCACAACATTAACCCTCTCTCTTTATTTCTCAAACTCCCCTTTACCTCCCTTCACAAAAATTCCTCCTTGTACACTATACAAGAAATTTTCCATAGGTTTAGTGGAGTATTCCTGTGTGATCCCCAACCTAACAACCACCCAAAACTTTAGTTAGTTTACATTAAATAATGGGATCCTCCCCATACACAAGAAGGAGGGGATTATCCCCATGACCATTAGTGAAAACCAATAATTTTCACTACAAAAATTATTTCACCAACATTTTTGATGAATTTCTTTAGGGAAGGATCTTCCCTTTGTGCACCCTTAAAATATCTCTGAAAATAAAAAAATACATATTTAAAAATCCATAAAAACTAAAAATAAAAAAATACCAAAAATACTATCTAAATGTTCAAGAGCCTTGTTGTAATCCTATTGAAAAATCTATGCATTTTTCCAAGTTACATTGCTATCTAACACTTTGAAAAATTCACGAAAAAGATACACTTGAGATGATCATGTAAGTGGAATTGTTGATTCACATTTGAAGGAACAACAAGAAGCTGATTTTATACTTCCCATTGTCTAGGTAGAAAGACAAGTTCTTGAAAATCATCTTGAAGGTCATATTAAAGAAACCAATCAAGAACTACTAGATCCTCATCCTCCGAAGAAGAAAGAGAAGAAGAACGAGAAGAAGGAAGAAGAATGGTTGGCATTGTCCTCTGCCATGGGGACAAATATTTTTTTGTTGGCCTTAACTCCACCACTTCATGAATTTCCAAAAGGATCAAGAAATAAATTTCCCAAATTCTATGGATATGGAAAAATGTCCAAATGATCATATTACAACTTTGATCACATCTGTGGACATTCTTGGAGTGAAACATGAAGATGTTTCTATGCGGTTATTCATGGAGTCATTATATGATGCCATTGCTGTGGACTAGTTTTACTACTTTCCATCACGCTCAATTACTAATTGGGATGATATGAAAACCAAAGTTTGAAGTAAGATTCAAGACTATAGAAGATGCTCATGTCCCCTTTCTCAACTAACATAGATGAAGAAAGAACCACAAGAGTCCATGAGAGATTTCATATAAAAAGTTCAATAAGTTGATCAACAAGATTCCTATTGATGCTCATCCTACTTGGATAATCATAAAAAGGTTCTTCGTGAATGCCCAATTTCTTGAAGTTAGTTTCATACTACGAAGAGTGCAACTAAACAATTTAGACAATGATCAAAAACTTTCCATTAGAGTGGAAGATGACCTTATCATGTCAGGGAAGATCAAGAATCATTCAATGAAGGATAAGGCCCAGAGTTTCAAAGATGAAAGAGATGATCCATTACTGCAAAATTTGGTCAATGAATTGACTTCATTAAAGAAGGAAATTTCAACATGCTCATCAAAAAAAGAACAAGGAATCAGATTACGGAGCATCCCAAAGGATCGCCTTAGAAGCTCCACCAGTTAATGTAATATGTGGAACCATTGTAATGAAGATGAAGGAAGAAGAAATTGATAAATTAGAAATTGAAGAAGAATAATAAGAATATGGATGTGCTAGGATTGGGTATTTTGAATACTCACTGATGAATATTTTGAAGAATCCATGGATATGATACTCTCTATATAGTGTTCACTTGATCAAAAAAAAGAAAAGAACCTCTTCTTCCTTTGTATGAGCTAAGCATTTGAATCCTCAAATGGTAGACTCTATGAAAAAAAAAAAAAGGATGATCATCATTTTCCACTTCCATGGGATCAGCTAAGAATAATATAGAGACTACCTCAATCAAGAATCCAACCACCTCTTTAAGTAAGTCTCTTTCATCTCCTCTTGACAAATCAATTTCTACTTCTATTGATCCTAAGAATACAAATCCTACTCATGTCAAGGTTGCCATAAGTTCCTATGATGTGCTTACCACTTCTTCACCTTTTGACATCATTGACCATTGCAAGAAAAATTAAAATTTATATTTTGAGTCTGAGTACTTGAGAACTCATCCCAAGCAATTTGATAGGCTTGTCAATTTATCAAAGAAGTAGTTCAAGTTCATGTTCCAAAAATTCCACTACCAAAGAACTACCTCCGCTCCTCATACCACTCCTCAAAACCTTCTCTCTTCCACACCCTCCACCTCTAGGAAGATAAAACCTTTCTATCTATACCTTGTTGGTCAATGGATATAAATTAATAATTGCATTATCAACTCTGGTGCCTCTGAAATTTCATACCTACAAAAAGTTTCTAAAGCCCTTGGTCTCTCTCTCACTTCCCTTCTACTAGCCATTACTACTCCATGGAAACCAAAGAAGTACCTCTTGTTGGTAGGTCAAGGATGCTCAAGTAACATTTGCAAATATTTTCCTGATAAGAAGATCATGATGAAAATACTTGTAGCAGACATGCCAACCTCATATGGTATGTTGTTGATCCAAAGCTTTTGTAGGGATTGGTGGAGATATATAGATGGATTGGTTGCATGCCACCATTCTAGTCAATGGTAAGATGAAGAATCTCCTTCCCATTAGGAAAATGAAATACACCATTCAAAGACTAGATGACCCAAGGGCAGATATCTATTTCAAGATTCAAGGTATTACAAATTTTTCATAGCTTTAGAGGAAGATGTTGAGCTTTCCCATGTTGATGGAGGAGTACTTAAGTATGATGACAACTAGTTGGAAAGCATCATGATGATTTGATGGAACCATAATTTTATAGTGTGTTCTTCCCATTGAGCATGAATACAAATTCTCTATTTTTTGGTGATGGATGATGGTCATGAAGTATTGACTTACAACAAATAAATCATGAAGTGATGAGAAATGAGTCATGAATGCAAAGTGACATCAAATAAATTATTGGCAGGTAAGTCCCATGTTTCCAATCATGTTCTCAAGGTTCAACATGAAGACTCATCAATAAGTATGATTGTGAATACAAAGCTTTCTCTTTCCCATTAGGAGGGGATGACTCTTAGGAAATACACTGCAAATAACAATATTTTAGGCCTCTTGAAACTAAATCTACTTAAGAAGAGGATGAATTCATCATGGAAATGGACTCCCTAGTTCATGGTGTTCAAGATTGGGAAAATGACAATCTAGATATTTTAGCCCCAACCTTGTGCTCATTCCCCTTTCATGAAGATGGATACCTTCTCAATGAAGGACAGATGGATGAGATGGTGCTTGATTCCCCAAGGTTTATTCCATTCAAGATGAAAACCTTCTCAACAAGGGATATATGAAAAGAACATTTTTGATTTCAAGGTTAACTTTGCTCAAGGAAAGGAGGATTTTATCATGAAGCTATATTTTGAGACTCAAAATGACCAAGATGGAGAAGGTGATGTTTTTCATTCTTCATACTTGACCTTGTACCCATTTTCATTTCAATAGGATAAGGAACTATGAAAGTCACACCATAGTAAGCAACATGTTAAGAATGAACCAATGTGTGAAAGAAGACAATTTGGAACAATTGGTAAACATGGAACATGAAGAGGCTTGTGATAGTGTTGGAACTCCTAAAACATCTATTGAGAATAAATTCATGGAAAAAATGGTCATGAAGTAGATGATAAATGAGTAACAACCAATGAAATATCATATGCCTCAGTGTGAAGACAACAAACCTAGTATGACCAAGACCCATTCTCGTAGTAGTGAAGGAAAATCAACAATTAGAATGAACTTGGGAATAAATGAGAAGATAGAAATAAGATGTCAAAGTAAAAAAGGAAATGAACTGACTAAGTGGAACCTCAATTGTAAGAAAAATCATGCAAAATTCCTCAATAAATTGAGAAAGGGGTCATATTTTAGTGAACCCATCAATGGATTTGTGAAAGAAAGGAATTTGTGATACCCATGTACGGGTAAACATTCAATTAGATTTGGTGTTATAATGAAATTAGGTTATCCCCCACATGAAAATAGGTGATTTAGGATGTTTTTTCATGTTTTCCCTTTTCATGTGTGCTTCCTTCTAATTTTGTGTTCCTTTTCCTGTCGTGTGTTAGTCATGTTCATTATGTTTGTAGTTTTTCTGATTTCTTAGTTTGATGACTCTATTGCCCAACGTATAAAGCTTTTGGACCCTAAAATATTGGCTAAGTACTAAGAGGTGTGCACACATAAGATTGGTAGATAGAAGGGTGCTCAGGGAAAAGTGCACAGGAAAAAGGGGTTTAAGAAGGGTTGAAGTGCAACCAGGGTGCACGTGGGAGGCAAAACAAGGGTTTAAAGGACTTAGCCATATTTGGCATCATGGAGTCACTTGAGGAAAAATGTGAGGACTTCGACTAGGCATAATGAGTGGATAATGTGTCATCTGGAACCTCGGAGGTCAAGAAAAGGATATTCCACGTAGGAATATTCCCGAGAGGCATCATTATATTTAGTGGAAGGTTTGCAAAAAGGATAAACATTCACTAATGGAGGACCACATCGACACTTGGAACGTGATCTACTTAGAAGATAAGTCATGATGGTGGTTGACGATCCTAGAGAGAGAGAGAGAGAGAGAGAGAGAGAGAGAGAGAGAGAGAGAGAGAGAGAGAGAGAGAGAGAGAGAGAGGTCAGAGAGAGAGAGAGAGAGAGAGAGAGAGAGAGAGAGAGAGAGAGAGAGAGAGAGAGAGAGAGAGAGAGAGAGAGGGAGGGAGGGAGGGAGGGAGGGAGAGGGAGAGAGGAGAGAGAGAGGAGAGAGAGAGAGAGAGAGAGAGAGAGAGAGAGAGAGAGAGAGAGAGAGAGAGAGAGAGAGAGAGAGAGAGAGAGAGAGAGAGAGAGAGAGAGAGAGAGAGAGAGAGAGAGAGAGAGAGAGAGAGAGAGAGAGAGAGAGAGAGAGAGAGAGAGAGAGAGAGAGAGAGAGAGAGAGAGAGAGAGAGAGAGAGAGAGAGAGAGAGAGAGAGAGAGAGAGAGAGAGAGAGAGAGAGAGAGAGAGAGAGAGAGAGAGAGAGAGAGAGAGAGAGAGAGAGAGAGAGAGAGAGAGAGAGAGAGAGAGAGAGAGAGAGAGAGAGATTTCAGAGAGAGAGAGAGAGAGAGAGAGAAGAGAGAGAGAGAGAGAGAGAGAGAGAGAGTTAGAGGGTTTATATTTCAGGGATACCATTAGAGCATATGTATGATACCATTAAGGATGTATGGGTATTGGGATCTGTAACAAGGGATATAATGGGGAAAATTATAGTTAGGATCTCTAATCAGATAGGATTGTAGGAGTTGAGTCTTTTTCATTTGATGTATATGGTTTAAGATGACCCTTTTGAATGTAATATGGCTACCAAAACTTTGTTAAATCAATATACATGGATATATTATGTACAACTTGCTTATGGGTGTAAACCCTTATGTTATTGGGCTTATCGTGACCCATATCTCGGTTTCTTATAATCTTACAATGTTCATTTAGCTTTTGTGGTGCATTGATGTGTAGATAGGTTAGTTATATCTCCTGCGTTTATAAGTAGATGCATGTACTTCTGTTTCTACAAATAATCCTCCATTAATGGTGAAAATCTCTTATGAAGCTCACATAAAGGAGGGGCTCGGTGCCCGCATGCTCCTCGGGTGAGCGCCATCATATGTAGGATGATAAGCCGACGTGCTTGGGGTTAGAAGAAGTATGGAGGGTAAAATAATGACTAAAAAAGCATTGGTCTGCTACCCATGAGATACCCTAGGTTATATATTTCCCTTTACCGTCTAATGTCCCCAAGCTAGATCAAATTGTTGTCATGAAAAATAGCTAACATGAAGATTGAAATGTTTTAAGCATGATAACTAAACCCTAATTGAAAATTAGGATTCCTAGTCATCCTTGCATTCTTCCTATGGCTAGACTTCCTTCAGGTCCCACCCTCACCTAGGATCGGAGGAAATTTTTAACAATATTATTAAGTGTATTTCATTGGGTAGGGAAGAGTGTTTAATAGTATTGATGAATTTAGTGAGTTTCATTGAGAGACAACTTCCTCTAAAGGCCTAAAATGACTATTTTCAACATTATGAAGCTAGTAAACAACCTATGAGAATATTCAAGTAAAACATAAAGCATTTGAGGGTTCTTTCGAGATTATTGAATACGTATGAAGTAATTTAGGAAAATTTAGGAAATAAATCTTGTTCGAACAATCTATTCAAGACCGGAGTTTTTAGGGTGTGGGAATGAAAGCTCCTCAATGAAACTTGATTTCTACAGATAATTATGGGATTTCCCAAATGAGTTAAGAATAAAAAATAGGCATTGAAAAGATATGGTAATAATATACAACATGGAAACATCATATTTTCTCCAAGGCTTAAGGAATTCTCGAGGTATTTCAAAACTCTGCAGTTGCCCCTCTTAGTTCAAAATGAAATAGGACATAAATTTTGAGTTTCAGGAAGAATTGGATTTTTTTAATGGTTCCATTGATCTTAAAATTTCATTTGAGTCAAAATAATATAATATTTTACCCCAAATAATTTTCCTAAGCTCCCGTGGAAAACAAATCAAGTCCCATGTCTAAATTTGGACATTTAGGGCAAAATGTTCTTTCCCAGAGTGGGAAAATCACACTTTAGACACCCATGTGTTACCTCTCGTCCCCTAGTGGACACAAAATTATGACCTCATCCTCCTCCCCAAGTCACACTTTGGACACCCAGGTGTCTAGGTGTCCCCTTTGTCCCCTCCTGTCTCTAGGGTGCAAGGTGATAAGGGGGGACACCAAAGTGTAACCTCCCTCCTCACAAGTCACACTATGGTTTCCTTGGTGTCCCCTCTATCAACTATGTCCCCTAATGGAAAATGTTGACACAAAATTGTGACCGAAGCATGCATGTAGCTCGTAGACCCCATGTGATCACACTCGACCCCACCGGTGCCATTTCCCAGCCTCCACATCTCATCCACCACACACCACAAGATGCCACTTGTCACCATCTAGTGAAAGTCACACTTTGGTTTCCCTAGTGTCCCCTCTTTCCCCCTTACACCATTTTCAAACTCTCATTCACTCCATTTTAACCCGGTTAAGTGTTGCAGTTATAAGGTGAGTTAAAAACACATTTAAATCATCCTAACTCCTCATTCATAAAATAGTTATTCATTTTTCATGCCGTGATACTACTTTGTAACATATTCCAAACACCATTTTTACCTAGATATGCTGCTATTTTTTTTTTTCAAAACTCCATAGCCATTAAAACGAGGATTTGATCATATCTCATCATTTGGATATCTAATCGCATTGAATTTTTGCTAGAATCTCCCTCTCCAAAATTACTTTGGAAAGAATTTTAAACAAAAATCAGTGATGCCTGGATTTTTTATAGCTGAAAAATTAAATCTCCAAACCCTAAAGGTCTATCTTTTAAATTTTATAAATATATAATAGACGAAAAGATTTGAAATTCAGAGCAAAAGGACTGTGAAAAACCCATAATTTCAAGACCATTTTCATTGCCAACCGACACTTGTAATTTACATATCTAAAAATAGTAGTTGTTCATGGTTGGTCATGTATAAAAATAGTAAGTGTCAAAAATTTCAAGTCCTCATCATTCTCGCAATTGAAATAAGCAAGAAATATCATAAGGTGAAAACTATGAAAACTTGTTAAAAATAACAATCCTATATAGGACCTACTAAAAATAGTATTTCCTAGAATTAAACGTAGAAACCTATGGAAATTCCCATTCTACTTATCTTGCTAATTTTTTTCCACCATTTCAAGCCCAAGAAGTTGTCTCTCGGTATAAAAAAGGAAAGAAAACCCTTTAGCACTCCTAAAGCATCGCCCCGAGGTTATCTCTGCAAGGTACAACTTGATCCAAGAAAGTGAATCATTCACTCATCCCATTTGTGGAAAATGGGAGCCATCCTATATGAATCACATTGTGACAATAAATAAACTAGAGTGAATATGTATGTGTGAAAGGTAGTCACTTAGACAACGAGTGAAATCAGAACATCACGAAGCTTGTGAAGAATCCAAAACACCAAGAAATTCAGTTCAAGTCATCAAGGGAATTATCATCATAAGAGTGATGATAAATGATCACCATGAGTGATGATGGTATTCATCTTAAGCTTAAAAATAGTTCCTATCTCTCAAGAGTGTTTCTAAATACCTAACATGGATTATAGTGTCCTCACATCTTACGAGCCAAAGAGGTTGAATTTGTAGTGTTTTAATGCAGTATGGAGGTAAAGAACATGTAACTCATCCTCATACATTCCTTTAAGTTCCATTCAGGATTCATCTTGCTATCTAGAAGAGGAAATCCATTACCATGAGGAGAAATTGAGTAAGAGTATGTTCATCTATCATAAGTGTATTTCCACTCATGTGACATTTTGGTTAGGAAAGAAAATTGTGAAGCGGTCATTATCCTCAAAGGTGAAATTTGAATACCCAAGGAATGAATTTATGATCACCACTTCCTAACTCTACTATTGTGTTTAAATATCTTTGAGGAACAAGTCAAGATGAACTAGTGAGGATACTTGAGGCATCCAAGACCATCATTTATGAAGGATCAAGGAGTCATCTATTCTCATAAGAGGCATATGGGAAAGAAGGTACATGTTCATAATAAAGTTGATTCCATTGAAAAGGATCTTGGAACTAGGAGGGGAAAGGTGATGATCTTCATTTGGAGCACCTTGTTGCAAGAATGGGAAATCATCTCAGTTTTAATTGATGTCATTCACTTGGTAGTTTTATTAAACACTCTTTAGAAACCTTGTAGTGTGATTACACCTCAAAGGAGGAAGCACATCAGTAATTACCTAACTTCAATTAAAGGGATGGACATATGTCAAAAACTTCATTCATGAGGTAATCCTTCTACCTGCAAAATGAAGACCTGTTTCAAGATGTGAAAGACAATCATAAAAAGGTTTGAGCATCATGGATTTTAATTGTGATCACTAGTGTGAATGGTAAAATTATCAAGAAGTAAGAAATTGATCTTCACTTTTGCCTTGTGATCACATGATATCAACATGTTCCCATCACAATTCAGATCTCATAATAGTATTTCTGAACACTTATTCGATGCTCTAGAATGTTTCTAGTATCTCACAGAAGAAGGATATTGTGATCAAAATGCTTCAAATCAATAGGATATTCATCCACATAGGATTCATCTTCATCAGATTTGTAATCCCTCCTCTCTTTCTCTCACTTATTTCCTCCCTCTATATTTTTATTCTTCACTAAGAATGTACTCTTTCCTATTTTGTCTTACTCACTTAAGTGACCTTCAATTTAATATTGTAAGATTCCTTTTTCATCAATAAGAAAAAGACTCATTTTCATTTCCTAGGAATGTGGAAGGTAACAAGTGATGAGGAAAGGTGAAAATTCATGTGGGGGAGATGAAAGGACAATTTGTAATGCTTATAAATTGGAATGGATTCTCCATTCTAAAGGGTTGGAAATTGTGGATTGTTGTATGTTGTTGAGATTTATATCACTACTACATCAAGAAATACAATATAAAATTTCTCTATTTTATTTGTCTATGTCCCTCTATCCTCTCAACTATCCAACTTTTAAATCATGGTGATCTTATACAACCAAGAAATAACCGTGTCCTTGATTGATAGATCTATAGAAATTTGTGTCTTTGGTTTATTTGTATTTATGATTACTTGCATTTTTCTAATTGAATGTGGACCTAATCTAGTTGATGTATTGTGAATTATGTAAGCCTACTCACAAAAATAACTCTCTCTTATTATTTCTCCAAATCCCTTTACCTCCCTTCACAACAAATTCATCCTCAGATCACCGTACAAGAACTTTGCCACAAGTCTACCTGAGTATTCTTATGTGATCTCCGCCTAACAAAGACCCCAAAACTTTATTTATTTTACATTTAATAATGGTAGCCTCCCACATATAAGGAGGGTCTTAGCTCTGTGACCATTGGTGAAACTAATAATTTTCACCGCAAAAAAATATTTCACCAACAATACCTAACCATGTAAGATTCATTTTTTTATTAGCATGTAATGATGGGCATTTACCGGTTGAAGGCTATCATGTAACCATGTAATTTTGTATTATCATTTTGTGTAGATTAATTGTAGTATATTATGGTCATGCTAAGTTTTTTATTTGGTATTGAATTACACATTCACGGTGATGTATGTGAATTTATATATTCTTTTCATTTTGTCTCATTTTTTGTTTATATATTTCTATGTTGATTCACATTCATTTATTAGAGAGATAATAAGATGTAAACTGAAAAATAAAAGAGTGAAAAATGAGCCCATGTAGAGAAAACAAGTGGATAATAAAAGGGTCCAAGACCATATAGAATGGTCAAGACCATATGTATTGTCCTAACCTTGTTGTACGGTCTTAAACCATGATCACATAAGAGTAAATAGTAAAAGTAGAGTGCCATATATCTTTGTAAGAACGCTCAAAATTAACTCAAAGAGGTAAAATAACAAGAGGTTGAGTTCAATCAAGTAACAAATAAAAAATCAATAAAGGATTGATGCCACTAAGATCTTATTTCATTGTTCAAAACTCATGTATATAAAAAACTAACAAAACATGATATAACAATGATTTTGGGCAGATTTTGGTGTCTACATTTCCCACCCTTTATGACAGTGAATGAAATTTACTAGTATAAATGAAAATAATTTTTCCCTATGATAGTGTTGAAGCAAGAAACATACAAGCGTGTTGAGATAAAATAACCAATCATGGTAAGTAACGTGAGCCATCAATGCACCCATATAAAGACAAAGGGAGAAGCATGTTGTAGGCATCAAAAGGGGAAATTTTACAAGGTTAACGGGTGATAAAATACCCAACAAATTTCTTGATTTTGCAATGACATGTGATTTGGGTGTTCCCAACATCAAGGGAAGAGTTTCACAGGGCTACTTAACTTTCCCTCAATAATGTTTCCTTATAATGGGAATACACCATCGAAGATAGATCTAGATCTAATTTTTTTCTAGAAACCTCTATATGGTGAAAGGGAATGACATATCATTGCCCCCACCATGCACTATACAAGTGCATATTATGATATGGGTACTTGTACTATATTTGAATATTTTCATATTTCCCCTTACATTCATAATGAATATAGTGGAATTCAGTTATTAGTGTGTTTTGGGTAATCATGAGTAACCAATTGGGTGTTGAGATTACATTGCATTATGTGAGAAAATTGTCCTTACATAACCAACTTGTTAAATTCACAAAAACATTGTGTGGGAAATTATATCTTTGCATAACTACCCCATTATATTTTCTCAAGTAATTTGCAACTAAACAAAATGGAGGGGGATGACCTTGCATAGTCAGCCCCATATATTTTCACCCCTTTCAGTGAAAGGGAGAGTGCAAAACACAATTTATTGAGGTGAAAGTGAAGAGAATGAGAAAGATTCAGAAATATTGTAGTGTAGTAGATAGGAATTGGATCTTGTAATGAGAATTTTTGATCTTTCTCAAGAGAGCCAATGATAGCTGACATAGTGTAGGTGTGTAAATAGTGCTAAAAACATAGGTGATAAGAGAAATGCATATGTAGAGATGGAGAATAAGTGTAAAGTAGAGTAATCATGTATCAACACCAAAATAATGTGAAATATAATCATAACACTATAGATGGGGTGTAAAATGAAAAAATAGAGCTTGAGATATGGCTCACACAACTGTAAAGCCCTAATTGGTTGAATTGAGTAGATAATAAAGTAGGGTGTATAAATGCTACCAGTAAAAGGTGCTATAAATAGTAAAGTGAAAAATTAAAAGGTACTTTTCATTGTGTGATTGTGTTTGTATGTGATATGATCTCTAAGTTTGTGATGATGCCGAGAGATTGATAGGATGTGTAAACATGATTTGAGTGTGTGGGAGATGAAATTCAGTCATAGACGGTGGATGAGTTAGTAAGTGCATTTAATGTTGCTAATTTTGTGTAAAATAGGTTAGATTTCCCTAGTTTTTAAATTTACAATTATTTTTGGATTCTTGCATACATTGATGAGACCGCACCAATGGTCTAGTTTTTCCCATGAGTCGGGACCATATGGAGCTTTACATTCCTTAAATGAATCCATATAGTCTAAATTTGAATTGCTTTAGAAATGCCCCCAAATTTGGGTGTTTCTGCTATATGTGACGTGGATATGATTTTCACATTTTATATTGATGTATGCTTAGATTTTTTTAGTATTTATGATGTTCGACATGATGTTTATTTTGTGTGTGTGTGTGTGTGTGTGTGTGTGTGTGTGTGTGTGTGTGTGTGTGTGTTTGCAGAGGGAAATCCATGCACGAGAGTTACTGGTGGTTAAAACATGATGAACGTATTTGCTTTAGGTATAGATGGTGTAAGATGGGATGTACTTAATAGGGTTGGATTATGGAAGGTGTCTAGATTGGGGAAGTTCCCCCAAATATGAATTCGATTACAAATTTGTGTGAGTAGTGGAATTCCAATACTTGCATGTTTTGGCTTATGACATGGGACATGATAGTAAATTTGGATGATATATACCGAGATATTTTGGCTACCTATTATATGTGAGAGGTTGCAGGTATTTTCCACAAACATGTCATATCACATGAGACATGAACAAATAATTTAGGTGGGTTGGCAGTAGTGGTGGTGTCCCGCATTTCATCCCGAAATCTGTGACTACCCTATCTGAAATTTTTCGTACTTTTAAAATAATGGGTCGCTTTTGTGTTTTTATTGCACAAAGTTCTTGATTGTGTCAAGATATTCCCAAAGAGCCATATTAGCCTTTTTCGCCAAATACCCGTATGCCTAAAATTGTTATATTTTGTTGTCTGGATTTGTCTGGGAAATTTGTATTTAATTATTTTGAGCCCCGTATGAGGCTATTTACGCTCCGCTTTAACTCGTTATGATCAACATATCATTATTCCCTCATACTGCAAAGATTTTAACTAGGAATAAGTTTTAGGCTTTATTTGTAACTTTTGGCAATTTTTCGTGTTTTTGTGTTTTCCCGTTTCGCTTTTCTCGTGAAATTTCTCTAGAACAATTCCTTTCTTTGGGTAAGCCCGATTTTGCCTAGAGAGCACTGGAGAACATATACGCACGTTGTGCCCTGAGGAAAGTCACCATCAAAGGTCCGGTTCACAGCAAAAAGTGAAGTCGTGACTACGGAAAAGCCCTGTGGGGATGGGCACATTTTTGGAAAACAAAAGATTTAAGCCGCAATGGGAAAAATACAAGCAGAGGCAAGGTGGAAATTTTATACCCGCCAAAGCAGGTACTTTTTCCGCGTTATAAAATTCACTTATTAGCCTTTTTTCGCCAAATACCCGGATGCCTAAAATTGTTATATTTTGTTGTCTGGATTTGTCTGGGAAATTTGTATTTAATTATTTTGAGCCCCGTATGAGGCTATTTACGCTCCGTTTAACTCATTATGATCAACATATCATTATTCCTCACTGCAAAGATTTTAACTAGGAATAAGTTTTAGGCTTTATTTGTAACTTTTGGCAATTTTTCGTGTTTTTGTGTTTTCCCGTTTCGTTTTCTGTGAAATTTCTCTAGAACAATTCCTTTGACTGGGTAAGCCCGATTTTTGGCCTAGAGCAGCTGGAGAACATATACGCACGTTGTGCCCGGAGGAAGTCACCATCAAAGGTCTGGTTCACAGCCAAAAAGTGAAGTCGTGCACGGAAAAGCCCCTGTGGGGATGGGCACATTTTTGGAAAACAAAAGATTTAAGTCATGATGGGAAAATACAAGCAAAGAGGCAAGGTGGGAATTTTATACCTGCCTAGCAGGGTACTTTTTCCGGCGTTATAAAATTCACTTACGCCGTAGTGGGAAGTTAGAGGTCAGCAGGCAGTGTGAAATTTATTGCACTGCCTTGCAGGTAAAAATTCCCTTGATAAAATAAAAGGAAAGTGACTTAAGTGAAATCATGGGATTTTATTACCCGCCTCGGGTAAAAATCCCATTGTCAAAGTCAAATCACTTAAGTGGATCATGGGATTTCCAGGCTGCCTTGAGGGTAAAAATCCCATTGTCGAAATTCTTAAAAATAGAATTCTATTATGCAAAAAAGTGCGACCCACCTTGGGTGAATAATAATGCATTAAATAAATATTTGTTAATATTTATTCACCCAATTTCGCACCCAAAGTGCTTTTGGAAAAGTCAACAAAGGTAAGTGGACATAAGGAATTTAAAAATAGAATTCCAAAATTAAATAAATTTAATTTATTTAATGCAGCCCCTTTTGAGAAAGAATTAATACTTTTTAAAGTATTAAATGATTATATTAATTCCTATTTTCGGGCTATGGTCAAAGCACACTATGAAGCTTAAGTGAAGTGAAGTGTGGATGATTAAATTGAATTAATTTAATTGATTGGATGGCTGTCCTTAAACATGCTATATTTAAAAGAGAAGAGCTTGATTTTTAATTAATTAATTGCCTTTAATTGTTAGGGCAATTATTAATTATAGAATTGTGAGGGTTATATAAGCATGGGCAGCCATATGGGTGAATTATTTAATTCACAGGTAAAGAATTGTAGCCAAGAGGAAAAGTGCGCCCCATTTGAAGAAGGATTTTGCTCAGGCAAGGTGGCAACAAGGCTAAAAGCTTCCAAAATTGGTGCATGCTTTGAAGGAGGTTGATCTTTATCTGCATAATTATTTGCATAGGTGTTACAGGTGCTCAGGTGTTATTGAAAGGATTCATACTCTCTTTATGTGAAAATTAAACACCAATTTTTGGGTAAGGAGGCTTGAAAAGTGTGGATTTTTATAATTAAAATTCACTATTCATGCTATGGTGGTCATCTTTGTCTGGATTAATTGCAGAAATTCATTACAGGTGTTTTACAAAAGAAAAGGAGCTTTAATCAATGTCTAATACATTGCATATATCCTCCGAATCTAAAGAAATACCCATATCTACACCAGTATTGAAGAAATCCGGCCAAGTAAGAAGAAAAAGAATTATTCAGACAAAGATGGACAAAGCTATGGCAAAGAAATATGAAAAAGAAAGCACAACGAAGTCATGCATCACTTCTAAATTTGTAGATACTGGAGACACGGATCTAGGCTCGAAACCTCTTGCTGAATTGATAGACAGATCCAGAGCAGGAAAGACTTCACTCATGCGTGCAGGAGAAACTTCACTCATGCGTGCACATTAAAAGCAGTGGAATTATTCGAGTTGCGCAGCCTTTTCCATCCATAGCCCGCTTTCCAAATTTTGTTATGCAGGTGCAAATCCATATCCAGATGCAAATGCAGATGTAAATCCATATGCAGATCCAGATCCATATCTCATAGTTACAAAAGCTTCCGACACAAAGGCTTCATCCTCTTGTTTTGAATGCAGCCCGTGAAGAAGTCAAGACGTGGAAAATTCCTTCTAAGACTCGCATGTGCTCTCATCTTCCAGTTGAATCCTTCATTGAATTTTCATTCATCTAAAGTGCTTTCTAGGATTTTTAATTGCTCATATGCAATTAAAAATAAGGATGATGAGTTATCTACGGCAAACAATGCATTGATGCATGTATTGGAGAAGAACTGCAAAAGCTTCAAGGATAAAAGAGAAGATAAGGCGAAGGAAAATTCCAGCTTGCTTCCAGATCCAGCTACTCCCAGATCCAGTTTGGTGAGAATCAAAGGCAAAAGAATCAGCTGCAGCAGACATGAAAAAGGACAAAGTCAGCTTTCCTCTTCCTTCTTCTTTCCTCCGACAAAGTCAACTTTCCTCTTCCTTCTTCTTTCCTCCGACAAAGTAATTGAGCGATCAATTAAATTATACAACTTAAGTGATTGGTTTAAAATTCATTACTTGAAGAAGTCAACTACTTGGAGATAGGTGGCACGTGCAAAGTAGAAGGTTCTATTTTCAACAAAATCATACATGTCACGCAAAGAGGAATTCCAGAGGAAGATCGCCAGCTGTTTCTTTCCGACTTCCACATGTGCCAGTTTAACTAAAGCTTCCAACTTGTAATCGCCCCTCTACATTCTATAAGTAGAGGAAGAACCTTCTGTTAAAAAAGGGCAGAATTTGTAGAAGCAGAATCTTGTGTTCTAGACTTTGTGCTGAACCCCTGAGAGAAACTTGGAGCAAAGAAATACAAAGGAGCAGGTTTCCGGAGAACTTTGTGTCATGGTGTACTGTGTTTCTTGCTTTTAATCTTAGATCTCTTGATAAACTTTGTGTTATTTTAGATCTGGATCTAGGGCTGCCTTTGTTTTATAATTCTGTGTTCATATCTATTAAGTTTCTTCTATGTGCATGTAATTAGCTCTGCTATCTACTAATTGGGATGCACATCTTCCCCATTTCTTCTTTGTATTTCCTTTACTTCCTTCTTCTATAAAATACTTCCTTTCTTGAACAACTGCTTACTTGCTGCAGAACTTCTTAGTTATGGTTCATGAACTAAGTGGTTAAAGTAAAACCCCTGATAGATAATAACACATTTTTATTGACAAATCTGACACGGAGCCTCACCGGTTAAATGAGGGAGATTTATCTCATGACTGCCTAGGTTTGATGCTATGCAGAAAATCTAGCCAACAAGTGGTCTCAAGGATCCTAATATTATATTGAGCTCTATTATGACTTCAAGTGTTCCGTGGTTTCGGAAATATATTTTGGTATTGTTAACATTATTTGTGGCCATAGATGGTGGAGGTATGTCTATCTCTTATTGGAGGTAAATTTTTTTAGGATGTAAAGGAGCATGGACAACGAGACACATAGGGCCGGTGTGTGTACTAGCCCACTTATATAGGGATTTATGCATTTTAAAATAAGAGAACCATGGTGGTGGTGTAGCGAAGTGACATTATTCTATGGGTGGGAATATGAGCACATTGTAGTCAGGTGTGTGGTTCATTGGTGGGTCATGTGTGTATTGGGATCACCTAGAGATATTTGTAGTGAGATGGAGCATGTTAAAGTGGTGATGGCCGAATATTATGACAAATAAATAATTTCTAGATAAATTAGGACCATGAGATATTATTTAGAGGCCATATAGAGAATATATAGGTGTCTTGAGGATGATGTGGAGATAAGGTGGGTACGTCCGACCTTATGGCTAGAGGAATGATTCCCCTCTAAGGGGAATTATTTCAAGTATGAGCATATCACATGACAATTTGGCATTATGTAGAGGTCCCCCAACACCATACTAATGGAGGAGATCAACACATGTAGCATATAGAGAGAGGACCCAACCAGGCCAACCCGAGTAAAATTGCTGCTACCACTAGCCGATGGGGTGGATCAAATGGTCATGTTGAGTGACTGTGATGATGCATGGTTTATCAGTAGCCTATATAGAGTAGTGGATCGGGACCCAATCGATATTATTATTTCTAGTTATGGTGGGAGATCTAGGGGATGGTGTGGTACATGATTGTAGGTGGTGCGCTCATACCTCCACTTGTAGGTATAGAGGTAGAGAGAGGGAGATCCCCTTGGTGAGGATGCAATGGTGACTATGTGGCACAACATATTGTGTGATATTTTGATTTTTAATGAGTTGTAAAATTTGATAATGTTGAATGGAGAGTTATTGATATAGATATTGTATTAATTACAAATGACACTTATCGATAATGATCATGGATGTATTTCTACATATATTACTCTAAAATGTTCTTGAGGATGTGGTGATAGATGGCATGCTAGAGCACATTAAAGATACAACAAGTGAGCATGCCTACTTATTTTATCTAGTGGCGTAGCCACACCCAATTATACCTTTTTGAAGAGTGAGAGGATGAGAGACACGTAGAGATAACTTGATGGTTAGAGCCACATCTTGCGGTTGATCTAGTGTAGGGGTTGGTAGCATGATTGGTAGAGTCCCATAAATAAGGTGTATATGTATTAGTAGAGAATAATACAATACAAGTGTGGTTAGAACATTATTAGGATAAATCATGATTAAGAGAGTGAAAAGACACATGAGGATCCTTGAGATCACGAGGACTAGTTCCTATTGAGAGTAGTGAAGAGGATGACTGATTGCATGAAGGGTTATACCATTAGCATATTGTATACGACATTTTTGTAAATTTTTTGATTTATATAGATGAGCATAAATCTCATGATTTGTGTAAAAGTTTTAGTTGATGTGATGAGTACCAAGGTATCGTGATTATGTGTTGATTACCTGATATGTGATAATGACTATGTGATATCACCGAATTAGGATGCATTTATGATTAGATTTTAGATGATAGATACTACTTGTTATATGATGAATGCACATGATTTGATTGTATTAATTTTAAAGCATGGATTGAATCGATAGTCATGAATTAGGTGATGATGATGTAGTGAACTATATACGCTTAAATGCTATGAGTATGGTGTGCATGGATTCCACGTAAGTTCCAATGGTCATATAAAGCAAGGAAACATATTCTTGTGAAAGAAGGGAGAGAGATCCTCATATATATACCATGTGGGACTTAGTAAGAATAACACACAATGCTAAAAGTAATAGGCATGGTGAAAAGTAGATATTAGCTTAGATCATGGTGTGGTAAAGACATGAGGAGTGAGAGATGATAGGTCATTCTAAGCTACAAAGAGAGTACTAGTGTGAACTATATGCGACGATTTAACTTAATCGTAAGTACTGCAGATGGTGATGAAGAAGAGGAGGAAGTAACGTGTTTAAATTTTGGTACCCACCTATTCTCTATGGTAAGCTATGTTAGTGTGGATTCTAGAGGATCCTATGGAGGAGTTACTTCATCAAAAGGAGTAGCATTTTGCGTCAATAGAAGGAGGATTGAGAGTTACACTTGCTATGTAATCCGATGATGCATGGTTCATTTTAAGAGACCTCTTGGAAATCGAAGGTGGAAAATACTTGGTGAATATCCCCAAAACCGGTTTCACAGGAAGGAAATTTTTTTGGGGTTTGTATGCAAATTTTTCACCTGATTTTCAAGTGGTGTGATAGAAGGCTGTAAACACATAACAAGGTGTTATCGAACAACTTCCTCACCGACGCACACCAACAAGGTTGTTGTCATGCGATAGCAAATTTATCGTCACGTGATAACAACCTTGTTGACGCGTGACAAGAGGTTTGCTTTGTCGCGTGACAACAAGTTTGTTGTCACATGACAAAAATCTTCTATCATGCATCTGCAGCCTCCGCCCTCTAGTCACACATCAACAAACTCTCTATCATGCGTTTGTAGCCTCCGCCCCTATCGTGTGTCAAAAAAATCTCTGTCACGCATCTATAGCCTCCTCCCTCCTATCGCGCGTTTACTATACTTGATAATACATATGCCCCTAGGTGGTATGAGTGAGCTAGTAGTGTTCTACCTGGCGAATAATCTAGGATTATATAGGGGATAGTTTCAAGGGTAGGTGAATCCCGTTAGGTTGTGGAGCCTGTTTTCATGTATGAAAGTGTTGAAGATTGTACACTAAGAGTATTGTACACTTTCCACAGTTGTCTCACCGGGTTCAGTGGCTTAGCCCCGATTTTTTTTTGGCCTCGAAACAAAATGTGCCCGATATACCAGGAAATGTGCTTTTTCTCATATGGGTGGAATTTTTGACCCATAGGTTTTTGGGATGGTTTTTACCGATGGTTTTGATACCCATGTTTTTATAAAACTTCTTAAGCAATTGTCTACTTATGTGGTTTTGTACATATGGTAGGGATAATGTAACATTGCAGATGTGTATGAATTCGGGTGTGAATTCTCAGTATAGTTTGTTGAGCATAGCTCCAAACAGATCTGGTATTGTATTGAGAGAGTGGTGGTTTATAATAAAATCTAAACAAGTGATTCTTGGTGGACGTAGCCTAAATTGGGTGAACCACGTTAAATACATCTCTTTGTGTTGTGTTAATTTTTATTCTCGCACTTTTATTTGAGATCTGTAATATTTTCTACATATTAGTTTCTCTTTTGTTGTGATTCTCGTGAGGGATTATTCCGCATATTTTATCCCCTATTTCCTGACAAAGTTGACCCCTAAAAAATTAAACTATAATTTTTAGGCGAATAGGTCACTGACCTGCGCCAAAAAATTTGCCTTTTCAAATTTTTCAAAAATGGAATATTTGCCATATTATGAATATTCACCACTAAAATTATCCCCGCAATGATATGGAGGAGGTGAACCCAATTTATCAAAATTTCATGTCTTAAAAGTGGCAATGCATTTGCATTTTAAGAACTTGATCTTTTGATCTAGTTCATAATAATCATTATTGTGGTGCCCATTAATCCAATGAAAGTTGTAAAAATGATGATCGAGTTATGGTGTAAGCCAACCGTTGTCCTAAATTCTCATTCATTAATCAAATTAATGCATTAGCTACTAGAGAAATTAGCAACTCAGAAATGTTGGAGGGTTTATGTTACCTCGGATGTGATGATGTTTGATACATGCACTGAATGATGGATCTCTAATGTAACTAGATTTGCAAAACTAAAATAGATCGATTAGACAGATGTATGTGGGGGCTTCCCAAAAAATTTTGGATCCACGAAGTGATTAACTTCCTTAGTGGATGTCAACCCCCATGTTTAGATAAAAGGATGTAAAAGCATGGAAAAACAAAGCTAACATCAATCTTTAAAATGGTAGAAATTGATCTAAATCTAGTTAGATGACAATAACTGTAAGATAAAGGTTTCTGGTTTGGGTCGATGATGACCCATACTATGTACAAAGCTGGTCGAAGACTACCCGAGAAAATGGATATGAAGTTGTTGATGAAGTATGTAGACATGCAAGGCTTGGAAGTAATTTGGAAGTCGATGAGGACCTCGTAGTGAGTGGCTATAGGAGGATTTGTAAAGAGAGACAAGGACTTGGAGATAAGATAAATGATAAAAAAGAGGATTTAGATAGATTTTGGATAAATAGATCCCTGTCAATGGCAACCAAGAAGGATCAACGACAACCGTAGCAAGATTAAGATGAGGCCGAGAAGAAATAGATGAATATGACAACCTGCAAGCACTAAGATTGGAACTAAGGGTTGTTGAGTGATGGATGGATGCTGCTTTGAACCTAAAAAGGTTAATCTACAAGAAAGAAAATATAATATGATAGAAAACTTGATAAAATTACTATAAAAGTAAGAAATCTCACAAAGGAAGATCGTGAGTGATGCAAAACACATTCGATGATGGATGGGATGTCTGTGACTATCACATGAAGCTCTGGAAGTCACGAAGAAGCTTTGATTGTTATTTGGTTACTTGATTGTCAAGTGATTGCATGTGAAATGGAAAGAAATCAAACATACTTAAAGGGTCGGTGACTAGGCTGGGTCACTGCCGATCATGGGGAAAGTTTCCCTTTCAGGATTGCTTTTGATTTAAGGCGGGGTTTGATGATTTTAAAGAGTCACCAAATGATTTAAAGAATATTGGTAGGATTAGATGACTTGGGGATGAATCTAAGGTAGTTAGGGCATAAAAATAGATGGGATGAAAGCTAGAAAAGCAAGGTGATTTATATGTAGGATAAAAGCATCCTAATTAGAAAGTTGGTTGGGGAAATGGATGAGGGTATTAATTAATTAATATGAATTAATTAATTAATAAAGATTAATGTGGATGGGATAGTTGGGCATGTAAAATATTAAATGATTAATTAATTAATGTTAATTAATTAATTAATAAGGATTGATGGGCATTTGATTAAATAAGGAGGATGAATAGAATAAAATATGTGCACACAGCAAATGAGGGCATAGATACGATTTTAGGTGTCTACATTTTTCCCCTTTTTGTTGAGTGGTTTGAGCTGGCAAGCCACAAGACAAAAAAAGGGTTGGATGAGGATAAAGGATTGATGATAAGCTCCCCCTCAAATGGGGGATTGATGGCATCAAAGGAAATCAATGACGCATTTGAAAAAAGGTAGATGAAAAAGGGTGGGTGGGTGATGAAAAGATGGGTGAAAGAAAAACCAAGGAAAAATGCCCTAAGAAAAAAGGATTGCAATATGGATGAAAAAAAATGACGGTGACTTCAATATCACATCGGAGAGGACAATTACGGTCTCAACGAAGACGAACTATAACGTTCTACGAACCAATGAGTTGTGAAGACCACTACAAGTATGGATGTAGGTTGGGATGACCAATAGGTTATGGGAAAGGCATCAAAATATGCACAACTATATGTTAACAGAATGAAAAATCCTTCATACACGAGGAATCGAGTGAAAAAGGTATGCATCCACAATGAACGAGGATGCATGATATGGTGCCTAACGGACACGAAAAATTGGCCGATAAGGCAAGGAAAAAAAGTGAATGATGAAATAATATGTCCCAAAGGGGAAAGTATGGCCATGAAGGCAAAAAGGAAAAGTGAAAAAAATTTCCCCAAGTGGGGAAAACATATGGCCACAAAGGTGGACTTTGATGAAAACAACAATGGTACCCCGAGGAAGGCACACATATGAAGAAAAGAGTGGAATTGATATAATGAATGGAATGCTTTGAAAGGGGAAGATGAATATGGCATCAATGGAGGAATTCATACATAGATAAGATTGAAATGCCCAAAAGGGGGAAATATGGCCACCAAGGGTGGACTTCAAAAAGAAATTATGCCCGAAAGAGGGATAAGTACGGCCCAATGGGACCTTGGAAAAGTCTCAGTATGCTCAAGGGTGGGATAAATGGCTATGACCAAAATAACGGAATTTGTGAAGAATGCCCAAAGGGAAAAAAATGAAATGGCCACAAATGTGGACTTAGAGAGTTACATATGCCCAAAGGTGGAATAGTTTGAATGTTGAGTTGGGGTTTCCAAAGAAAGATGAAGAGGACCACAAATGTGGATTTACTAGGTCAATAAATGATGCCCTTGAAAGGGATGCCAGAAAGAGAGGGAAATCCTAAAATTGTTGGTGCTAAGGTCAGTTGATGGAAACTAAGGAAAATCGACAACAACCCAAGGGGGTCGACGATGACCAGGTGTCGGTGGGCTATATAAGGTCAAAGGTTGGTCGAAAAAGTTCATTTTCACACGTAAAGTTGACGTGAAAGAGTAGAGTGAGAAAAGATAGATTGATTAAATGGAGTCTCCTGGAGTTGTGAGGAAGCGCTAGAGGGTGCAGAGGATGGAAAGTAACACACCCACACTTGATTTTTATTTAATTTCATGTTTAATTTATTTTTAGCATTTGTTTGCAAAAACTTAATAATGTCGGGGGTGGTTGGAAGTGACCCGATGGGTCAAAATTGATTGGGCCCTAGGGCACATAAATTTGACTAGAAATGTGTCGACATGGCCTAGGTCGGTGTTGACTAAGGTAAAATTGGATAAGTTAGGGTCTGATTTGATTTTGGATGCATTTTAAATGTATTTTTGGATTATGGATCTGATGTGTGCATGCTTTATTTGTGATTGCAGGCTAGGGTAACCTTAAATCTTAGATATTGAGTGCTCCGCTCGATATGAGTAAATCATAGCAGATGTGATAGATGCCGAGTGGGATCACTTGTTGTGACATCGATTAGGGGATTCTGACACTATTAGAGGATCCCACAAGATGTGGGGCTTATGATTGATTTGGTAGAGAGATGGGACCGACAGACTTGCATGTTCTAGTTTAGGACTAGGGAGATGACTATCACCTTGGATGATGTGTACCATATCCTCGCACCGTTGATATAGGGGAGCAGATAATCCCCATCACTAGTGATGATAGATTGGTAGTTTTGATGCATCTCTAGAGCCGATGCGCCTAGATTAAATTTTCTTTAGGGAACTTTTCATATGAGTAGATATCTAAGGCCTGGGTGGTACACAACCAATTGATTTACATGGTGATGATAATAGTCTCTTGCTACACTTTACCTTATTCAAGCAGGAGCTCGGTTTCCATGGCATCTAACTAGGGTTGTGGCTGATATCATGGACCACTAGACAATATTTTCATTTAAGACCGCCTTATTAGCTCAAATGTATTATTAGTTTTTTAGATATAGGTCTAGTAGGAGATCCAGATTGGATGTTGGATTCTTACTACACTGCTAGGATTATGAGCATATAGCAACGATTAGGCCACCGGGCTTTCATGGGTCGCAGGAGACCATATTCCATCGATTGGATCCTTGAGGTGGAGGGCCGATCATGCCTTTAGAGATAGGGGAGAGAGAGGGGTAGATTGGTATGTTGATAGATTAGTTGAGCTGGATGTTGATCAGATCACTTAGAGACCATATCAAGGATTCCCTTCTTGGACAGGGGAAGATGTTGAGTTGGTGGGGATGAGGAGGATGAGGTGGATTCAGGGGAGATGACCAGAGATGATTGAGGCCGTATAATTTGATAGGGTGAGATGATAGTTTGGAGTCATCTATATCGTGCCTCAAGATCCCATTCTCAGTATAAGAGAGAGGACTTGGATAGGGAGATACCGAGTCCTAACATGTTTGATCCATTAGAGGTGGGGTGGCACCATAGGATGATGATGACGATGTAGGAGTCGGAGTAGGGTACTCGATTGGCATACAACAACATGGGCAGCTCGGTGACCAAGGAGGGAGGAGAGGAGGAGATTGAGGAGATGGAGGTAGAGGTTGAGATGGATCTTGGTGGAAGCGGGGATGAAAGAGAAGGAGAGTCTCAGAGAGATGACACACTTATGTGCTGAGATAGAGTAGATGAGGGTGGAGAGAGACTAGGCACAGGTAGAGTGAGACACTTCTCTACATCAGTGGGATACAGTCACTCAGGAGAGGGAGGGAGTGACTTAGGAGAGAGACCACTACCACAGGAAGTGGGAGGCCTACTGGGACTCACTTTGAAGATCTAGCTACTATTGTAGCAACAAATTTGACCAGTGGCATTCAGGAAGCACCGTAGGGGCTAGGACAGATGGAACCCTCTGACATGATTGGGATGGATATATATCTAGCATTGGTCACCGAGGCCAAATATTATGAGGACATTATGATCCGTAAGCTACCTCGAGATCTGAGATATTGGGAGCATCTCCAGAGGTAGGCATTAGGTAGGGATGAGCATGAGGAGTACATCGAGTGTAGCTCACTTGAGGTAGGAAGAGAGAGTATAGGATGGAGGTAATGTCGCGCGGGGTTAAGGTGCTGTACTGTCCCCTGGTGGAGAAGATATGAAAGTTTCGACATGCATTTTACTAATTTAGATAGTATTTTGGCTCTAAAGGAGCCCCCTAGGGGCCATGATGTATTGATACTCATTTTGACACACACATATATGTATATGATATATGATTTTTCCATGGATTATCATGTGTTGTGTTTGTCCATGTATTTATTGTATGACGTGGTTATTTAAATTTTATATGATGTAATGATTTTAGATTAGATGAGATATGATAATGATGGCTACTTTGGAACCCATCTTTGGTTTATATTTGATGATGATGGTGAAATACATGTGTGATTAGATGGTTATTTTAGATTCAAATGTGAGTATGGATATAAATGTGTGATGTGAGGACTAGGACTATATGCTTCATGTTTAGATTTGATGATGATGATAAGGAAGATGTAGGATTAATTTAAATCAAAATGTGTATGGATGATGATATGAATGTATGATGTGGTAACATGTTTTAAATTTAAATTTTTATTATGGTGATTAGAATATATGGATAATATGTGATGAAAATAGATTGAAAATGGATGTGATTAATGATGAATGCATTGTTAGATAGATAGATAACATGAAATGAAGAGAGATGCGTTGAGGAACAAATGTGATGGGGTTAGGATGAATAATGCCTCATAAAAGTGGCGACCCATAGATGCAAGTGAAACTATGTTATAAAGAAGGTACGTGTGAGGAAAATTTGCCTCCAACCGCATTGAGGTAAACAAGAAGGGGATCTAGGCAACATGAGGTACATGCAACCAAAGATGGTGCTAGTAAATAACCAATGATAGTTATTCATACCAAAGATCATAAGGAATCAATGGATAGTATGACCTTATAAACCTAATGTTGACATGAAAAAATGGGTTTGAGATGAAACTTGTGCAGAGGAAAAAGGGTTCTCCAAAAGCGGTGTTCCCTAAAACTATGCCCTGCTCTGGGAAGGGGAAAGAGAAAGTTTATCAATACGGGAAGCTTTTAGGATGCGATAAAATGGAAGGCTGATTAATGCGGAAGCCTTCACATGCCATAAGGAGTAGCTATCCTTCGAGGGTATGGTCTAATTTACGATATATAGATGCAAAGAATAAATGATAACCTTCCTTTGAGGGATTGGTCTATTTATTTGATTTTTATTTCATGATTTTGATGATCATGTTTTTGCATGAACATATTTCCTTTGAGGGATCACCTATTTTTCATTCGAGCATCCATGATTTTTGATTTTTCATGGGGTAGAGACGGACTAGCTAAGTAGACCACTTAGAGGGGATAAAGAGTATATAAGAGACAATCTTGGACCCTTTGCATGGTTCCAATAGGTGAATAAGAGGGAGATGGATGTAATGATATCAGATTTCTCACCAAAGGAGAGAACCTATCCATAAGGAAAATTCTATGGGAAGAGCCATAGTGCCCATATTTAAGGTCACATCTAGGAAGTGACAGAAGACCACATAGTTCCAAATCATCATGATAGGAATGGAAATGGCTGAGATGGAGGAATGATCTCAAGACATAACTAATGACACATTAGTAAATGTGATAATAATAGAACGGTAGCAAGTGCAATGCATTAAGAGGTTCCACTTCCTGCCATCACAAGGGAAGCAAGATGATAGGCTCCCAACCCATACTTATGCATGATAATGTATGGTCTGATCCAGTTAGGGGAAACCTTTCCACGTTGGCTCCTTTCTATAGTAGTAATGTTCCGATCTAGTTACGAGATTAACATCACGTTTTGGAAGATGGGATAAGATAAACAAGTGAAAATAATAGAATGTGCTACCCCTCAAGGAAGTGAAAGGTATGCATCTAAGACGAGTGAATGGTCCCCTTGGAGAGAGACAAATATGATTACATGATAAATCGAAACGCGTCGATTAAGATACGTTAGGACCAGATGGGACAAGTCAAATACAGATCATAAAATATGTGCCACGATGACAAGTTCTTTAAAGGAAAGCCATGGTGCTTCCAAAGGGAGGCACATATATGGCCACAAAAGTGGTCGTAGGAAGAGGGGATGAAAGTACGATCGGATAAACCGAGTTAGATGAGATAGGATGATATCAAATGTGGAGAGGGACTAATCTGTGAATAGAAAAGTCCTAGAAATAAGTCCCCCTAGCATGGGAGGATGAATCGATGGAGACGAGAAGAAGGATGCTAAAGGATCAATAACGGGGAGGGGAAGATGTTACCCTAGTGAAAGGGATGTGGATAGGATATGGGATGTTAGAATATATAAAATAGATATCAGGGGGATGGTGTAGCAAGGCCAACTACGTTAGTGAATAAAGGAGGACCTCATCGAGAAGATGATGTGGGTAGATGAAGAGGCCGAATGGATGGAGGAGCTATGAGAAGAGTTGGATGGGCTGTGGATGAGGCAGTAGATGGAGAAGAGGACTCATCAAGGAGATCCTCTCGCTCAATAAGGTGATGGATGATAGTCTGAAGGGCCTTGCAATGCTTAGTGTCATGGCCTGTGGTGCGATGATAAGAACAGATGTGATGATAATCAACCATGAGGGATTCGGACAGCTTTGGGTTGAATGCTTGATAGGTGGAAGTGTGATGGAAAAAGTATGAAGTAGATGTTGGAGGACCTTTGTATATGATTTGATATGGGCACAAGTAAAATTCCTATAGGATGGTGTGGATGATGAAGGTAAAGGTGGACCGGGTTGAGGTCTAGGTGGTCCTGGGAGAAGTGGTAGTGGATAATTTAGGCTCGGATGATTAGGTAAATGAAGATGCTATAGAGGAAGGAACTGGTCCTACGAGGGAATCGATGGTTTGGATCATGATGAAGAAGGGGGGCCTAAGATGGATGGATGCGGCCCCAAGATAGAGGATGTGGATTTGGTTATGATTGGAGGAATGCCGATCTTCTTATGAGGATGCGCAAGGGATCCCTATGGAAAAATGCTAAGGTTTCTAGATTCAGATTTTTGGGAGTACCCTCAAGCGGGGATGACAATAATCTCTACCGGGGATCCGGTGATGGTGTGGTGGCTGATGATGAAAGTAACTTCAGTAGGATAGATTATATATATGGTAAATATTGGCTAGATGTGGGGATGTCTCGGTCATGTGTGGATGAGATAGAGGGTTACCTATGGTAGCTACAAGCTGAAATGCTTTCCAATTGTTAGGTCAGTGGAGCTAGATTACTTCACAATTAGCATGCAATGGAAAGTGACTGTAACACAAGAACCAACATTGGTCGAGAAACCGGGAACCGTAACTCCGTCATCCGTTAGATAGGACTCGACGCTCGAGCAAGTGGGAACCACAACCCATCATTGGTTTGATAGGATAGACATCGGTCAGAGAAAGTGGGAACTGGACGCGGTTAAGGCTAACCGGTGCCAGTTACCTGTGTGATGATGTTTTAATTGAATCTCAGGAATTAAATCTATCTTTAGCATTAAAGTAGATTTATTTGATGTAATTCTATGGCTAAAGTGACCTAAGTTTAAATATGCCTTTATAAGTATGAAATCTAGGGTTAAGAAGCGATGAAGAAAAAGAGAAGGATCGGATTAGATCCTTGATTCTCCGAGATTGAGAGGATGAAGATGAAGAAGAAGAGGAAAAAGGAATAGGTTACATGAAGACAGAGACTCCATGGAGAGGAATGAACAAAAGGAAATAGTAGGCTACTATATTTCCTTTGTATATTTATAGTCTCATGTAATGGCTTGCATAGTATGCAAAGCACTTAGGGTTTCTTCTTGTAGATCCACATGTTGGTGAGGTCTTGTATTATAGATCTATGTAGATCTAGTCTTGTATTGTAGATCCATGAGATCATATTGTATTGTTGATCCATGTAGATCTAGATATTGTAGAGGAGGTCGTCTTCATGTTTGCACATGTTATGCAGTGATGGAGAGACAGACTTACTTCTTGGTGCACAGTCTTAGTTACACATCTGGTAGACCCATGTGAGAGGTCTTGTTTACAGATCCATAAAGAACTTGGTCGCAGTTCAGAGATGTAGTAGTTCCTGGTTATGTGAGATCTGCTGGTGGTGGTATGGAGGCATGGTTTAGTGTACTCAGGCAGATCTGGTTGGAGATCTGGGAGGAGGAGATACTCTTGTAGAGATACATGTACTCTTGTGCGTAAGTTGATTTGTAATCTCTTGTAATCTCTTGTGCGTATGTTGATTTGTAATTCTATCTTTGGTGTACGTAGCCCACATTGGGTAAACCACGTACATGCTTGTTATGTGTGTGTACTTTTGTGTGATTTGGATTATTCTAGTTTATACTTCCACTCTTTTGTAGATTTTGTGGGTAAATTGTTTGGATCCTTTGTGCATAATTTTTTTGTTATTAAATCATAGCACTATTCCGCTGTCCCCGAAATCCCAACAACCGGTATAATCTCCCACTTGGAGATAAATTGTTGAACCTCTGTACTGCACTGCACATCACTATCCTCTACACACCGTGAAGACCGTTTATTCTTTCCTTCAACAATTCTCTTAAAGAAAAATTAAAATCGGAAGATCAAACCATCTTCTCAAACCAAGAAGATAAAACCATGACTTACCAAACCTGCATGAAGCTACAACTGATCCGTGACACCAAGCCTCAAGCTCCCACTGAATCGTAACACCATACCAATTGTTGGTATAAAAACAAGCCAACCTAGCTCCTCATGCAACAAGCCATCATGACTAACACACCTGTAAGAGCTCCCACTCAAACTGAAGTTCTAAGCCTCAATCGCATCCGTAGCCATACCTGTAAAACCAACCATGTTCTCCATCCATCTATCCATGTCTCCATGCAACCACCAATGCAACTGACCAAGACAAGTCAAACTTGGAATATGTGAAAGCAAAACAAGATCCTGGGTAAAGACAACCCAAATGAGTTCTACCTATAACAATGGGTGATCAATCCACAAACCTGCATAACTCAAAGAATCCAAACACTGCAATATGTAAATCCAACCCTGCATAAACAACTAGCATGTCCAAGACAATCATCTGTAGATAACATCTCTCAAGGAGTAACATAGTAATCAAGAGGAAATACAAACATCCCCTACTCATGCTCAAGGCAACTGAACCATGCTCATAGGCATCCATGTGCAAATCAAACATCTACATCATCATAGACTCACAAAACTGAATCTATCCAACATGTACAAACTCACCATGTACATCCATCCATATCACCAACTCTCTAGAAGCTCCAAGTCTACCACCGACTAACTCCAAAGCCAAATATGAATCTTGTGCTCATCAATGTCAATAACAAACATCCATGCTAAATGATGCAACTAATACCAAGTGCAAATATCAGCATACATGTCATCAACATACTGCACAAACTAACCAAGATGAAAGCAAGACAAGGGCACCATCTTAAAATGGTAAATAACCACTGCTGTCAAACCTGTAACCAAACCAACCACGTTTCCTAATTAACCCTGGTCACTGCCTGACCGACCATGGTTACCAGATGACCGACCACGGTTAATCCTAACCGACACAGGTCTCTATAACTAGCATATTTTCTCTTTTAACCCTTAAAACTCTAAAAATTGCTCTATCATCTAAAACCCAGCTTGAATATAACCATCAACTATAATCCCATAGGGATAACCAGGCACCACAAAATAAACCAGAAGTGACATCATAAAGCAATAAACTCAATATACCTACAAATCCATGACTTTCCTCCAAAACCAACTAGTTCCTCTGCCACTCTAAATAGTAGTAATCTCCTCTCACTCTGCATGTGCATCATGTATCCAATCTTGCAATGCCAACAACCATGGCTTGCTCCCACTGAACATGAAATCCCCTGCACTGCCTCTAACACCAAGCTCAAAAGCTAATATGTCAGTGAGAAATAAAACCAGATGAAAGAGAATATAAAATGATTCCCTTCTTATCAAAGAATACTTCTACATCACAGAAGTTTGGACTTCTTGTGAAGTAGGTGAATCAACTTCTTTTCATCCTGTGTACACAAAATCTTTTGTTACTTGCAACTGTGTCTAACCATGACTTTTCATTAAGGATATCATCCTTAAGACTAGATATCCTTGTCCTCAAGATTCCACACAACCGAGAAATAAAATTCAAACAACACCAAGAAACCATGGTGTAAATTTGTGCACACAATCCAAACATAATATCAATTGCTCCAAACAAAAGAAATAAAACATGAACCATATAGAGATACCTGACTCAAAGTCTCAATGGAATAACTAAGCTAAATCCATCTTCTTTCTGATCCAAACATTAAGGTGATCAACACTATTTCTTCCTATACACACTGTGCCGAAAACTAGATCCTCCAAAATAGACAAGTGAACCAACCGCCCTCTCTTGCTATAAAAACCCCGTATAGATAATTTGCCACAACGACCAATCAGGTCATCCCCTAACCAACCATGGTTAGCTGACCAAGATGTCGGTTCCTTTCAGACCAACCTCGCCTTCTCGGATCAATGTCAATGCTTTTTTGGAATGAACCCAACACCACATAATTTGGCATAGAACACCACACCAGGTGCCTACTTCGATCGAAGCCGATAGTTGAGTTGAGCCAGTCATTTCAAGAAGCATCCAAATCTCATACAAAAACAATACAACAAATCCATGTAATAAATTGCATCAAGATTAAATACATCACCTTACCAGCACCAAGATACTCAACCACATCTTCAACTCAAATACACGCTTTCTAATGGAAACCCCATCTTATTTTTGTGCTACGCTCTCTACTAAAGCCCGTGCATCTAACTGCACTAAAGGATGCATAACTGCTCCTCTATTTCAATCTCAAATCTATATCTTCAATCCAAACATGCATGTGCAACTAAAATAATATAAGTACTACAATACCAAGGTAAGACCATATCTCAATAACTCGGATCTGCAATATGACCAACATGCTTGTGCCTCCAACAACCGGGGACACCTCAACAAACAAGATACATTCTATACATCTTTCCATTTCTTTAGATATGTGATTTTCTGTTTATAACCAGTGTTGCTCAAGAATCAACCATAGTCACCCCAGAATCGACCATGGTTACCTCAGAATCGACCACGATTACCCTACCGATGTCGGTTGCCACTTAATTGACATCGGTCGCATGTGTTCTCCAACAACCTTACTCTTCCAATTCCCACTTGAGATTAAATATCTTGATGTGATCTTCTCATCGGCAAAAAAATGCTGCTCGATACCAGCTTGTTGGGATTATACCAACAGTACGGGTAAACAAGCAAGCAATGAATAATGTGGGAAACATAAATTAGAAATAAAATGTAATAAAACAGAGACACAAATTTAATGTGGTTCACCCAAAATGGGATACATCCACCAGAAATAGCCAATCCTTTTATCCAAATAGAAAACTCTCTTACAAAGGCATTAACTACTACAAAGAGCCTTATACATAATGAACCTTTAAAGATATTAGGGTTTTTATCATTTCGGGGAAACATAGAAAACCACCCGTTAGATCTGTGACCTAATAAGGAACGGTCCAGATTTCACAATGCATAAATACATATTAAATGTGGCTTACAGGGGCACTTCCCTTGAGCCCCCCATCGGGCACGCCACCCTAGAACTCACAAAGGGGAGAAGCCCCTCCCTCGCAACCCCTATCACTATCGCTCCACAACCAACACCAATATTGTTTAAATGATGTAGGTAGTGTAGAAGAAGAAGGGGATAATGGGGATGTGGTCATGATAGTCAATGCAAAGAGGTGTGGGCAAGAGCACCGAAAGAGGTACCGATATGGGTTCTAAGGATGACATGGTGGGAAAAGGTGGAAGAGATGTGGATGAAAGAATATAATCTAATGTAGTAGATGGAGAAGATGTGGGATCACTAGTAGGAACATGTGTGGATATAAAGAGGAGTGTCTAAATCATGTGGTTGATAATGTCTACGTGTGACAGTGTAGATGGCCTATGGGTAGGACTCGGAATTGGTACGAGTGTCAAAAGGCACATGAGCTGATTGGAAAGGTATGACAGGTGTGACAATAGATGTGGAAGATGAGGTAAGTAGGGTGGTCATAAGTGACGAGATAGGTGGTAGAGATGTTAGGGTAGATATAGTATCAGATGATGTGGGCATAGGAAAAGAAATGTGTGATAAGGATGTCAATGCGGCAATGGGTGCCAATGAGGAGATAGGTGCAGCCAAGGTTGATGTAGATGTAGTGAGAGTAGGACTGGATGTGGTTGTAAGAGAAGCGGTAGAAGTAAGGGAGGTAGGTAAGGTGACTGTGGATGTGATAGATGTAGGAATAATGTTAGAAGGGGCCAAGGGCGTAATACTTAGGATGGAAGTAGATGAGGAAATGGGTAAAACTGATGTGGAAAGAGGTGTCTGATGTATGGTATTGATTGAGAATGGGTTGAATAGATGTGATGTAGTAGATGAACTTGATGGTGGGGGATTGGGAAATGGCTGCCTAAAGATGTCATGTGATGAGGATTGGATTGATTAGGGGGATGTAGGAGCATGGTGATAAGTGGGGTCATAATGAGATGATGGAGATGGGGCAAGAATGGGGAGATCTAATATGGTAGGCTCATCGGAGGTATCCCTCGGTGAGATGGGAGGAGAGATGTCATAAGATGGAGTAGGATCTCTGATTGATACCTATGGAGAAGGAAGTCACAGATGGGGTTCTCATGAGGAATATCCATAAGGGAAGTGGGTATGGTGATGTCGGGTGACACAAGAAGGGCACAAGGTAATGAGGTCAAAGAAGATGGGGTAGAAGTAGGAATGGTGCATGGGGATGAGGCTAAAGATGATGAGGATAAAGGTGATGAGATATAAGGTAATGGAGTATAAGGTGATGGAGATAAAGGGGATGATGCATAAGGAAATGAGGGTGAAGCATGGTCTATGGATTGATATGGGCGAGAGATGGGAGGTCTATGGAGAAGATAGTCATAGATAGGGCTAGAGGAAGCTCTAAATGTAACTGTGGTATGGATGGGGTTACAGAGGACTATTGAGGAATGCTTGAGGAAAATTTTGGTTCCATTTTTAAACAAGAAATCAAGCAAACAATTCCTTTTATGTTTTGATTAAGAAAGTGTGAAGAGGATGGATGTGAGAGGACCTAGGAGATGACAAACTATGTTTGGTCTCAGGTAAGTTGTGGTTGGGAAATGTCTGAAATGGTCTCTTGTTGGGTGATCAAATCCCAATCAAAGGAACCAGTGAAAGGAATGTTTTGATGTGTTAATTTGATTTGTGAGGTTTAAGGATGTGTGTGATAAGATTTGTGATGCAGAATATTAGACCCCTACTTAAGCTATGTGGGCAAGCAAGATGTAAAAGGAAAGGTTCTTTTTAAGCCTAAAATGAAATGTGATGTTCAATGAGTACATAGAAAAGAAGGGAAGGTACAATGCAAAAGGAGAAAATAAGGAAAATAAGAATACCTAGATAGTACTTTTCCTATTTGTTTGCACTTTTGAATGATGAGCGATCCAAGCCACAAACACAAACAAACAATAAAGTAATGCCTCACGTTCTGCAATGTTAGTAAGAAAAACAAGATATAGAAAAGAAAGAAACCACCTAAAGGGTGGTCCCACAGGGCATGTCAAGAATGTTGTCCGAATTTCTCATTCATTAATCAAATTAATGCACTATTTACTAAAGAAATTAGCAACTCAAAAATGCTAGAGGGTTTATGTTACCTCGAATGTGATGATGCTTGATACGGGCACTGAATGATGGATCTCTGCTGCAACAAGATCTACAAAACTATAATGGATCGATTAGATAGATGTATGCTTTGGTCTATCCAAACAATGTTGGATCCAAGAAGTGATTAGCTTTCTTAGTGGATGTTAACACCCATGTTTAAATAAAATGATGTAAAAGCATGCAGAAACAAAGCTAACATTGAATTTGAAAAATGGCAAAAACTGATCTAAAGCTAGTTAGATGAAAATAACTGCAAGATAAAGGCTACCTAGTTTGGATCAATGACAACCTAGACTATGTATAGGAAGGTCAAGGTAACTTGAGAGGATGGATTTGAAGCTGTAGATGAAGTATGTAGACCTGCAAGGCATGGAAGCAACTGAAGTTGATGAGGACCCAGTAGCTACTATAGGAGGATTTGTAGAAGAGAGCCAAGGACTAGGAGATATGATAGATGATAAAAAGAGGATTTAGATAGGTTTTGGATTAAAAAAACCTCTGTCGATGGTGACCAGGATGGATCGACGATGACCGTAGCTGTGAAAATTTTAGTGGTGAATATTTGTTAATTAACGAATATTCCAGTTTTTAAAATTTGAAATTAGAAAAATTTTCGGGTATGAATAGGGACTGGTCGTCAAAATTTTCGTGGTACCAAGTTAATGTTAGGGGACTGGGTTTGCCTAGGAATTTCCAATCAAAACCTACATTATCAATAAAATTTCCTTATAGAGAAATTAAAATATGTCAAATTTACCTCACATATATATTCTATTTAAGTATTTATAGTTTATTATTCATAGTTGTAAACATCAAACTTTGGAACCTCCATAAATTTGTGATTACCAAATATTTCATTAAGGCATCCCGATTTCAAAATTGAGGAATGGTGAGTAGAGGAAGATATTTCCTTTCTACTTTCAAGGTACTTTAGTTTGTTCTGTAACATGTATGTAGCATACTCTTTAGATTTGCATGATGTCATTTCATAACATGAAGGATGCTACCGGCGGTGGCATTCTCGCATGCTACCTACCGGCAGTAGTCATGAGCATGGAGCATGTCGTAGGTCGGTAGCATTCTACATGAATCGACCGGTAGAATACAACATGTTACCAAATTTGGTAGCATGTTGCATGCTATCGGTCGGCAAGCATTCTACATGATGTCGACTTAGAGAATGCAACATGCTCCCGGCCGGCAAGATGCAACATGTTACTAGACGATAGCATGTATCATGCTACCATCTAGTGGCATGATGTATTCTACCGGCTGACATCATGCAGAATGCTACCGCCGCAGCATTATGATACCGGTTGGGAGCGCACCGTATTCTCGCCTTCCGATAACATGCATTATGCTACTAATGCAGAGCATCCAATTTTCTTTTGATTACATTTAAAATTTTAAGAATTTTTAGATGTTGATTACATTTATCTAATTTAAATATTTTCATGGATAGGTACAATGGCTTCTCTAAACAAAAAAAAAGAAGAAAAATAAAAATAAAAGGTAACATAGAATTTTTTTTAGCCCCACAAAAAAATGAAGATATAAGTTTCTACCATTGGAAACATGAACAAGGGTACCGTAAGTCAGAACAAACTATCATAACCATTTGAAATTTTCCTCTTTTAAGTTTTTCATTAAGATACAGTTTAATTTTCTTAATATATTTGTAACAATCAAAACATTTTTTTGTTTTGGAAAATAGAAACCCTTTCTGTTAATTTTATTCATAATGAAACAATAAACCAAAACATAAACCCTAAGGAAACAATTATTTTTGTAGATGAAGAATATATTGACCTAAACATGCCAGAGCTTGAATATTGTCCTCAATGCTAGATTCATTTAAGAGATGAATGTTCAAATGAAAATATTCTAAAGCAAAAGATGATAATGACAAAAAAATTTAAAAAATAAGTTGGAGAAAGAAGAAAACATCCTGATAATTAGAAGGTCTGTTTCAAGTAGATCGGGCGAAAAATACCCATTTATTGAGCATGTATAGCCAGATAATGGCAAAGTGATACTCCCAAAGAATGTAGATGTAATATTTGTACTTGGAAATTTGGTAAAGAACATAGAATGCAACTTAAATTGGACACTATAGAGAAACATTATGGAGAAGTATACTACACAACATACCGACAATAATGGAAAAATAACGAAGAATCATAGATGGAATACTATAAAAGAGTACATGCATGTAAGATATAAAGAGGAATATAACAATAAGATGAAACACACGTAAAAAGAAAAAGGAGGTACCATAAATGCAAATTTTGGAAAAGATGCAAATGAAAATCAAGGCAAAAACCTAGCAGCTTTTCAACCATATTCTTTATTTTGAAAATGGGAAAACCAATTTCAGATTTTTTAGAATACAAAAATTGTTCAAGTTCAATGGGTTTCGATGCAACCTAGAATTCAAAGACACAAACCCAATGAAACCCTATGTGCGCGGCACATCACTCAAATTCCTAGACTAAGCGCTCACTCGAAGCACTTAATGGTACTAGGTCCCTCTTTAGGGTCAGTTTGTAGTAGGATGTTAGCATGATGAAGACTTAACCTATATAGTTCTATTACTAACACATCACTCTACAGAGCATATCGATCTACATCCAAGGAAAACAAAACTAAGTACTAACCATGATGAGATAAAAACATACTAGATTCGATACTCATAAAACTATTACTTAGATTCAGTCAATATCCTCCATTATATTCAATGCATTAAGTTATAGAAGCTTCATTACAATATCAAAACTATGGACGTAACAACATAACACTGTATGTCTCGATCTCATCACCTCTCTATCATGATCTCCTCTATATCTTATCTCTATTACATAATCTACTACATATATATAAGGGTGGGGACTTTCCCTTCACCGCTTATCCTTTCCAATAATAGGTCACATGCTATTCTTAACCACGTGCCTTTACAAAACTAGCCACACATGTAAGTGCACTAACAATAGATTACTACTAGCTAACTGACAGTAGTAGATCTATTTCTAGCCTCGTGTCCATGCAAAGTGCTTCATATCCAATCCTCCAAAAATAGCCAATGCGTGGTGCACACGTCTTTGCCTCGTTTGTGTGCTTTGCACGCCATCTCTAAAAATAGACCTTTATGAGTGAAAATGGATAAGTCCCAAAAACTGAACTTCTATTCCATGCGCATGTTCTCCTATCCATTCATGCCTTTGTGTATGACTTGATTTCCCGCACGGACTTCTTGTGTGATTTCTCTATCAAGTGTTCTTTGATCAACATTACCCCACACTAATTTCATTGTCACCCCAACAATGGTCATCTCCAACAATTGAAGTAAAGAATAGAAGAATGGAAAGAATGGAAAGTATGAAAGAATGTTTTACCTTGCAGCTCTCTTCTTCGTCCCGAATAGCTAATTTAGGATAGTCCTATTTCATTTCAGCCTCCAAGGTCTACCATTTAGTGAGTGCTTCCTATGATTTTTCTGAATTTCCACAACAATGGAATCCAATCCATCCCTCGTAATCTCCCCTTTTTCATTTTGCAAGACTAACACAATGCTAGACATTGAGGTCATTATTCCCTCTAATAAATCCATATTATGTGCAATGAGCTTCCCAAGCTCTTCCAGCTGAGTCTTGTGCGGTTCTTGTGCTGCTGCTACAACTTCACGCTTCTTCTTAACCATTGATAATATTTCTACACGGCCCAATGTTTCATCCTTCATTGATCTCTGGACCTCATTGTTGTCTTTCAGGGTCTTTACATTGATAAGCACCTCTAGAGCTATGCAGATGTTCAAGGCTTGGTCTGCTTTCTTCAATTCTTCTTGTAGCACTTGTAGTAGTCCTTCATAGGATGTAATCTTCTACATCACTAAATCCTTCTCTCATTCTACCTCTTTTGCTGGATCCTTTGGCACTGGCATGCACATGAGGCTCATCTTCAAGTACTAGGTCCACCAACTTTCCTACATAATGTATTGCTGAGGGAAATGTCTGTGGTACTTTTGGCTCCAAGTGTGGCCTAGCTCTTATGACATTGTCTCCAATTTCCTCTATGATGCTGATAAATACAACATTCTTCTTTTGCTAAGTCCCTCTCTTACGTTAGGCGTGCTATTTCTCTATCCTTAGTTTTAATCTCCTCCTTGAGTGCCCTAATTGTGGCTGTGTTGTCCATATTCCATCTTGCCACCTCTGTTGAGACTTTGAACAATGCATTATTCACCTGCTCATCTGACATGATAGTAGGCATTATCGTCATGTGTCTGGCCTGAGGCATCTTCTTCAACATCCTTGATATGCATGACTCCTCACATACATCAAAATCTGGCTCATCCATATGTGTGTGCATGGACCATGCCAACTGCTTCCTTATGCACACTATGGCCATATCTTCATCCATGAGCTCCCAGCCATATAAGTATTTATGTGTCAGCGTGCTCTGGAAATGGGTGCAGACAATTTTACCTACATCCTTTGCATTACCCATAACCGGTAGAATATGCTCTCCACTGCTCTTCTAGACTGCTGCTACTTAGGAACTTTAGATTCCAAATTTGGGACTTGTGTCTCCATGTCCCGATCACTCGTAGCTATCTCCTATGTTCCCTTTTCCTCCTCTCCTCTCTCGTTCGATTCCTCAACCTTTTGTTCTTCTATGTTCTCTAGAAGTGTAGGAGAATTAGGCCCGCTTTCCTTTGGATCTTCCGACTCCTCATTCAACTCCAATTTCCTCCTTTGCGTGGTTATCTCCTTATGTGGAGAGAGTTTAGGTGATCTGCGCACTATTTGTGGAGTAACACCTTGGGTCCTTGTTCTCCTAAACACCCTCTTAAATCTGTGCTCTCCTTAGACTACATTCAAGTCCTCATCATCCCCCTCTTATGGCTGAGGTGGTGTAGTGGCGTGCCCAGCTTCATCCTTATTCATAGGATGTCTTCTACCTCTATACTCCAAACCACCACTATCTTTGCGCTCATCCTCCCCATCCTCCACTTCAATTGGCTATGTGGGCTTAGCACTAAGATTTTCTCCATCGTGTGCTTAACCTTTGGTGGTGCTGGAAGTGCTAACTCATCTTCCACATACTTTTTATTCTCCATCTTGGGTTTTAGTTGAAGATACACCAATGCTGCTCCAATATCTCCCACAACCAAACTTATTGGTTTAATGCTCAATACATCTGAAATGAGTCTTTCAACATATGCACCCCACCCTGGATACACATATTTCTTCCTTAGTGTGTGGTAGTCGCAATCTACCTTATCCACATTGAATGTCAGTTGCCACATGCATGTGAACCTATGTACTAATGCCTGGAAGTACCTTTCTATGAAGGCATATGAAAATTTACACCAAGGACTCCATGCTCCATCCTTCATGGTAAACCGCGCTATACAAAAATGCTGGTATATAGTGAACTAGACCACCTTTCCAACCACCAAAGGCAAGTCTTTAGGGATGTGCCATTCTTCCTCAAAATCTGTGTGGAGCCTATCATACCACTTCTCACCCTTTGCTTAACCTACTCTATCATGGATCCCTCACACAAGTACTTCTTGAATCATTCTCAGAGGTGATTTGTGTTCCATTGGATACTCCCATACCTTCTCCTTTGGTCCATCAGGTAATCTAATATCCATGAACACCAATGATAAAAGAACAGCTCCAAAGCTAATCTTTCCTCTCGCGCGCTTCCTCAATGATTGTTTCTACAATATAGCATGAAATGTTGTAGACTACTCCTTCAGACATCTTTTTGGCAATGTGAAGCCACATGGTGTTCACTTGTGACCACCTTTCCTAGTCATTTAGCTCTATAACAAGATGCATGACCACTTGCACAATTGGATACTTCTTTCATTTGCTGATGTCCATACCACGCGGACTCTTTGTGTACCCCAACTCCTTTCTGGTCTCCAATATTACGGTCTTGTCTATCAGATCATCTCACAAATCATCTCTTATGCCTTTCAACCTCATTACCATGGAGATGAGCATGGCTAAAATTCTAACTCTGCGACCTACAAAGTAGAAAAAATCCTCGTGCACTCTACTCATGAGCCATTGGTACAAGGGCTCATATTTCCCAAAGTAAGGGAGCTCATATAGCTGGTAAAATCCTATCTTTTGCAAGAGCTTCTCACCAGCATCGTCATACACTGGCATGTCTTCTGCCGTGCATTTATTTGTCTTTGTGTTCAACAACATGTCAAGCTCCTTCTTATTCTCTATGGTACGGTGATTGTACTCACTCACCTTACTTTTCCTTATGTGAGAATCCCACTCCTGGCTGATGATAACCCCTTCTGGATATTGCATCTCAAAAAATTTAATTTCAGGAGCCATCTCTTCTTCTTCTTCTATCATCTTCTTCTTTCCCTTCACTCCTGTTTCAATTGCTTTCTTAGGTGCCATTTCTACCTTGCAATCCTTTGTAGGTCCTTTATCTCTTGAATTCTAAAATCTTTGAAGCAAACCCTAGCTCGATTCAATGTGCCCTAGGTGAAATCACGTGCCCTAGCTCTTATATGTCACCTTACTTTGTTCAAACCCTTCACCACCAGGGACATAAGCTCTTTCTACACACAAATCTCTTCATCACGTCTAGTTACACACCTATCGCACCTTAATACGATCACTTGACTCTTTACACTTGGCTCCTTTTCAAATAATCATAATCACAACAAGTAAAAATGAACTCACATCCCATCTTTATATAGATTTTAGATTTTTCGATGCATTCATTGCTACTTCACCTACAAAATATCCTCTCATTAATTGACCAATTCCATCCTTTCCACGTGTTACATCCTCACGCCTCAGCTATAACCTTCTAGCACGCATTCCTACCCTTTGGTTATAGAATTTTCTTCAGTGCATGTCCTTACACCCGAGTACCTCATCAATGCACCTTCTACTTGTAGTTGCTATGGCCTCTACTTACCTCGCGTTATACTATTTCTTCATTTATCTTCATCTTTGGTCACTTTTTAGAAGCAATCCTTTGACTTGAAGAACACCCGTAATAGCTTATTATTTTCACCTTTCAATTCCCATAATCTTCTACCTGGATATCAACAACCACCCAAACTAAAAGGATGTGTAGTCCTCTATGCATAAACATGCTTCATGTAGTAATTAGCTTCATGTGCACAAGCGCGCTTATTTCACAACACCAACTAAATTGAAAAAGCATAGTGACAAAGAAGGAAACACATTAAGGAAATACAAAATTGAAAACCTAATCTAAATGGCAATACTACCTTATTACAAACACCAAGAAGAATTATTTATAGTAGGGCTTCAACTTACTCTCGTTGAAGTAACTAGGTAGCCATGTTCCATCAAGTGCTTCTTACTGGAAAGTTCCTGTTTCAAGGAAGTAAGTGATAACATACAGCCGCAACCAATGTACCTTAAGTTTTCCTGGATGGCGTAAGAACTTAGAGTCATAAAGAAGTACCATTTTTCCAATCTCAAATTTCTTATCCCTTATGTTTCTATCATGCCATGCTTTCTACATGGCCTTTTCTTGCTTCTGACTCTAACATGCTATGGCTTGTCACTCATCCGGTTAAATTATCTCCTCAATCTATTCTTCTAAAGCCCGCTTCACTAGCTAGACCTCCAAAGACGCCTAATATAGAAATAAGGCAACATAAACTCCATAGGAAGAATGAATTCTGTGCCAAACACTAACTGAAATGGTGTGGCTTTGTTCAACCTTTTATATGTTATTTGATATGCCCAAAGTACTATAGATACTTTATCATCCCAATCCTTTCTTCCAACATCATAAATTTTTGTTAATGTCTAGCCCAAAATTTTGTTGAAAGCCTCAGTAGTCCCATTTTTCTTGAGGATGATAGGGTGTAGTCTTATGGTGTGCAATCATGAAATCATCCAATAAAATTCTGATTGTCTCATTAAGAAAATGTGTGCCTCTATCACTGGTTAAACTCAAAGGACATCCATACCTTGTAATAATATGTTCCCATAGAAACCAAGCTGCTGTACCCACTGTACAGTCCTTAGTAGGTGCTGCTTTTTCCCACCTTTTCAGATAGTTTGTGCAAGTTATAATATAGTGTGATCCAATTCTATGCACAGCTGGGGAAATAGGACCCATAAAATCTATAACACATTTCTCAAATGGTTTTACATTGGTAATAGGTCTAAGAGGCATTTAATCTCGCTGACCTAGTCTTCCAAGACGTTGAAAATGATAACATGCCTTATAAAATTCCTTACAATCTTTATAGAGGGTCTCCCACCATAAGCCAACGAGAAGAATTTTTCATGTTGTGGCATCATCTGCATAGCGACCTCCTACAATTCCACCATGAGCTTCTTCCATAATGCCCGTGCATTCATGTTAAAATACACAATGTCGCAATATTTCATCCCGCCCAGCTTTGTACAAGTCACCACTACTTAACATATAAGGTACAACATGTATAGCCATTGTAATAATATGTTTCCATAGAAACCGAGCTGTTATAGCCATTGTATAGTCCTTGGTAGGTGCTGCTTCTGCCCACCTTTTTAGATATTATGTGCAAGTTATAATATAACGTGATCCAATTCTATGTGCAAAATTGGGAAATAGGACACACAAAATCTATAGCCCATTTCTCAAATAGTTCCACGCTGGTAATAGGTCTAAGAGGCATTTCATCTCACTGACCTGGTCTTCCAAGATGTTAACAATGATCACATGCCTTACAAAATTCCTTACAATATTTATAGAGGGTCTCCCACCATAATCCAGTAAGAATAATTTTACATGTTGTGGCATCACCTGCATAGTGGCCTCTTGCAATTCCACCATGAGATTCTTCCATAATGCCCATGTACTCATGTTCCAAAATACAACAACATAATATTTCTTCTCGACCCAGCTTGTACAAGTCACCACTAATTAACATATAAGGTGCAACGATATAACACGTCGATTCTTCTCCAAGGATTTCATTCCTTCTGGTGCCATCCCTGTGCGTAAAAAGATAACAATGTCCTCTAGTTCTAATGGCACACATTGTAACCTATATAATTCTCCATATGGCATGGTATCCTCAATTGCCTGTGCTTCTTCTCCTGACTGTATTCTTGATAGATGGTTTGGTCCAAAATTAATTTTTCCTAGTTTTACCACAACTATGAAATCAAATTCTTGAAATAGAGCACCCATCGACATATGAGACCTTGTAAAACATGATTATTTACTAAATACTTAAATACCATATGATATGTATAAAAGATAAATGGTGTAGCTAGTAGGTATTGAAAAAAATTATGTAACACATAGATCATGGAAAAGCTTTGCACTCTGTAGTTGTGTAATTATGTTATGTAGAAGTCAGCTTTCTACTAGCAAAAACATATAGGATGATCTACAATACCTTCTCCAGGTTGAGCCAACACCATGCCAATGGCCATGCCAGAGGCGTCAACATGTACATGGAATGGTTTTTCCCATGAAGGAAAACATAGAATGGGCACGGTAGTAAGTTTCTCCTTCAATGTATCAAATGTGCATTGCTACTATTCGCCCCAGTAGAATGTACCTTTCCCTTTCAGTAACTCTTCTAAAGGTGCAACAAATTTAGCATAACCTTTGATAAATTTTCTGTAATATCCTGTATGTCCCAAAAATCCACGCACCTCACTTTGACTGGTAGGCTCCCCTAGGCCTATAATGACTACAACCTTCGTTGGGTCAACCAAAAAACCCTCCTTGCAGATTATGTGTCCTAAAAGTATCCCAAATGGTGTAGAAAATATGCACTTCTTGATGTTCAAAGATATACTCAACTGTCTACACCGTTCAAACATTAAGTGCATATTGTCACAGTGGTCCTTAACTAATCCATACACCGTCCAATCATCTAAATATACTTGTAAGAAGTTGTGAATAAATTCTTTGAATGCTTGGATGACTATGCGCGAAAATACAACAGGTGCATTTTTCAGACCAAAAAGCATCAAAATATAGGTGAAGCTACCCCATTCAATAGTAAATGTAGTATTTTCTTGATCTTCCTGGGCAATCATAACCTGATGATACATAGAGAATCCATCTGTAAACGAATAGATTTCACGCCCTGCAACTCCTTATAGTATTTCCTCATTAAATGACATAGGAAATAGATCTGTACACATGTAACATTCAGCTCCCTGTAGTCCACACATATTCTCATTCATCCATCCTTCTTAATATTGATCACCATTGGACTAACCCATTTTTACTCATCAAGGGGCTTGATAATTCCATATTTCAACATGTTATCAATCTCTTCTTTGACATTTTCATGCAAATTGGGGTTCATTTTGTAAGGCCTTTTCCTAACTGGGTGTGCCCCCTCTTTAAGATTTATCTTCATCTCCCCTAATGAATCATGCATGCCTTTAAGTTCATGGTACCCCCTAGGAAATAGGTCCTGTAGTCCCTTAATAACTCAATGATTTTTGCCACTTCAGAGTCTGACCAATAATCTCCAATTATAGCTTCCTTAGGCTTAGTATCTATTCCAATATTCACTTGCTTTGTCTTCATAGGTTCATGATAGGCACACGTGGTCTTATCCACACTGTCCAATACCTCACGCCTTCCTGTTGAATGGTTTACATCTAGATTATCTACTTCTTCATCATCTACTAAGTAGACCATTTTTCCTTTCTCTTTCTCAAGGCAAGTGCATTGAAGTAATATTGCATCAACCTCTGGTTCTTTATCAAGATGCGCTCCTGAGTCCTCTTTATCTAATAATTCCTAGAGGATTTCTTTAGCCTTGCACTATCCCCCATAGTTAAGTGCTTGATAACTTTCAATGCTTCTTCTACCGGAGGTTTTGTAGAGAAGAAGTCAAACGTATGTGTCATTCCTGCAACTAAATTCTACCAATTTCTAATTTCTCTATGGAGTTTTGCATATACATACCAAGCACGTGCACAACCTTGTAAAGTGGAATAAAACCAATGCACCCATAGTAAAGGTGGTAAATATTTCTACCCTTCGTCCGTAGTCTCTCACACTTCTGAACATGGTGCTAAACAGGTTGATCACCATGATAATTGCATATTTGTGTAGGTGTATGGGTCCTAAAGAACCTAGTAGTAAGAGCAACCCCAATTTCATTCCATTTGAGTAGATTATCCCTGTGGACAACCCACCATTGTGTTTTTGTCCCATGTAGTGTATATGCTAGCATGTTTCTCCTCTCTGGTGGGTTTATCCATTTTTCTTCCATGACGTGCAAGAATACCATGGATCCCCTTATCTTATGTAACAAGGTACCGAGTTGTTATGTATCCTCCTTACATAATGCGGTTTAGTGCCTCGATGGGATATGCTATTTACTTCATGCCCTACCAACTCATAAGTGCCATGAGCCCAATTATCACAAGCAACACTTGTAGTATCACTAATAGACTATGCATCCTCCCACCGAATTAGTCCTTCCTTAGTTGGTTCAATCATCTCTGGATCTTGAATGACATGTACATAAATTCTATTCAGATCTTTGTCACTTAAGGGATCAACATAGGGCGTGGAATTTCCATCTATTAAAGGGATAATGACCCTCTCCTCTTTATTTTAAAACTGATATAGCCCTTGTTGAATCAAGACCAACATTATTTGTATAACACCAAGGACGCTCAAATAGAGATGGAAAACTATCTCGATTTTTCCAGCGCTAAAAATTCAAAGTCTCCAAAGAAATTTTCTCCTTGTATGGTAATGGATGCATATTTTAAAACTCCTAAGGAGTGGCCTTAGTCTCGATTAGCTATGAATAATACATTAGAGGATGGTTGCAAATGGGGTCTACCCATTTGTACCCATGCATCCAAGGTAAGAACATTGACTTCCACGCTGTATCAATCAAGATATTACTCAACAAATGCAACCATCCACAACAACATTTAGAGTAATTTCCTTGTTATAATCTAGGCTATGAGGAGGGAGATTTACATGCAGGATTTGTCTTCTGGTTTGAATACTTGCGCACGGAGTGTTACCTTTCAACCAAGTTCCTAACAGTGGAATTATGTTCTCCTGGCACAACATTTTGCACACTTCTCTCAAGTTATCTATATTAGTTTGGATTATCTCTAATGATTTATTTTTCTCCTTTAAATACTATATCTCACCCTGAATATTCCTTAGCACTTCCATGGTATACTAATAAACCTCCTTCTGATAGGTAGGATTTGGGTACCATGCTTGAAGAACCTCATCCTTAGTGATAGTAGGTTTTTTCTGTAATTCCTCCTTAGCATGTGTTGCCTCAACGTGAGTTGTAATCTTCACTTGTAGTGCCTCAGATTATACTCCCATCTTGGGCATCCATTGATTGTCCATAATGTGTTATATCCTTACCATCCTCGCGCCTTATTTTTCTTGTTTATGTTGCTTACTCAGGTCCTCATATAAGTCTGGGCACTCTTCATAGCTATGGTTCTTCCTACATAAAGAACATGCAATATTCTGAGGACACTCACACATATAGTGGTAAGGAGATCCGCATGTATAACATGTTTTGCGAGGAAACTCACTTCTTCCACCACCATGGCCTCGTCCTCTGAATCCACCATGGTATCCTCGACCTGTGCCATGACTACCTTCAAAATTCCCCTCATTCCAATCATAACACACTTGATTGTGCTCCCGATCCTAATGCTCATTCTTTCCCTTAGAGTTATCTGAAACTCCTATCTGCCATACACCAATATCAATAACATCATGGATCTATCCAATCAGCCAGCAGTCCTCCATGTCTCATGTGTTATGGACCTACAAATTTTACAGTAGCTTGAAACATTCTTCTTTATCGCGCGTTGTAATAATGGGAAATGAATAACATCATGGTTTAAGTGTCATATCTCATAATCCAATAACAATGAGCATAATGTCTTGCAAGGACAACTATCCTTTGTGTGACCCTCTACTTCATAATTTGTACACCAAATTCTTGAGCATGTTTCATGGGCTAAATTCACTGATAATTTCTCTAGTTGTTTTTCCATAGCTGCAATCTGTGCCTCTAAGAATGGGCTAACGCTAGTGTCAATACTCCCAACTACCTCAGCACGTAGGGCTACTTCCAATGCCTCGCGTGGATCAATATATGTCTTATGTGACAACACCCTCCTAAATGGTGTAATCAATCCCCAACAAACCATTGTGCATGCTGGCTTGCATGTATGTCATAAGAAATCTTTGATAACAATGTTTTAAACCATGCATCATACTCTCTAACACTTTCAGTAGTGCCTTGCTTAATATCCTTGAGGGCACTTATAATTTTCTACTCAAACTCAAGGATATTAAACTCTTTTAAGAACACATCCTCAAATGCTTGCATAATCCATGCAAGTCTGATCAGGGTCAAACTTCCTATACCAACTGTGTGTGCACCTTGTAACGTAGTAGAAAATTGGCTTGCCCTACGCTCAGAAGCTATGATTCCTTTTGTGTGCCACAATATTTCACACATATGCACATGTTCAACAACATCTTCTATGCCCTATACTCTGGAAGGTGTAGAGACATTTCCATATAAATATTCTAGAGTTGGGGTGGACCTTGACCACCCAAACCGGAACTTCCCATGCCTCATGATCCCGAACCTATAGTTGGAGTAGGTCATGTAGATGTACTCCCCTTTTCTCTGATAGTAGTACTATACTGAACACCTACGGTTTGTGAAGTAGTTCCACTTCTAGAAGTGAATCCAACATTTGGTGTGCTCATATTCTATGCGGACGATGCACCTAAAAACACACCTCCAAATAGTAATGAAGTTGTTTATCCTTCCATCGATGTACTTGCTTTCTTACTTCCCAAAATTGCTTGCTGATTACTTTTAATACTAGATACTATAAAACCAAGTGCAATGGCTAGGTTACAAGGTGGATTTAGATGCGAGCCCGCGGCCCAAGTGTTCTCTACTTGGCATGCTCCTTGTGTGGGCCGAGGAGGGTTCCCTGTCATAATTTCTTAGATGGGGAGTTCTGATGCTCGCTCCACGTCTTCTACATGAGCTCCAAATACCTCATGAGCCATCTCTCTCTCCCGAACTCCATCTATGCTACAACATCACGCTTCTTATCTATCTCCCTCTCGCATCCCTCATTATACTTAAGCCACCTTTCTTCTCTTTTCCTTGCCACTGCTAAGTCCGCCATCCTTCACCAATCTTGTCCCTGCCCTTGTGTGTGGTGGGGTTTAGTTAGTTATTGGTTTACTCTCCAAGTTCAAAGTTAGCATCAGATCTTGATCACCGGTGGAGTGCCTTGTAGATAAGTTCCCTGTGGATGTCATAAGAATTGGAATTCAGCTACCTTTGGAAATAAATAATTGGAAATTGAGTATTCTACGATATAACTGTTCAAGACACCACGAAACCATGTTTCCACGGCTCGAGTCCAAATCAAATCAGCATCATAAAGGTCATGGAATTCTTCCTACATCTAGACAAGTGTGTGATACCTCTAATTCTATTTAGATGTGTAAGCAACCAGCCATTCGTACAGTTCTACTGGAAAGATAGTGAAAAATCTCTCATATAAGTTGTCATATAGATTCTGTTCTACCCAAGTGCATGTGTTGAACTCAGATCCAATGCTGAACCATCATGTGTATTCTTCTTCCAGATCACGTATCCATTCTTCAATACTTGCTAAGGTCAACCGGTATGTCTTCATTGTGAACCATCCTGAAAACAACTAAAAAAGAGGTCTCAAAGAATGGAACCAATGATGTAGCCTAGAATTCAGTGACACAAACCCAATGAAACCCTATGCACACTGGCACATCACTCAGCCTAGACTGAGTGCTCACCCGAAGTGTGTAATGGTACTAGGTCCCTCTTTAGGGTTGTTGTAGCAGGATGTTAGCATGACGAAGACTTAACATATATAGTTCTATTACTAGCACATCACTCTACAGAGCATACCAGATCTATATCCAAGGAAAAATATAACTAAGTACTAACCATGATGAGATCAAAAGCATATTAGATTCAGTCAATATCCTCCATTATATTCAATGCATTAAGTTATAGAAGCTTCATTACAATATCAAAAGTATGCACGTAGCAACATAACAATGTATGTATCGATCTCATCACCTCTCTGTCACTGATCTCCTCTATATCTTATCTCTATTACATAGTCTACTACATATATATAAGGGTGGGGAATTTCCCTTCACCGCTTATCCTTTCCAATAATAGGTCACATGTTATTCTTAACCACACGCCTTTACAAAACTAGCCACACATGCAAGTGCGCTAACAATAGATTACTACTAGCTAACTGATAGTAGCAGATCTATTTCCTAGGTATGTGTCCATGCAAAGTGCTTCATATCCAATCCTCTAAAAATAGCCAATGTGTGGTGTGCATGTCTCTACCTCGTTTTCAGCTCTACACACCATCTCTAAAAATAGATCTTTATGAGTGAAAATGGCTAAGTCCTGAAAAATGAACTTCTATTCCACGCGTGTGTTCTCCCTATCCATTTGTGCCTTTGTGTATGACTTGCTTTCCCACATGGACTTCTTGTGTGCTTTCTTTGTCAAGTGTTCTTTGATCAACAATTTCCAAACCTTCCAAATTCACATTGGTCGAGATCGGTGCACGGGAAATGGCAAGATGTCTTGTGATGATTGAACAAGAAGATATGAAAGAAAATGTAAAGAATAGTAGTTTCATCTCCCTTTCAATTGACGCAGTTACAACCATGGAAAACACTTCTTGGGTTTGCATTCATGTATATACATTCTAGAACCACACCAAAATAACTTCATCTTCTATCGGTTCATAAAATGCAAGAAAACTGCAATGCTGAAAATCTTTCCAAATTGGTGATATCTAATTTGAAGGACATAAAAGGAATGGATAATTATTCTACAACCACAAAGCTGATTTGTGTTGGTGTTGATGGTGAATTAGTGATGTAGGGTAACATAAATGGTCTATGTGTGCGTCTCTAAACATCTATTGCTCCTTACATGATTCTTATTCATTGCATGGCTCATAGGATGAATCTTGCATATAGGATAGTAAACACATTCAAATGTGTTGAGAAAGTTGAAGAGCTTATTCGTGAAGTACATGCCTATATGTCAAGTAGTCCAAAAATATTTCTAGAGTTTCAGAAGTTTTCACTTAGGGTCACAGATGGTAAGAAACTTCTTAAAGATGTTGATACTAGATGGATTTCTATGTATGAGCCTGCACACAAAGTTTTTGAGGAATATCCATCTTTAACTAGTTTCATGTATAAGAACCATAGGCAATTTGATAGGGAAAAATATTTTCTTTACCAACTTACAGACTTTAAAACATTGTTAACACTTTGTGGGATTCTTCCAATGTTGCATGAGATGAATTGCATAAAAAACTTGCACAAGAATGGTCCATATATATAAATGACTTCATTAGGTTCATGAAAAGGGTGTGTCAGACTCTAGATATGTTATATATCTATGATGACTACTTTAAAGGACATGTTTTCAGTCACTGGCAAGCTATGACAGATTTAAAAGATCCTAACAACTACTTTAGATTCAATATATATCGTCATATGTAACGTAGTGATATTACCGGAGTAGAGCTTGAAGAAGTGCCTATTACACGTAATTTATATGATGCTATTATATCTGAAACAAGGACAAAATTTCAAAAAATCTCACAATGCTTATCAAATGAGATCAAAGACCGTTTCAAAAAAGGAGAGCTTCTTGAGGCCATGGGAGTTTTCAATCCTAACTATTGGAATCCTATAAGAGGTGCTTCTGCTGATTCATTTAAAAGACACATGGGTACTATAATTAAACATTTTGCACAATCAGTTGAATGTAATGGATTTCAGATTAATGGTATTCTTTCAAAAGTAAACTCTTGCATCGCAATCAAATGATTTCAGATAGGTAATGAAGGAAAAATTTGAATTACTGGAAGAGCCAATAGAGAAGGGAGCAATAAAACTTCTATGGAAAAGGTTGTATCCTAGTTCCATCCTTCGTGAAAGCATAAGTGAGTATTTTCGATTGTATGAAATGTTTTAGACAATGATATTGGGATCAGTTGAAGACAAGATTTTTCAAACATTAACATTTATAAAATCAAAATATCGGAAGATGCTATAAAAATCTTGATACCTACTTGAGATTGCATGTTTCATGATATGATGTGGATACCTTTCCTTATGAACGAGTAATGGTCAGTATGGAATTCTCTCAGCAGAGAAGAGGGATCAATAATACTAATACAAGGACTACAGATAACAATGAAATTGTGACTAAAAATTGTAGTGAAAGATTAGATAAAAGTTTTGGGCATAAATTTTTCAAGATAAATTTGTGTTTGACCTAACTGATATTGAATAAGGAAGACTAACTGTACATTTTTATTCTGGAAAGAAATTTTCATATTAGGATTTTGATTATAATTATGTATATTGTTATTTTTGTTATACACCTATACATTTTTTAATATTATTTTCAATGTTGCAATGTGTTTACTGTTTATATTTTTAAATGTGTCATACTTATTGTTGTCATTGTCTCTAAAATGAAAAATAAATTCCATTATTAGAGAATTTTCACCATTTTTAGATAATTTCTGTTTTTGTTCTTTGAAATATAAATGGTACTTGTAGTTCATTGGTCTATCAACAAAGTATTTTAAAATGATAATAATGAGAAATTTACCATGTAATAAAAATAACAAATACAATCGAGAATAATAAATCACATTCGAATCTGTTTGAATTAAAAACAATCACAATATAATAAAAGTAAAATTAAAATGCCACAATCCACATTGATTAAAGTTTGAAACTTTCAATATTGTCATATAATCTGAAACAATTTTATAAAAAGATTCAACAACAACAATTATAATTTCATAATGTTTTTTTAGATTCAACCTTGAGAAGATTCTTCTCTATGTGATTCTTTCTCCTGCACTAAAGAACTTTCTTTGACAACACCAGACTGAACCAAATCCTTTGCAACAACTTCAATATTCAAAAGAATCACTTTTTCTTGATTTTCCACTTCACCAACAAACAATAATGTTTGATCCTCTTTATCTTGCTTCTTCAATAGTATCTCTGGATCCATTCCATTTTCCTTTATAATTCTTCTCAAGGTATTATTCTAGCTTGTTTAAGATAACAAACTTCTCTTTCAATTCAATTGTTGCTTTTAAAATTTTCCTTGCACTTTGTAAATGCAAATCAAGCACACTAGCCTCATTTTTCAAATTTTTGTACATTGAATGCATTTCACAAGAGAAAAACTATTAGTAATATTTCAAAAAATGAAAACAATATGTGAAAATTTAGTAAGACTTACCAATGCCTTATCTCATTCTGCATTTGCAATAACTACAAGGCCCTTGTCTCTTGACCACATACTGTGGTGGGATTGTGCTTCGCATTTACATTCTCAACTCTGTTCAACACTTCATCATCATAACTATTATCAAATGATACGAACTGCATACAACTTGATTCAACAAAATATCAATCTTTCTTGGCTCATTCGATGTGAAGAATACAATATATGTATTTGGTTGTGATTTTTATATCGTGAATTTATTTCCTTAATAAAAAATTTATCCCTAAACTCCCATAATTTGAATTCTTCAACCTCTTTCGAAATAATATCAATATTGGCTTTCATTTTATTAGCCAAAAGAATACCAACTGAAAAGTAGTTTTCTTACGATCATTAGTTAAGACAATGTCGCTTAGTATTGGAGATGGTGTTCTTGATCTACCCTCTCTTCTTGGAGAAGGCTTCCTTGCCACAGGAATCATATCTTGGGGATTGAATGTTCCATGCTCCTGAAGTGTGATTTAAATCCCAAGATACTCCTCATCTAAATCAATATTGTTCAACATGAAAACACCCTGTCCACTAGGAAAATTACCCAATGAAAACATTAGAAAATCAGAAGAAAAATTAAGTGTGCCCTCAAGCGTTTGCGGTTGGCCAAGTGAATGAAATATTATTACCAGTGAAATTTTTCCTCATAATTATTGGTGGGGGTGGTGGAGGTGACATCTACATTTGTAGTGGACGCTGAATTAGAGGCCCTGAGACATTGAATTGTAATTTTGTAAATAACATGACAAAATTCAAAATTCAAACATAATAGAAATGAAAAATAAATAAATTCATATAAGATTATAAAAATTACTTTGTTGAGAGGATTTTTGTTGAGGTGCAAATGAATCCCGATTCTGTTGATGTGGTGGTTGTGGAGGAGTAGAATGAAAACATTGTGCTTGGTAGGTGTGATCTAAAATATAAAAAAAAAAGATTCAAACCTGGGGCAACAGATTGAGGTATTGAAGATATTTCTACCTCCTGCATTTGAGGCTGATGATACAATCTTGTTTTACTGGTAGTTTCTGTAGCAAAGCAATATAAATTGCAAGAAATTTTGAAACACATACAAGTTTCATATAATTAATTACATTTATGTTTAATTTTTTTGAAATATATATACATCATAAATTAAAATACCTGCAATTAATACATGTGGTATTTTGGATGATTGAGTTTGAGGGTTTATGGAACTCCTCATATTTTTAGCAGAATGTGGAGGGGTGTCCTCCTCATTTGCCGATTGTTAGAAATAGTAACCTAATATCTTGAATCTGGTGGTAAGTGACCTCGATGCAGGATCCTTCGTGATGAAGCCGTGAATCGCCACCTTATGTTATAATTTAATAGTAAACTATTAATTCATTTAAAATATTAATTTTAAAAGATAAATATTACAATATGAAAAATTATAATTAAAAACCATCTAATAAAAAATTAGGACTCACCTCTTGCTCTTCAACTGTTAGTGTTAAATTCAAAGCCGGTAGCTTTGAATGCATTGCTTTTGGAGGAGAGGTGCCACATAAATTATAGAGAGACTCATAATATAAACCAAGAATAATTTTTTTTGAGCTGATGGTAACATTCTCATTCAAATGAATATTTTCCAAATCAACTCTTATCCTGGAGGATAAGTAGTGCACCAGTCAAATTTCTACCCACATAAGGTACGAATGATATACGCTAAAGCCCACCAAGGAATATCCATATATCAACCTTGTAAAATAATTATGGCCTGGAAGAACTGCACAACAACCTGCAGAAATGGGTGAATGAAATCCTTGAGTTGAATCCCTCTTTTTGAAGGGTTTTGGGAAGTCTGTAATTGTCAATACAAAAGAGAAGCATTTTATTAGTAAATTTTAAACATAAAAAACTTTGTTAGATTGAAAATAATGAAAATGTAATGTTGTAAAATAGAAAATAAACTTACAAGAAGTAGCAGTTGCAACTACATCAATAGAAAACTGAAAATTAGACTCCAAATACTTGCATTCTTCATCCGATAAAATAACCTTTGTCATGATAAGATCCACATCTTTGTGTGGTAGTCCTGTGAAATGCTCAATGTCATCAGGTGACGTTCCAAATGACTCTGCATGAGATGGGAGTGTATAATGAAATGTGAAAGTGGAAGTGTCATAGTTGAGTAGAAGATTGTTAAGTGATCTGTGGTCTGTCTTAAATTGGGGCATATACAGTAGCCCTGTGAAATTGGTTGCTTTGATCCATTGGGAAAATGTACTAGGATCCTCTAGAAATTTGTATAGTTGAGGAAATACCAGATCTTGTACGAAAAATTCTTCATATTTTTTGTTGACACAACTGGGCTCTTCGGCTCTCTAGAAGTGTTCTTTCTTCTTGGCATTTTTTCAAATTGTTATAAAATTCCTAGTTGTAGCTATGCTTTGGTGTTCTAGATTCTTCCTTTTTGTATGTCCTTTGCATTCAAGTTTCATCTTTAGGATTTTTCCTCATATGCTTCTTTTCTGTTGTGTGGAGTGAAAATGATTAGCTTCATGTATTTATAATAAGTAAAGGTGACCCACAACAACCTTTATGCCACCGGGTCGTCAAGCATTAAATGTGCTACTAACTCGGTAGCATGGAGAATGCTACCGGATGGTAGCATATAGAATGCTACCGACCATCAATGTGCAAAATGATACCGACCGGTACCATGATGCATGCTACTGCATAACAACATTCTAAATGCTACCGATGATAATATTCTATATGCGTCTAATAATAGCATTCTCCGTGCTACCGACTAGTAACATGCGAATGTTTCCGGCCAAGAACACATAGAATGCTATCGGCTTGTAGTTTTGCAATTCTTCCAACTAGTAGCATACATAATTCTATTGGTCGGTAGCATGTAGAATGCTATCGACCCAAGAGCATGAAGAATGCTACCGACCAAGAGTATGCAAAATGCCACTAGTTGGTATCATTCTATATGTTACCGACGGTAGCATTCTACACACTACCTACCAAACATGGAGAATGCTACCGCCAAGAGCATATATAATGCTACTAGCTAGTAGCATTTGAAAGCTCCTGCCTTATGTCATATATTCTGCCACATCATAAGGCAAATGGATAAGGCCCTATCATTCCCACAATCATGTTAAAAATTTCCTACCACATGAAACTACTTTTCCTACAATTCGCCAACCATTCCAAAGTGGTTTTACCAATATTCGCTAAATATTTTCTAAGGATTTTTTTTAGGGAACCTTAAAATTTTACCTAACTCGTAACAAGATTAAGATGAGCTCGAGAAGAAATATCTGAATATGGCAACTTAAGCACTAAGACTAGAACTAAGGGTTACTAAGTGACGACTTTGGATGGTGCTCGAACGTGAAAAAGGTTAATCTGTAAGAAATTAAAGATAATATGATAGAAAACTTGATAAAAGAACTATAAAATCAAGAAAGATCATGAAGGAAGATCGTGAGTGATGAAAAACACGTTTGATGATGGATGGGATGTCTGACTTATCATCACATGAAGCTCTTGAAGTCATGAAGAAGCTTTGATTTCTCTCTAGTTGCTTGATTTTTGAGTGATTGCATGCGGAATGGAAATAAATCAAACATACTTAAAGGGTCATCGGTGAGTAGGTTGAGTCATCGCCGATCATGCGAAATTTTCTCTTTTAGGATTTATTTTTTATTTAAGGCGGGATTTGATGATTTTAAAGAGTCTGGTTGAATGCTTTAAAGCATATTGGTGGGATTAGATGACTTGGGGATGAATCCAAGGTAGTTAGGGCATAAAAATAGATGGGATGAAAGCTAGAAAAGTAGGGTGATTTATATGTAGGATAAAAACATCCTAATTAGAAAGTTGGTTGGGGAAATGGATGAGGGTATTAATTAATTAATTAATAGGATCAATGTGGATGGGATAGTTGGGCATGTAAAATATTAAATGATTAATTAATTAATGTGAATTAATTAATTAACAAGGATTGGATGGGAATTTGATTAAATAAGGAGGATAGATAGAATAAAATATGTGCACGTGGGTGAATGAAGGCATTGATAACAATTTTAGGTGTCTACACTAGTGGGGAGGGTGATGATTGTTAGGTGGTAAACACATCAACCTTTTATCCATAAGGGAAATTATAATATCACGTGGTTGATCAACAATCTTTTTAAAATAAACTATTCTATTGTGAGAGTGAGTAGAATCTTATATAACAACTTTAGGTTTAGGAGGAGGTTGATGGGAAGTGTTACTACGATGTAGAACCTTAACTTGATTATTTGTAAATGATAGTGCTAATAGTGGATCATAATAATTTTAAATAAAATAAACCATTTTATCCCTAGTCATATGTTCATGATGATTTGGGAAGGGAAGATATTGGTCAAATTCCATAACTCAAAGGCATAGCTTAGTGAAATAATCACAAGTATCATATAATAAGCATTCCTTGAGGGGTTAAATGAGGCCTCTAAAAATATATATTGCATCTCTAAATCAATGGATGGGATAAACAAGTGCATATTAGCTTTGAATAGTAAGATATAACAAGATACCATATCATTTTCACGTTGATGGAAGGATGGTAAACATTCATATATAGATTTATGGCCTTTATTGACGCTAAAACAAGCTAGAATACATCTTCAAGTTCTAGGAAAGTACTTAAAGACCCACTAGGTAAATGTGTAAACCAATATGAAACATCTCATATGAGGTTGCATTAGAATGCCTTAAGAAGTAACCGATCATTACTATATGAGGCCATAAGGGCCCTATAATTCTTAAGGTGAAAATAAGGATCTGATGTGCCATCAAAAATGGAAATATAGGCATGAAAACATTATTAGGGAATAGAGATCAGAAGATCTTATGCAAAATGAGGTTTCCATAGATAGTATTGGAATCAACAATGTCATAATAAGATTTACTCTCAAGGGTCAGAGTTTGAACCTTACCCGTAAATCACTTAATGCATTCATAAGGTAAATGACCTCTTGAGGAGGTATGCCATAAGTATCTAGAGGATCATTCAAATTTTACACCTAACCATTAATGGTAGTCGAGAGGACATTATTTTTTTGAAATTAATGTGAGGTGATGTCTCATGTGCAACTACCTTGGGTAACACTTGGGGTTCTACAAGTTTGGCCTCATGTTGAGGATCTAAATAGATATTATACATAAGCATATTATCCACACTAGGAGGAGAAGATACAGATAAAGAATTTATATAAACATGTTTATTTGTGCTAAGATAAGTAAAAACACTATCATTTACAAGTAATGTAGATGTATAAGTATCACATTTAATTTTAGTAGAAGAAGTAGAAACACAAGTTAAATCAATAGTATTATGTGCAATTGGAATAGAATCAATTGTATTATTAGTGTATGCAAGAATATTATTATGAATATCAATAGTAGTAGTAATAAAATTCTTTTCAAATTCAATAGAAGTAGTAGAAACATGAGTAAAAGCACTTGCAAGAGGCATATGAATAGTACCATTATTAACATTACTTTTTCATTCAAGAAGAAGAGTAGAAACACAATTATGATCATGTACAATAGAAGAATCATCATACATATCATCACTAGGGCATTCACTATGGGTGGATTTTGAATCACTATCATAAATACAAGGAATACCATCAATCAATGTAAGAATAGAAGGGATATCCTCCTCATGCAAGCTAGAAACAATATCATCATCACTAGAATCTATGGCCTCAAGTAGAGGATCATCAGGTGTGAGGGAATATGGTTGGTCACCATTAATTTCCCAAAAATCTACATTACCTTAAATACTAGGGTTAGTACTACAATCCATCTCAAAAGAGTTATCTATATCTTTGGTTGGTGCAATAGGCGGAGTAGGAGTAACATTACTAGTGAAGTTGATTGTGGGGAATGTTTCTTGTAAGACATCCACAATACATTAGGGTGGTAAGAAAGGTGGTGTAGGAAGAAGACCTTGCGGTTGAGTATTAAAACAAGGTGGCATATCTTAAAAATCAACATGATGAGCCTCTTATCATAATTGAATACTATGTCATCATCAGTGGGAGAAAGATAAAAATGGTTCTTTGTTAGTATGAGTCATTTTCCACATCACGTGGTGAGTCATCTCACTTAGGTGAGGTCATAGGTCTAGGTGTCATAGGGGTCATCATTAGATTCCTTACAATTGTTACATGTCAGTGCGTTAGGGTGTCATATGGGAGTTACTTCCCATTCTGGAATGTAACTCCCCTTCTCCACTTGAGAAGTCATGATTACAGGCATTGGGGTTACACAACACCCCTATTTGTACCCCTTACCTTTTTCAAATCTATGAGATGGACATATGAGATTTTCCCCTTTCGAATCTTTGCATGCAATTCATGGTTGATGCTCGCTCCCATGTAACCTCATCATACTTGCCGAAGTGTAACTCCGTCAATGTTTACGTTATCCCACATGATCCTTGTGCTTCAAATTTTTTCATTCTTCATCATGGTATCAGATTGCATGTTGTGGGATCGGTGTTACTCAACATCTACCATCACTATCTTGTTATTAGTTCATGATTTTCGGTTTCGTGTGCATCCGTCATAATGGTTATTCCATTCGATCTCTACTTGCATTGATTTTAGGTTTTCAATATTGTTCTTGGTTGCTTGTTTTTGTTTTCAAGTGTTTGTCATTTTCAGCCTTTGCATGCGTTTTTGAGGTGCCTTGCAGCTTTCAGTTGCGATCTAGTTTTTAGTGTTGGTTGTTTTGGAAGTTTTGAGTGGTTGGATCCTATTTTGAGTCTAACTTGGACCTATATTGCTGATATGGGAACAAAGTTGGCTCCCCCATCTCACCCTCTCTTCCCACTCACCTTATCCAACACTGTAGTCATCTTTACCCATCTACTAACTTGTAACCCCATGCGCGCTAACCTATCACCTTGTGGGCACTGGGCACTCACCCGAGGCATGTGTAGGCATCGAGCCCCTCCTTTATGTGAGAATTGTGAGAACATCTTTCTATTGTTAGACGATTAGTTGTAGAGAAGTGAATATTCATGTAAAATCACAAAATGAGCTATCATATACTCATACCCAAGAATTTAATAACAAGAGAAACATCATGATATGAAATAAAAAGAACATATTTGCCATAAAATATAAGGAAATAACATTAGGGTTTGTACCCCCTGAACCAAACATTCGGGATAGAGCCATATATTTATATTGATCATATTCTCAAAGAACCACATTACATTCAAAAGGTTTGTATCGGACAAATGTATCAAGACAGGGATCTAACTCATATATCGAGGTCCTAACTATGCTTTCCTTATCACAATTTTTTTCTTTTCATACTATATGTCCTCCATCTATGTATTCCTCGGTGTTTATCTCTCGTGTCTCTGTTCTTCTACCCGAACATCTCTCTTTATAGCACCAACACCCACCACCATGCCTTTTCTCAGGAGTAGATCGGATGCCAAGTGTCCATGTGGTCCTTCAATGGTGTATGCTTATTCTATTATGAGCTCTCCACTTTCTGCAATGATGTCTTTCTAGGAATATTCCATACATGGAATATTATTTCCTTGACCACCAAGTCTCCAAGCTGATACCTTATCCACTCAGCATGCCTAGTCAGGTCATGTTTTTCCTCAAGTGCCTTCAGAATGCTGAATATGGATAAGTATTTAGACCCTATGTATTTCCTTGTGCATGTGCCTTAGTTTCTCCTAAACCCTTCTTAAACCCTTGTCTTGCATGCTTCTCCTGTGTACCTTTCTTCCTATTAGACCCGCGTGCTCACGTGCCCTTTGGTACTTAGCCAATATTTCAAGACCCAACATCACCCCACACTAAGCTTGTTCTCTGTCATTAGAAACATCTTCCTTCAAAGAATAATGAATGGTGGGATTTGGAAAATTTGAATGAAGATTTAAAGAATGGAAGAATGAAGAATATAAGAAATGAAAGAATCAAAGATCTTGCTATTGCTACAATAGGAGTGGGAACTCCTTTATTGTTGCCTCAATCATTTCCCAGGCATCCACTTCACCCTACACCTGTGGGGTAGGTCACCCACTAGGTGCTTACCTCCTCAAAAATTAGTTCACCACCCTTAGAATTCAACGTATCTACAATCCCTTCAAGTGCTTCCAACGAGGTTGTCCAACGTGTCCATTCTACAGGTGATCTAGGGATATAACTCCTTAAGCTAGTTCTTGATCAAACCTCATAAGGTTTTGATTGCCTCCATCTTCTTTTCAACCTTAGCTAGGATCTTATCCCACTCTCCTGTTCCCCTTATTCTTCTCTTGGTATTCCTTCAGACCCACCTCATGTGTAGCAACTAGTATGCTTACTACCCTATCTCTGTTTGCGTAGTTATCATACATGGCCTCAACCATCCATATGGTGGTCTATATAGTGGAAAGGAGCTCAAAATATCATGTCACTGCCTCCCTAATCTTCTTCTTCTCTTCCTCGTTTTGGTGTGCTAATGCCTCTTCTGCTGATTCTAGAGTGAGTGATCACCTCTCCATGGTAAGGATGCAGTTAAGTCTTCCAAGAATTGCAAGGTTGACTTGTATTTCTACTCAAGCGGTGCTAGGTCTGGGTGTTTCAAAGTGATGGTGTTCATGATCATTTAAATCTTCTTGTACACCTCGTACACCTTCTCCTTCTCCTCCCTTAGTTTGTGCCTTAATTATGTGCTAATCAACTCTTCTTGCTTCAGATCTTTATTCTTCTCAATGAGTTCCTCCTCTTCTTCTCCTGGATCTTCCTCTAGGAACCTTACACTATCATTCCTTCCAAAGAGTCTCACCTCAATCTCAACCGATACCCTACTAAGGGTGTTGTGGACTTGATCATTGGAAAACTGTTGAGTGTTTATCAAGGGTTCACTCCTTGTTCTTTGGTACCTTCATCAACACCCCTTGCTGACTTCAAACTTGGGATAATCAACATGGGACTCAAACGCCCAATATAGCATCTTCCTTGTTCGTAGTACGTAATTTCTTCTTTGAATGAAGACCATTCAAGGAGTTGGTCTATGGGCATGGTACTCTAGAAGCGCACACATAGTACCTTACTTGAATCATTGATATAACTCATTCCCTGCTCTGTGCCTGCTACCACACTCTTTCCTCATATGTGTGCTACCTTTGGAAAGCTTACCGCTAAGATGAGATCTCCACCCATGCTCCCATACTCTTTTCATACGCTTTCCTCTATCTCCTTGAGAACCTCATCGATCTTTGTGATCCACTTCCTACTCCACCAAATCATTTACTATCCCCACTACTTCTCTTTCTACGGCCTCTTCTATCTACTCCTTGGTGAGACTTGGGGTCCTTTGATCCTTTGTATTCACTTCCTAACTCTCCCCTTTTCCTTGAGCGCCTTCCTCTTCTCCATCCTTTTCTTCATTTCCCTCATCCTTGGAGTCATGCATATTGTACACAAGATGGTCCTGAGCCTCTTCATGCTTGCCATCATCTCTCTCACCTCTGTAGGCCTCTGGGCTCTCCGCCCTTCCGAGTCCGCCTTCTCTGCTAACCACGCCTCTTCCTAACTAGTGATTCCAGTATAGGAAACTCTTCCTTCTCTTCTTCTTCAGTAGGTGACTCCTTCCTTGGAGATTCTTCTTGTGCAGGAGGACCTTCTTGCTTTGGCACCTCTTCCTTAAGAAATTTCTCCTTTTCCTTGATGGGGGACTTCTTCCTCTATGCATATGTGCTCGGTTTCGCTCCTGACTCATGCACGCCCATAGATTGTGCTATTTACACACTTGGTGCCTTCTTCTCTGGTGCCTCTTCTCTTTCCCTCTTCCTTGGCATGACCTTCTTCTTATTGGTGGGGTATTCTATGATGGAGACATCATTCTCTAATTAGGATCCCTTCTTATACTTTGGCTTGATCTGTAGGTATACCCTTGCTGCGGTCATTCCAACAATTGGCAATGTCACAGGTTTTGTCATGCGCACCTCATAGGAGACATACTTCTCCACATAAGCGTGCTTATTAGGGTATACCAACTTCCTTCGTAGGTCATAGTGGTCCTGATCCACCTCACTGAGGTTGAACCTTAGTATTTTGGCCTCCTTGAAGTGATTGACCCCTGCTTAGAAATATTGTGTGGTGAAGGAGAAATGTATTTTACACCATGGGCTCTTGGTCCAATCTATCAACATGAATCTACCAATGCGAAATGTTGGTATACAAAAAACTTGGCTTCTCCCTACACTAGCACAGTAATTGTTCGGGTATCCTCCATTCATCCCCGAATGAGTCATGCATCCAATTGTACCACTTCTTGAGGTGCGCCTTGTGGGCTGTCAGCATGGTGTCACAAGTGTATTTTTCAAATCTCTTTGTGGGGGAAGGATCTTCATTTGGATATTCCCATACAAACTTCTTTGGCCCATTGAGCACTCTAATTTATGAGAAAACGATGGCGAGGAGGACATTCCTAAACATGATCTTCTCTCCTTTGGCCGTAGATCGATGATTTCTTCTACACTAAAGGTAGATAGGTTATAGATGGTTCCTTCCAATTTTTTTTGGCACACATTCAACCAGTCCTTATTTATCTCGTGTCCACTATTCTTGTCCATTCAACTTGGATACGATGTGTGTGGCCATCCTAATCAACTCAGGTTAGAGATATATAAGATATCGAAATAGCGTAAGTTTTTTTTGTAATCATAATCTGGATTGTCTCTTAATGGATTCCTTGTTCTCCAAGTCATCATCTAGTGTCTCCTCTTTATAGAAAAGGCTAGTAAACTTAGATATTAGTTGAGGGTTATGCGCATCCTACGGCACATGAAGTAGAAGTGGTCCTCGTACATGCATGACATCAACCATTGAGTACACGGTCACTCAGGTTTTCCAAATTAGGGCAACTCATAAAGTTGCAGTAACCCAGCCTTCTCTAATTTTACCTTCACTTCATCATCATAGATTGACATCCCTTCTGGTGTCCTTTTTTCTATTGGGTGAAATCGTTCCAATGTAATCTATTTCTTAGTGGTGCTTGTGTGATGGTTGTAATCACTCACTTCCATCTTCCTTACATGGGATACCCATTCCTTTCCGAGCAACACGCCATTTGGGTATTGCATCTCCTCATACCACTCCTCATTGAAACTAGTGAAACCGCCTATTTTCCTTTACAATTTCCATTCTTCGGTGAAATACTTGCCTTCTTTGGTTTCATCATCTCCTTATCAAAGTTACTATAAAATCCTCCTTACTCCTTTCCTCACTCTACTCAAATCTGTGGCTTCCTTCGTGAAAAATCCCCTTACTCTCGTGCCCTAGCTGCATAACCCTAACCTTGGAAAAATCATTCCTTCCATGAGACGATGTATGTTCTTACTTGGTTTTGAAAATTCCAACAACCCTATCCTCTATGCTTGTGTACTGTTTTCCACCCTAGTTCACAAATCACACTAGTCACACACTCAGATCTTCATAATATCCTTTCGCGCAACTTCTCAAGGATGCCCTAGTTTGCAAGATCTCTTCTTTATCACAAATGCAAGGAAAGTAATAATGTGCCCAACCTTATCCTTATAGATTTTCACTCACCTCTAGAAATAAATGCTATACCACCTACCAATGTACTTTTGTAATAAAGGTGACTTTTCTAGTAAATCCCACCTTTAAGTGCTCTTACCCCATGCCCAATCCTGCGCATGAAAATATCTATAAGCTTCCGTCACATCACGAAAGAATCCTTACCGATGAAGATCTTCATGCGTGTGTTTGTAGTGCCGAAGGCACTTCTTCTATCCTTAACCTGATTTTTTCCCTCACCTACCTCATGTTATTCCTGCACTTCTCATCCTTTGTACGTGGTCTTCATAAAGCTATCCTGACACAAAATTCCTTATGTCCATATTTTCTATGCATGCTCTTCCACACTACGTGCTTTTCATCCTTCAATCTGGGCCATTGAAACACAACTTCCACCATTAGCTTCCATTCTTATTTGCATTACTCTACCCCACACAAAATAGATGTGCAGTCCTTTGTGCATACAAAACATTTTGAAAATAATAAGTGGCTATTGGCGCACAAGGAGCACACAATAATAACCCAACAAGAAAGGAACAAACAACAAGAAAGGGAAACATAAGGAAAAGAAATGCATAAAAGGAAATCCTAGGCTAAATGGAAATACTTGCCTTATTTATAAATACAAGGAAGAATTATTTATAATAGGGCTTCAACCTACTCCCATTGAAATGGCTTGGTAACCATGTTCCATCAAGAGCTTATAACTAGAAAATGCATGAATCAAGGATGTACGAGAGGATATATAGTCATAACCAATGGAATTTTAGTTTCCCAGAATGGCACAGAAACTTGGAATCATATAAAAAAACCATTTGCCCAACCTTGAATTGTTTGTTTTTAATATGGCGATCATGCCATGCTTTCTATTGTGCCTTTTCAGTCTTCTAACTCCATCTAGCAAGTGATCACCTTTTGTAGTCCGGTAGGTGTAAAGACATCTTGAAAAATACTTGCTTTGAGGTGGTTGAGACCCTTGTCCACCTCTCCTAGAACCTTGATTTCCTATGTTGTTACCTCAACCACCGGATCCACTAGATCCTTTAGGTCTTGTCTCTCCTAGACCATTTGATCCTCTAGATTCACTAGGTCCACTGGTCCTCCACTCTAGATCCATCTCATGTATCTAGTAAAGGGCCTAAATTTCTCATGCCTAGTGCTCCCAATGTCTCATTAAACTACGCATGAACAATTTGTGATATTATAGTGCTACCATATGTGTGTCCCACGTCACTCCTAGATGCGATACCCAAGCTTTGTGTAACACACTTTGCCCAAATGTCACCCAAATGATATTCCTCCAAACATAGGAAATGATTGTGCAATCATAGATGTACCAAATGAGAAATTATATCTCCTACGTGTATATCGGTCACTCCCATTGATACCAACCGTGTTAGCAATACTTATCTCTTGATTTGTAAGACTAACCACTAGGGGTTGGTCATTAGGCATATTCTCTTAGAGTAGGTATTTACCTTAGCTCATGTTCACCTAGGTACTTTATTTACCTTTATTGTATTTATCCTCACCCACTTATGTGTGTAGATATTTCTTTTATCTTATTTAGATACTAAGAGATATTATGTAGTTGTTAGGTATAGTTCTTTCCTTGATCTATGGTATTGACTAGATCCTTGATGTCTAGTTCTCTCCTAAATCTATGGTCTTGACTAGTTCTTTGATGACTAGTTATTTCCTTGATTTATGGCTTGATCTATGACCTTGATTGGTTCTTAGATTGTTATTCCTTACCTATTTAAGAAAGGCCCATTCTCAATGTATTGCATTGAGTTCCATAATAATATATGATATTACTACTCATTTGTTTGCAAAGGTTTATGTAAAGTTATTCTGGTGAATTGCTTTCATCTTATTGATTGTGGTGTTTGATTAGCATTTGTGTTCTTGGCTTGGTATGATCTGGTTATCATTCCTTTCATGGTATTAGAGCTGGAGATTGTTGTTGACATCCGTCTGTAAGTTTTATTTTGCAAATAAATTCATTGTATATTCATATATTTGGGATTTGGTCGTATTTTGTTGTTGTGTATGTTTTTATGCAAAATAGAGGCTTTCATTGGATCCGGAAGGCAGGAAAACCCTAAGATCGATTATAAACTCGACCATTTAAGAGGCGAGTCATTTTTGGATTGTTTTTACATTATTGCAGGGAAGCACACCGGTCTACCTCGGGATCCATGCCGTGAAGAAGAAAAAACGTGGGATTCTTTTTTTTAGGTATGTTGGATTTCTCGAGATCTACATACGACAATTTTCTGTTGTAGCGTATTTGTCTCGGTTTGTGCGTAGAAAGGTTTTGGATCTTTCCTTTTTTAGTAGGGGTCCACGGATGTTGTGCACATTTTTTCCATTTCAAGCAAATCCAAAGGTCACTATCTACACAGTCTAGAAATAGTAATTTTTACCAGAAGAGGTAGTTGGATGTGACTTTCTCGAAAACACGTGACACACCCCAGAATAGTAAGTTGTGCAAACACCCATTAAAATCCTTAGCCCTTGGTCATATGAGGGCTTAAATATTGTGATTCCTACTAGTAGGTGCTTACCTTCAGCCCCCTTTAATTTATTTTGTTTTAGTGGCAACTAAAATAAATAACAGAGCAAAATATTAAAAAGCTTGTAACTTTTGATTGGTAACTTGGTTTTGAGTGCCGTTTTTTGCAAAAGTGCTTGTTTTTTCATGCTCTTTCCATTGAAAATATTTATTTTGAGACTTGCACTATAATTATAAAGTGCCAAATATGGAGGAGTGTTGTAATCAATTGTGGACACAATTTCGGCTGAGCCCGACGTCCTAAACTTCTAGGAGTTGCATTTTGTATCTATCATGGATTCTGAGAATGATATGTTTTTCTCTGAAGTGTGTGGACTTCAAGAGGATATTATAAATTTTTGGAAGAAAATAGATCACTCAAGAAGCAAAATTCTCTTCTACAATCACTCATTCATGATAAGGATACAATAATACACTCCTGCAGAACAAACTTGCTAGCCTACAACATCACCATCATATTGTGGACAACCATATCCATGCTCCACTTATAGCTATTGCTCCCGTACACATTGACATTAATCTACCGCTTTTGAGCCTGTTCTGCTCTTGATCCTATGAGGCTTATTCTCGCATGCTCTTCCACATCTCGTGCCTATTACAGACCACATGTTGTGTATCCTACTTCTGCTTTCACTACATGGATTTTTTAAGAATCATACCACCGCATTCAATTCTCACATGCTCCATTCTATGGGTCTCACTAGCGAGTCATTTACACATTCACAGGGTATTTTTTCCTATATTCCACATGTTAAGTGGAATTCTTGTCATGACATTGGTTTTTGAGCATATAATTCATTGGGATCACACATTGACAAAGCTACCTTTTTGTTCACTCGACTCTTTCGAGGATCATGAGCAACACATGAGTTCTACACTTTCACTCGTGGCTTGAGAAACTTGAGATTTCAGTCGATCAGGACATGATCAACTTGACACATTCTAATGTTCTTTTGCATGCACCATTGTGTATTTTACACCAAGTCATATGCAGCATCTTCTTCATCCATCCATGTTGATTTGGGGTGGATATCCGATCACTCATGGCGGTGACATAGGCATTCGTTGAGAGGACTCTACAAGTATGGCTCCTCTAGCATTAGGCCTCTTGCTTCACTTTCTATACCTTTGTGATGCTCCTAGTTTTGAGCATTTTTCTTTAGTTGGTATAGTGTATCTCTCTTGTTTGTTGAGAGATTTTGTATATCCGTATTTTTGACACTTTTGGCATGTTGACAATATCCCTTATGGGGGATCTATTCTGGTGCATTCCAGTGTTATTTTATCAGTGTTTGAGTAGTTGTTTTGACAACTCATATAGATTTGTAGTGTCACTCCACCCATTCAGCAGTATGGGAGGGTGTAGTGCTGATCCTACTTCTTCGGGTTTCATGTCCTTACCTTGTTACCTTGGCTTTTCTTGGATCATGACACTGGAGTTAGTGTCCTTGCCTTGTTTCTTTGGTTATTGTTCTTGGATTATGGCACACCTATTTACAGCAGCATAGTTGATCAAATTATTTTGGTGTTTTTTTTTCAGCACTTTCGACTTCACTCCGTGATAGTCTCCTTGTATGGAGCTATTCTGGTGAAACCCGGTGTCGATTGTTTTTGAGTTTTGTGATCGAGCGGTGGATTCGGACCATAGTACACACCAAAATTCTTCAGATTGTATGATTTTTTGAGATGAGCTTCTTGGGATGCCTTGGAGTGGGTTTTTACTTTCTTTACTTTGTTGTTACTGGTTTTGGGTACCTTGTGGTGTCCCTTTTTCCCAGTTATTGTACATGAGTACCTCATCAGGCCTAGTTGTTAGGACTCATACTGTGGACATGCCACTTCTATTTTGGCCCCTAGCTTCACTTGAGGGGGGGTGTTAGAGTAGGTATTTACCTTAGCTCATGTTCACCTAGGTACTTTATTTACCTTTATTGTATTTATCCTCACCCACTTATGTGTGTGGATATTTCTTTTATCTTATTTAGATATTAGGAGATATTATCTAGTTGTTAGGTATAGTTCTTTCCTTGATCTATGGTATTGACTAGTTCTTTCCTTGATCTATGGTATTGACTAGATCCTTGATGTCTAGTTCTCTCCTAAATCTATGGTCTTGACTAGTTCTTTGATGACTAGTTATTTCCTTGATTTATGGCTTGATCTACGACCTTGATTGGTTCTTAGATTGTTATTCCTTGCCTATTTAAGCAAGGCCCATTCTCAATGTATTGCATTGAGTTCCATAATAATATATGATATTACTTTGCTCATTTGTTTGCAAAGGTTTATGTAAAGTTATTCTGGAGAATTACTTTCATCTTATTGATTGTGGTGTTTGATTAACATCTGTGTTCTTGGCTTGGTAGAAGCTAGTTGTCGTTCCTTTCATATTAATATGTGTCGATGACTCTCTTTTCTCTAAGCCATGAACACTCATTAAATATAAAGGGATCTATCTTCCGTGCTTTGCTTTGAGATGGGGTAACATAGAATTCTCAAGCTCTACGTCCTCTGTGCAAACCTCAATTCCTTCTCATAACGTCTACCTCCATAAACCCATCAATCCTACAACCTCGCGTTGTCTATCCAGATCCCTTGCATGTGCTTCACTATACGTGAATCATCTCTCATCTCTTTTTTTTTCACCCACAATGTCTGTCATCTTCCTCTACCCTAGCTTCCTTTCTCAGTGCTCAGAGAAGCTTAGCTGACCACAAGGAATGCTTCCAAACTTAGTGTAATGAGAAATATATTTATGGATAAAGGGATAACATGAAAAAATGATCCTCTAGGTTCCTTTAAGAACTCAAACTCAGCAACCTTAGGACAAGAATATGTAGAAATTAGGGTATAACTGGTTAGCACTCTCTTCCACCAATGATCAAAAACATGCATCCAAGTCAGATCAACATCCTGCAGCCTTTAATATTCCTCTTGGGTAAAAAAGTGACATCTATAGTACCATCTTGATCTAGATGCATACGCAGAAAGTCATTCATACAAATCTACTAGAAAGCAACAAAATAAGGTCTCATATAGTTCATGATACAAGTGTTCTTCTACCCATCTACGTGCATCAAACTCAGGTCCAAGATTAATCTCTCGAGCAAACTCATCCTCCATGCTCTTAAACCATGCTTCGTTATTGTCCAAGGTCAAGTGCTTCGTCATCACACATCATTCTCACAACAAATTCAAAAAGAGGTCCCGGAAACAAAACCAAGATGTAGTCATTTTTACCCATCTACTAACTTCTAACCCTATGCATGTCATCCTATCACCTAGCAGTTGTTGGGAACTCACCAGAGGAACGTGTAGGCACCGAGACCCTCCTTTATGTGAGCATTATGATAAGATATTTCCATTGTTAGAGGATTAGTTGTAGAGAAGTGAATATTCATGTAAAAGCACAACATGAGCTATCATATCCTCATACCCAAGCATTTAATAACAACAGAAACATCATGACATAAAATATAAAGAATAGATTTGCCATAAAATATTTGTACCCACTGAACCGTAAATTCATAATAGAGCCATATATTTATATTGGTCATAGTCTCAACAAGCACATTACATTCAAAAGAGTCATATCAAGACAAGGATCTAACCCACATATAAGAGGTCATAGCTATGCTTTCCTTATCACAAAATTTTTACAGACCCATCCCTTAGACATGATAACATTCATACAGTCCTCTAATGAGAACCCCAACTCCTAGGGCCTCCTAGTATTTTCTCAGAGCTTCACTCTCTTCATACTATATGTCCTCCATCTATGTCTTCCTCGGTGTTTATCTCTCGGTTTCTATTCTTCAACTTTCGAGCATCTCTCTTTATAGCACCAACACCACCGCCATGCCTTTTCTCAGGAGTAGATCGGATGCCAAGTGTCCATGTGGTCCTTCAATGGTGCATGCTTATTCTATTCCGAGCTCTCCACTTTCTAGCAATGATGTCTTCTTAGGAATATTCCATGCATGGAATATTCTTTCCTTGACCACCAAGTCTCTAGGCTGGCACCTTATCCACTCGGCATGCCTAGTTGGGTCACGTTTTTCCTCAAGTGCCTTCAGAATGCTAAATATGGCTAAGTATTTAGACCTTGTGTATTTCTTACGCGCACATCTTGGTTTCTCCCAAACCCTTCTTAAACCCTTGTCCTGTGTGATTTTCCCCACACAACTTTCTTCCTATTAGACCCACGCACTCACGCGCCCTTTGGTACTTAGCCAATATTTCGAGACCCAACAAACACAGGTTTTAACTCATTGACTAGATTTACATTTAGTTTTTTTCCTTGGGTTTTTCTCACTTGATCTCACTTGAGCTCACCGAGATCCCTCTTTACTCTTTAGCTTACCGAGTGCCAACGAGCTCACCCTCCTTCTATCCTCTAGACACCCTTCTCTCTCCCGTTTGAATTATTTTCACTTCTTTTGTTTTTTCCACATTAGTTAGAATAATTAAAGGGAAAACAATAAAATTAATCATTGTAGGTGGGACATTTTTTTCCAGTGCCTTCGTATAAGGTTATTGGGATTTTCGGGCCACTTTTTCTGGCTTATTTCTTTATAGTTCTTCTCTTCGCTTATGACTAGTGAGTGCGTCTGCCACAACCTTGTGGCAAGAGAGCCTTCTTTTTATGATGTGAGACACCTTCTCTCACACTCGAGCATTTTTATAGCCTTGAGTTGCTTTGGCCCTTTTGTCCCTAATTGTGTGTCATTCCTCTCGCTTTGACTAGGAACTTTTGTGGCATACACTCTTGTCGACTCATCACCTACTATAAGGTGAGTGTTCAACTATTTGATGTCACATGAACACACCTTATTGTAATCACACACTACTTATAAAGTGCTGCAAACAGGGGGGTTATCATTGTTTCTTGGGTTTTGTATTACACGTAGATGCATTCTCAACCGAGTTTGACGTCATGCCACCTTTATTGTATCCACCCACCTTCTTCTCATGCATTTTACACTTCTTTCTTCTCGCATCATGAAGGATGCTCTTTTGATACTTGAGCATTGTAGGATTGATTTACAAAGTATCCACCACTTCTTATTAAGAGAGATAACTACACATCATGGTGTGCTTCTATGGAAAATTAATTTACCTATGAGGGCCTTACACACTTTATAATTAGACCAGCCCTGCACCCAATGTTTCCATCTCATCTTGAGGAATATATTGACATGTGTGACCATGTTGTTGGTCACTTGATGTTGCATGTCTCCAGACCTCTCTGCCTTCACGTGGTAGACTCAGATTCTCCCCACACCATCTAGAGCATCTTTTAGTCCTTGTTTAGAGACCCTTCACATACTACTATTGTTGCTTTTTGATATAGTTGTTTCCTCTTCTTCTTCTTTATGTGATGACAGCTCCACCGACACGTAATCACTTGTTTCTTTTCCCGATGAAGAGGATTGTGCTTATAATTCGATGACATGAGTGCTACGATAACTCCTCTCCTCATTCTCTCACCTTTCCGAGCATGTTGAGACTCCTCCCTTCCCATCATATATTGAGTGGTCTCCTTTTCGGGTTTTATACAATCATTACATATACCTCATTTCAACTCCTCTTTCTTCATATGATGAATCATACGTGTCGATGACATTGATCTTATTTTTATCAAGCCCCTTCTTGGGATGAGTATCTAGCTATCCTTGGTCATATTTCTTAAGTGCCTCCTTGTGATGTAGTATAAGTTCCTCATCCTTCTACAGGTGTTTTAGAGGAGTTATTCATCTCCTTTGTTGGGAGTGCCCCTTTTGGGACTCTTATCACTTCCACTTTTCAAGAGATCTTCATTGATCCACCCTTGCTTATGGATCCTTTTTCTATTGTGGGGTTGTTTCATTTCCTTCACTTCACTTGGGAATCCTTTCGATGGATGTTCCTCTTTCACACTATGACAGCTTCGCACTTGTGAAATTACTTTCGATCCTTAGCACTCATTTTCTATACCTATTTCACACTTATGTGGATGAGATTGAGATTTCTTTGTACTTATACCTTTAGCTTCCTTCATAGAGTGGGTGAACTTCCATTACTCTATTTTTTTCCTTCCTTAGGATAGACACACAATTTGGTGTGGGTGGTTCTTCTTTAGTCCAAAGGTAGAGGACCACATCATCGACACTCTTCTTGGAGACTTCCTAGAGTTACAGAATTCAGATATATCCATGGCATCTTCTGTGTTCCTCTCATCTCCTTCTTCTCATCTCTTCTTCTTCTTCTAAAGAGATTTCATTTTTGTAAGGGTACCTTATTAGGCTCCTCGAGTTTTGGGACATATTTGTGGCATATTTCTTAGATTACGTGTTTTTATCTCTTTTGGTGGATGTTTTTGCCACTAGGTTTTCCTTCACTTCTTGATATCCTTGTTGTTCATGGGTGCCTCATCAAGATTTAGTTATGGGACCCATTTCTCATTTCTGAATTTCCACCTCATCTTAAGTTACGATGAAGGGGGTGTTGGTGTGAGTCATTTTCCACATCATGTGGTGAGTCATCTCACTTAGGTGAGGTCATAGATCTAGGTGTCATAAGGGCCATCATGTACGATGAATAAAAACAAACCTAGATGTATCATTGCAGCTTTTCTAAACTACAAGTAGTATGGAATTTGTTAAAGGGATTGGAACCCTTATGGTTTATAAAATATATATAGTAATCTATGACAAAACAAAGAACAAAGGATACTCCTAGAAACACCCCTACCATAAGATAACCCTAGGGTTTTGGGAGTAAAGAGCCCAATACACAATAAACTAATAATATTCTAGATTAGGTGAAGGGTTTAATAAAAAATGGGTTCAACAAAATGTTGAACCTTTAAAAGATCTTAAGGTCAATTTAATTATGTTTTAATTATAGTAATATAACAAATATTATACTACTAAAATCACTCATATTTACATATTAGATCATAATAATAAACCATGCAATAAAACACATATAATTTGAAGCATAAACAAGACGGAAATAGACACTTAGCTGATTAAAAATATTTAGGATGCGTCGATGAATGATATAGGAAGGGTAGGATTTGAGATACGAGAAGTCACTTTCTGGAGCTTTAGAACTATTAGGGTAGGAATGTAAAATCCATTCTTGATCAAACCACACATTTTTTAACCTTTAGGTAGCAAGAGTATGAAACTTTTAGTGTTGTTCGTGTCACTTTGTTTGTTGTTGTTTGATATCTTCAAATTTGTATGAAACCCTAGATGTCACACCTAAAACCTATAAAAACAAACTTAGCAATCCTACAACATACTCAAATAATCATTAGGTCTAAAACTAAAGATACAATTTTTGAGTTAGAATAACCTTAATGGTCACCCCGCTTGTGAATCGCCAAGCATTGCACTACATATCTCTGTCTCCCAATGTACTTCTCTTAGTGTTTTGTGTAAAGGTGCATGTAACTATCCCTTGACTTAGGTTAGCCCTTGTGCCTCAACAATGATGGTGGTCTATGCTACTTCATCCCAATATAAACACTTGTGTGCACACAAAAACTTTGAAATTATTCCCTCCTATGATGTGTATGTAGTTATTCCTTTCTAATTTTGAAATTCTTAGGTTAGACTTAGTTAAAGAGCACTGAGATTAATTTTAAATTAGGACCTTGGGCAAAGAATGGCAAAAGATCAATTAGTTGAATGAGTGGTAAGTAGATAAGTGATTACTAGATAATAAATTCTTAGGTTAGACTTGTATATGCATGAGTTATTAATTTTAAATTAGGACCTTGTTGGTGGGAAAAGATAACCCAAAAGATATAAATTGGAAGATAAATCACATGGGCCCATAAGAAAACAAGTGGAAAATAAAAGGGGTTAATACTCTACACAATGGTAGACCATATGTATGGTCTTTGCCTTGTTGTAATAATCATGGAATAAGATCATATAAAATTTGTATGCATGAAAATATTAGCTATGATAATAACATGAAACTAACACCTAGTAGTTCCACAATATAACTAAATCTATCATAAACATCAAGATGAGAGCTTAACAAGGTAAACTTCTACAATAATGCATGAATCAAACTAAACATTATTATGCTACCTCTACTTCTCTAGATTTCTTAATATAAATATGAACCTAGTTATATCCTAAGAAATCAGTTGGTTTGTTGTTTGCTCCAAGTGGTGAAGAAATATCAATGAAATGGCTACAAGGCCATGTTCATATCTTTTCTTACTAACCAAGCTTGGAGGAATGGATGCAAGATGGAGGAGCTACTACAATGAGAAATGGCTCAAGATCAAATGCTTCTAGCTTTAGCTAATGCAAATGAGATGTTTTCCAAAGTCTTAAAGTGTGTAAGATGTTTGATATGATAATCAAGGTGTAAAAGTGTAAGGGAGATCCTAGCCTTGTATTTATAGGCTTTCATTTGGGAAAGTGAAGAATCCTAGTGCATGTGGGACAAAAGGGTAAAGAATATTTTTTTTTACAAGTTAATACACTTTTTGATTAGATTAGGAGATAATTAATCTTTTAGGATTAATTAAGAATCCAAGGTAAGCTTAGGAAACTTTCTAGATCATCACGGAGGGGGTTAAGATAGATTTTAGAAGTTTTGGAAGTGTGATTTAGCCAATAAGAAGTTTTATTAGTTAAATTCAACATTAGAGGCTTAATTAACATATAATTAGATAATTAAGAGGATTATCACTAATAAAAATGTCATAAATTGGCATCCTGAGTGAATTAGAAGCATAGTTAGATAATGAAGTGTCATCATTTGAATAGAGTGAGAGGAAGTGAAGATAGTTAGTGTAATTTAAGTGTTAAACTGGGTAAGTGGATTCTAGGTATATAGATTTTCCCTCTTTTTGGGTGGCATAAGTGATGCCACTTCAAAGATAGTAGATAACATAAACACACAATTTTTTTGTAAGGGTAGAAGAAAAATTAGTAAAGAAGATTCCCCTCAAGTGTTGATGGGGTGATGAAAGAGGTCGATCGACGATCAAAAAGATGAAGAGAACATACCAAAGCAAGGAAAATCCCATTACAAAGGAAGAAAAATGAAAATATATCGAATATTAATATAGAGTAGAGGTGTGAGACTCGATCCCTACATAATACATATACAACATATTTTGTTGATAAAGTTCATGTGGGTATCGTTGTGAAGTGCAAGATATGCTTTTCTTAACAGATCTTGTAGAAATGATTTGTAGCAGAGAGCCTTATTGTCTCAATGAAACCGGAAGAATAGTGTAGGATAGAAGAAAATGATAGGGAAGGAAAATGAAGATGAATAAAAATGGGAATAAATTTCATCCAACTGATGTGAAAATAACTTTATTACATCATATTGCTCATGATCTACGTCATCGGCCCTTATTAAAATATACACATACAAAAAAGTGTATTATAACATGAAAAGCTATAATACCAACATTTGTTCATTTCTAAAAATGCTTTACTCAATGCAACATACAAAATGTAATAAAATATGAGAAAGTAAACAAGCTAGCCTAATAGGAAAACAAGTACAAACACACATACTTAAACAAAAACGTTTAAGACAAATTGCACAAATGTTTTGTTATCAAGATGCAATCCCAACTTGTTCATGTGTAACGAGAAGGATTAAAAGTGCTGCCCTAAGAAAGGATGCATGCGAGGGGAAAGATGTTGGACATAGGGGTCCAATAAAAATCATTCATGTGCCAAAAAATAGTACCAAGTAACTCGTTGTGCTAAGATAGTACAGATGGAGAAAAAACCTGATTTGTTAATGGGGTAGATCTAAATGATCCGTGAGTCATTGTTATAGAAAAAACAAGAAAATAGAAGAAAATATAATTTGAATATAATGCGTTTGATATAGGCTTCAAATTTAAGGCATACAAACGTTTTACTAATTTTTGCAAATGTTTGAATTTTTTACTATTTTTAAATGATTTTACCATGTTTTGAAATGTTGAATTGTTTCAAATTTTTATGGATTTTTGTGTTTTTAGAAGAATTATAGAAGAGAAGATTTCTTGAAAGCAAGAAAAATTCCCTAGGGAGAAGAAATGATAGCTAGGTAGTAAAAATATGCCCTAACGGGATTAAAATAGGTGAAAAATGCTAATTTATTAAAAATAAATATCACGGCGGGTAGTAGAAGAAGTTAGAACTATCGATGCAGCCATATCAAGCTTCTTAGCCATCATTTGGGTGAAAATGAATCTCGAGAGGTCAACACGACCATATATGCCCCTCTCGAGGGGGTAAATCATGGTGAGTAATTCATTTGTTAACGAGCCTTTGCCGATTGTTATCGTGATATTTTTCCGACCCTTAAGAGATATGACACGAGTTCAAAGGCTTATCTAGTGAGGAGAAACATAGGCACTGGAAGTACATGAGGGTGCATGACGATGGTCCCTATGTGAGTACTCCATCCATATTTTAATTTTATATCATTTAATGTCATTTATTAGGAGTGAAAAGTGCCATGATTGTGTATGCACTTGCCTTGGGGCATGCATACGTCATCGGGGCACACAGTGTGTGATAGATCATATTCACATAGGCACATACATGGTCAAGGACATACGGGTGTCAATGAGTAGGTATGGAATATGTGTGCATGCACATACGTGGGATGAGTGCGTATGTGTGTGGGAAAATATGCTAAGGTTAGATTTTTCACACGAGTGGGCACACAAGTGTGGGTAGGTGCGTGAGGCACAAGAAGGGGCGTAAGCATCAAACCCGAGTGGGTCAAAGGGTTTCGTATGCATGCATTTGAATGTGTGCATGGGTGTTAGAAAGGGAATGCATGCACTTTTGACATGCATACACCGTAAGGGGTGCGTAGGTGTCCTCGGGGCACGGGCACATAAGGGGGAAATAGACCTTAGAAGAATTTAGGAGATTTTCTAGAAGAATGTAGGGGTGAGTAGGCTAAGGTTAGATGATGTTAGATAGAATAAATTCTAATGAGTGTGTTATGTGATCTTGCGAGACAACTTCATCCCTTACAAAATTGGGAGCGACATGATAGGTTAGCTAACTTGAGGTGACCTTCTCTCGACGAACAATATCTTCTTGAGATTACATTGGATGTGATGGGGCTTAGTACATGGCGCGGATGCCACAGATTACACTTGACCATAACATTCTCACAACCTTAGTTAAGAGGTGGCACACAAGAGAGCTTAGTGCTTCAGATTATGCCCATTGGAGATTACCATTACTATTAAGGACATTTAGAGGAAACTTAGAGTGTCAATCCATGGGCAAATAGATTATGATGGGGATGCCACCTAGATCATAAATTATTTTATTGAGCTATTCGGTGTAGTTAATATACCACAAGAGGGGATGACAATTTAATTATAGTCATGCTTTAGAGATCCGAGATTGACTTGTGTGGTGGTGTATTTTATGGCACTTATCATGTATCCGTATCCATCGCTCACAATATTGGTGCTTTATTTCCGCTAGGCCTCGATTGGGGTTATTCATGGCTTGATAAGAGGAGACCGATATTACTAGGGCCAATGATTTCTCACACATTTATATTAGGATCTTCATCTTATTACTTACAGTTGTTAGAAGACTATGGGGCCAACTACACTATTGCAGAGATATGGGCGTGGGACCATATTTCCATTGGTTTCCGTGAAGGAGCATTGCGAGATCAAACTCCCGATGAGCCTTCAGTCATGGGATGGGCCCTTGTAGGTGATGATGTGCATGGTCATATGGGTGATACCTATTTATATCATTGTTCCTTTGATGATATTTAGTTACAAGTGATCATTAAGAGACTGTATATGCATTTCCAAAGGGCTGAGGATTTAGTTGAGCTCAACCTTGCATTAGTTAAGAATTTTTTAATTGGGAGCCACATTTATATCATGGAGTACTAGAAAATTGATTGGGTTTAATGAAAGTTTGGTATAGTACAGATTTTCCCAAAGCACAGAGATGTGGTATGCATGTCATGCTCAAGAGACTTTTGACATTGGCCCATTGATTAGGACACACAATGGGCTAGAGATAGCTTTGAGTAGATGGTTCCACTGGTATGGGTATCTCTATGGTATATTATAGATCTAGGGACCATATCAAACATATCTATCCTAGTATGAGATAGTTCTTCCGAGTGTCTAACTATCCCACATGATGCGCTTGATGCAGAGTGTGGCCACCACTAGAGAACCATCATCATGGAGGGAGAGCAAAATGAAGAGGACAATAGGGTAGTGATAGTGAGGATGGGTCTAATGGAGATGGTTATGATGGATATGGACATGAAGGGGATGACAGGATAAGCCCATGAATAGACACAAGGAAATGAACATGTTCGGATGCCCTGTGGGTATACATGTTGGCATCCATGTTCCTCTACAACAGTTCCACCACAGGACCCATTCATTAGGCACCACCACAGATCCCATTGTTATCCCACCACACAATCAAGTAGGAGGCAAGGGGTGAGGGAGTTGGGAGGAGATGGGGGTGAATCAATTGTCCTTAGGAAGTAACTACAACATATTACATGCTAGATGTAGTAGGTTACGACATTATTACAACACTTTACAATACAACTGTAGTAGCTTATAGGTGAGCGAGATCGGCTCCAGAGATAGAGAGGGATCAATGCAAGAGGGCATAGTTTCGAAAGTTAAGTTACAGTGGAGATAGATCAACTTCGATAGAGTGGGTATAGGCTCAGGCCCGATGGCCAATCTCTTAGAGGAGGTTTCTTTATCAGCATGGGTCCATTAGAGCTTTTTCTATGCCCCACATTTGTATGGACATGGCCGTAAACACTACTGAAAACTCTACATATTACAGATCTTTATACTATGATGTTGTTCCGTAGGAACAAAGTGCTCCTTTATTTAGTCAACATTCCATGAGTAGGAGTTCCTCATAGTTACGCAGGGAATCTCCATCATCCAGATCAAGGGGGGCAGCCACCAAGAGGGTCCGCAGGGGTCACAGGTGATGGGACCACCACCAGACTAGAGGTTAGGAAATCCATATGAGGGAGAGAGTCAACCATGACTTTTTTATTTGATGTACTTACAAATGTATCTTTTTGATGTACACCTCGATATGAAGGCACATTTTTGATGATGTATATGTATTATTTTTGGCTATGCCTCGCTATGAAGGCACATTTTTTATCGATGCCCATGATGGCATACCATGTATCTGATGATGATGTACCTAGACACATTTGTATATGGACACTTTATATATATATATATATATATATATATATATATATATATATGATGATGATTATGATGGTTTTAATTTTATTATGATGGATTATGATGATGGATTTTTATTATGATGTTTATGATTATATCACATGTGTTTGATTTATGAGATATCATTAGATGATATCACATTGTTTTATATGAGATACCTTGTGCTTTAATTATTTAATTTTATGTATGAGATAATATGTTTAATCCACATTTTTATTATGGTTTGTGTTTGAGGGGGTGTGGGCAAAAGGTGGTCCCTCTTGCCCCTCTTGATGATATTATATGATGTTAGCTTAGCATGCATGTTTAATTTTTCATGTTCATGATGATGTAGCTTAGCCTTTATTGATATATGACGCGATATATGTATGATGATGAAACGACAAAAAAATGTACAAAACAAATAACCAAGCACAAATGAATGAATCAAACCTAATATAACACAACTATGTACAAGTATGCAAGATAAAATGAATCAAATGTAATATACAATAGATTAAAGCAACACTCAATCTAAGTAAGCAAATGAATTCTCATTTAAAGCATATGATATGAAAAATCTATTTAATCATAACTATATAAACCAATAACTTAAAGTAATCAAATTAGTAATTTGTTTTTTGGAAAGTTTTGAAACGTATTTCGTTGTTTTTGGTGTTATCTACAAACAATTTTCAAGGCTACTATTCACATTGTTTTAGGATTTCTGTAAGACAATGTTATATTGCTTTTGAGTTTTCTATAGATCATTTATAAATGTTTTTAAAATTTTTCCAAGAGTTTTCTGGAGTTGTGTGCAAAAAAACAAGAAGCATGGATGCCCCCAACATTAGATAGGATGTATAAGGGCAGAATGCCACACGTATATGTGCAAGAAAGGGAAGATGTGAGGTTCCCCAAACATTAGATGGGAATATACAAAGGAAAACCCTTCTCAAATATACAAGAGGAGAAACAACCAGATCAAGGCCATAGAGGATAGGCTCAAATGAAGCTCAAACACAGGTGAAAACTAGCTTAGGGTAAAGCAAATGTTCCCTATAGATATGAGAATGCTTGTGAACAACCAATCTTCCCAAAGCATCGAAACTAGTTTTCACCAAGAGACCTATCCAAGGTGCCACAATTGTGTGGTTTTCACAGTTGGATGACCTATTTTCTCTTTACTTTTTCTTGATTTTTTTATTTTTTTGCTTGTTTTTTCTTTTATTTTTGAGGAACCTCATACTCAAGCATAGAACTACTTGAGATGTATTGTGTTCATGGGTTCCTTTAGTTCCTCACCATATGAGTGAGCAAGTTTATATGCCCCTGAACCATACTTAGTGACCACAATATATGGTCCTAACCAATTTGGTTCAAACTTGCCTTTCTTTTCTCGGTCCTTGGTGGTGTTGAACTGATTTTATTTGAGAACTATATCTCCTACCTCAAATTGACGAGGTATGATAGATTTTTCAGATCCATGAGACACTGATTATGATATACTTGTTATCTAAAATTCACCCCCAGGGTAAATTTGGATAACATGCATCAGAATACTCAAGTCCTAGGCAAATAGATTGATTCAAGGCAAAAAATCATGTTTCTAGGGTCCCCTCGGCTTTTTCTAACTCTCCTGTCCAAGGAGAAAAGAGCAAGTTCTGAAAAAGGGTGAAAAAGTTACAAAAAAAAAAGCTTGGGCCAAAAAAATCATGAAAATTGGCTAAGTCCTAGTCCAGGCGGCCCTTGGGACAGTTGGGACGTCGGGGCGCGAACCGGCCGAAAAGCCTCTAGGTGGTCTGCGCAGCACTGGGACAATTGGGACATGGGGACGCTGGGACGTGAAAGGGCGAACCGGCCGAAGGTAAAAGCAAAATCAACTAAGTGCGGAACAGGCTGGGACATTTGGGCCGTGAGGACGCGAAGGACGCGAACCACCGGATCGGCAAAACAAAGAACTTTAGCACTGGGATAGTTAGGACAAAGGGACGCGTGGGACGCGGAAAGCCGAAGGAGCCGAGAGCCAATCAAATCACGCCACTTGTCTTCACCTCAAAGAGGGACAGAGAAGCTCGAATCGGTGGATCGAAGTTTTTGTCCCAGACAGTTTGGGACATCCGGACACAAGGGCGCGGTGGACGTGAAAAGCCGGCAGACCCGCGGATGAATCAGGAAATGCCACGTGTCACAAGGGAAAACGTCCAAAATTTCAAAGGGCAAGGTTTAAAGCGTTGGCCCGAGCTAATAAAAAGAGGACACGTGTCCTAAGGAGAAGGGGAGTGTGGAGCTCAGGGAGGAATTAGAAAATTTGGCAAAAGTTTTGGCCAAAAACTAAAAGGTAAAGGATGACCCCGCGCCCCTGTCCTCCAACCAGATCATGCCACGTGTCCCAAGTGGCGGGGGCGCGGGGGGAAAATGAATTTTTTTCCAAAAGTTACAAAAGGTCAAAACTTTCAAGGAAAACCCATGGGTAAGGGAAGGAGAGAGAATTGCTCATCCAATCAACGCCCGACACGTGTTGTCTAGGTGGCGAGAGCGCGGAAAAAATTTCAAAACCCATTTTTTCCTGTTTTGTGCCCTAAATCTTCAGATCGCCATATCTTTCGATCCAGAGCTTGGTTTTGCACGTTATTTATATCATTGGAAAGCTTATAAAATTCTCTACATGATTCTGGGGTCAATCTTGAATTTTGGTTCAGTCTGGAGAGAGAAAGTTAAGGAACGGCTCTGACGCGTGTTCATGGTCAGAAGTGACATTTCAGTGACTAAATTTAATGCAGAATGGGTCGCATTCTCCTCCAAATCGGTCAAAAATGACAGGGTATGGGTTTGTAAGGTTCCCCATGCCATTTTAATGCATTTGCAGTCAATGAGGAATGGGCTCCCATGTTTTGTACGTTTTCTCTCTCCTGGGCTCGACCCATGTAATGTAAAAGCCAGATTTTACTCATTTCAAAGGGGGAACATTTTTGGCATAGCGAGACTTCTTCTTTCACCTCCAAAGCAAGTGATTGTTGCAAGAATCAAACCTCTTCAAAGATCAGTAATAAGTTTTTACCTCTCTCGAGGTTGTAATGCAAAGTGGTTTTGACATTGGAAATGATAATACAAGCTTTGTGAATGGGCTTCATCCTTTGTTTGTATTATCTCGCTTCATTTCGAGATCTTGAATTATATCTTATCACTTTGTGTATGTTTTATGTTGCAATCTTTGGTTTGTGTCTATTTGCATGACAAAATATTCACCACTACTTTTGGTGCATCACCATCTTTAGTTAGTTTCAATTTTTGCATTTCTATCCCTGTCTCCTTGCAATTTAGTGTAGGATTAGGATCTGAACCTCTGTAGTTGTGCAAGCATTAGATCTAATCGGAGGAGTTGAGGAACCACCTCTAATCTAGAGATTCCTCTCTCGCCACAAGTCCCCACACTTGGAGAGAGGTTTTCATGTTGTGCAATCACACTGGATGCCCGAAACATCAACCTAGAAGCCTGATGTGTGTCCAGGGCTGTGTGATGACTCTGCAACAATAGTTTTGGCACACCCGGTGGGACACTAGAGGTCTCATTTTTATTGCAGCAAAGTTGATGTGCATCTGCTGCAATTTTCTTGCTTAAAAAGAGCTATTATTTACATATCTGGAGACTCCAATAGGAAGAATCAACCGGTTTCAAGAGTGCGCGGCACTGAAAACTCATGAGAAGAATCACCACAAGGTCAAGAGTTGGAGAAGAAGAAGTGCTTTGTTTGAATACCTGCAATTATCTCCAAGAAGAAGGAAAAGAGGAAGAAGGACTCAAAGGTCTCCATCTCCACCAAACAGAACTCTCTCAACTCCTCCACCTGGTAGGCCTTTCATTCAGTCAACAAGGGTTTTAAGACCAATTAGAATGGCACAAAACAACCCCTACGTCAACTTCACAGGCAGCAGCCCACTTTCCCTCAATGCACAACATCCAATTCCTATTGCAGCCTTGAAGAACATTCCCTACTTCACTGGAGAAAATCAGACTACTCCAGGTGATCATGTTAAAGATATTGCTAACCTTTGTGCAATCCATGAAATCAATGAAATGCAAGTGGTTGTCAAGTTGCTGGCGTCTTCATTCAAGGGGAAAGCATTGCAATGGTTTAGAAGCCTTGGAGCTGGTTCTATCACAAATTGGAATCAGCTGTGTATAGCACTTCATGAGCAATTTGGAGAGAAGGGAGACAACTTGTCTCTTTTGGAGCAGCTGACAACCATCAAGAGAGCTCCCAATGAGCAGCTGACCAATTTCAACTTCAGATTTCAAAAGACTTGGGAGAGAATTCCAGTGGTGGTCAGGCCAACAACAGAAGGTGCTTTTCTCTACTATCTCAAAGCTCTAAATTCTGATATTTCTATGTTAATTCAATCCATGGGAGGCATAACCATCCCTATGGCTTATAGCATTGCCATTAGGGCTGAAAATTGTTTGATCCAAGCTGGCAAACTTGCCCCTAGACCTCCCATGCCACTGTTTCCAAGTTTAGAGAGCCCAAACACCAATCAAGCACCTAGTTTAGCTCCTTCTCCCACTCCTAGAAATCAGAGTTCAAATGAAGCTTCCACTTCATCTCCAAGTGCCCCAAATGAGCTTCAAGAAGTCATGAAACAATTGCAAAACCTAGGCAATGAGCTGGTTACTCTCAAAAGGTAGTAGGCCCAAGGTTTTAGACCTTCTTATCAACCCCAAGCTCAGCCTAACAGGCAGCCATACCAACCACAAAGGCCTCCTAACCCAGCTGCAAATATGAATCAAACAAGGCCTCCCCAAATAGACCATTTCAGCCCTATAATCCAAATGCCATATCTCGCCTCTAAGGCATTGGTGCCAACACAAAACAACATTGCCCAGAGTATGATTGGTGTTTTCCATGCAATGAGCCTCATAACCAATCCATGTGCTTCAATGGTGCTTTGAATCAAGCACTAATGGTGACAACTACTGGTGTGGAGGGTGAGGGAAGTCAAGGAAACAACCAACAACAAGAAACATTCCAACAACAATCAGCCCCAAATGACACCACATTGGTAAATTGGCAAGCAGAGGATTTTTGTGGCATGAACCAGGTAGTTTCTCAAGGTGTTGCAGCCAACACAAGGTCAAAAAGGAGGAATTTGGGTGAAGAACAACCATTAGCCCCAACCAATCCACAACCTTCTATGGTTCCACAAGTGGTTGGCAAACAAAATCCAATTTCAAATGCACAAGGGCAGCCAAGAACAGCCCCTAGGCCAACTCAAATACCAGTTGTTGCTGCCCACATGCAAGGAGTGAATGTGCAAACCAAGGGACAACAAAAGGATACTTCATCCCCATTCAACATCATTGATCAGATGAAGAAGACTAATGTTAATATATCAATGTGGGAATCCCTATCTATCCCAGGCCAAAGAGATCTGCTACAAGCTGCCATGAAGGACTGCCCACTTCGAATCAGCAAGTTCATCAGCAAGACAAAGTGCTTACAAATGCTACCCAGCCTGAGGGAAATCATGGAGGATAGCAAGGTAAAATGTTGAAGCCCCCTCCTTTCTATGTTTCATTAATCATTGGAAATCAGCTAGTGCACAATTGCATGATAGATTCTAAGGGGCAAGCAGCTCGGTAATGCCTAAACAAATAGCTGATCGCCTAGGGCTCCAAATGAAACCATATCCAAAGGGGTGGTGCAGCCGGATGGATGGGATAGCGAGAGCAATGGTTGGAGTGATTAGAAACTTGAGTCTTACCTTGCATGCATGTCCAAATGTTGTTGTTTTACAAGATGTATCAGTCATAGACCTTCCACCACTCTTTGCCCTATGCTTGTCAAGGGACTTCACAACCAAGATTGGGGGATATTTGTCTGCTGATTGGTCACACATGCTGTTCAGAACAAGGTATGGAACTAAGGCTACAATTAGGTCTGAACCTATTGCAAACTTTCACATTGAGCCTTACACTCCAAGTCAGATTAATGCCAATTGCTCAGCATTTGATCAAGAAGATCACCCAAGCACTGATGAGGCTGACACTAAGGTTGGAAGCATCCCGGATCTAACTCTTGATGAATGGGCAAACAAGATACATGCTTTTGATCCTTATCAAGAAGTGGAAGAATCTGAGCTAGGGGTCTATTGTATACACGAAGAAAATCAGCCTATTCCTAGCATCACCAAGCCAAACCACAAAGATGACAATGAGGTATGGCAGCTGTTTTTTGATGGATCAAGGATTAGATAAGGTGCGGGAGGTGGAGCCATGCTTGTTTCACGTCAAGGAGTAAAGTACTATTCAAATTTTAGATTTCAATTTGCATGCTCCAATAACGCCGCTGAATATGAAGCCTTGGTGTAAGGGATGCATTGGGCAATAAAGAAGAAAATAAAGAACTTGCAAGTCTTTGGGGACAGTGAATTGATTGTAAATCAGGTCAAGGGTAGCATGCTGCCAAGAATGATCTACTCAGTGCTACAAGAACAGGTGTGGGACCTCATGGAAGATTTTGAGGGTTTTGGCATCAAATCCATTCCTAGGAAAGAGAATCAAGTCTGCCGATAGGCTTGCAGCAGATGAGGGCAGCCTTTGACATTGTGGAAAGCATTCAACAAGACAAGGTACAACCGAACATCCACGTGATTGTGAGGCCTTGATCTGACCGGATAACAATGTTAGTTGGCAAGTGTTTGAAAATGACCAGCAAATCATCCATTTCTTGCAAGAAGAAGTGAGTTCTCACCAAGAATCAAGAGAGATTGGAACAACAGTATGGTGACCAGGTAGTACAGCTGAGAACTAACAAGCTACCCAAGGGACTTATCACTTTGGAGTCCATTTTTAATCCCAATGACCAGTTTAGAAAGGAAAAAGCAAACATTCAGGTCAAGAGAGAGGATTCAGTATCCATCTTGGTAGAAGAGAACAAACCATTGCAAATTGGAAGGATGACAACTGAACAAGAAAGGTATGAGTTCATACAATTTGTGCAAGAGTTCCCTGACATGTTTGCTTGGAGCTATGAAGACTTGAAGGGTTTCAATCCCAACTTAGCTTAGTATACCATCGAATTGGATCCAAATATTAAGCCTCGTGGCGTAAAAAAAAAGACCAGTCAATCCACACATGGAGCCTCTCATGAGGAAAGAATTGGACAAGCTGATTGAGTCAAGGATCATATTCCCAATCAAGCATTCTAGTTGGGTTGCCAACTTAGTTCCAGTTAGAAAGAAGAGTGGAGAGATCAGATTGTGTGTTGACTTCAGAGACTTGAATAGAGCCTCTCTCAAGGACCATTACCCAATCCCTTCCATGGAGAAAATCTTGCAAGTTGTGGCTGGCTCCGAGAGGTTTTCACTACTTGATGGCTACTCAGGCTACAATCAGATTATGGTGAAGGAAGAGGACCAGTTCAAGACAGCCTTCACAACCAAATGGGGAACTTTTGCATACAGGAAAATGCCATTTGGGATGTCCAACGCTGGTGCTACCTTCTAAAGGGCAATGGACATGGCATTCAAAGGTTTGATTAACAATGTTGTGCTGATTTACCTTGATGATATCACTATTTTTTCAAAAATGCAGCAGACCACCTCTCTCATTTGAGGCAAGTCTTCACGAGGTGCAAGAGATTTGGAGTGTCTTTGAATCCTAAGAAGTGCATCTTTCTTGCACATGAAGGAAAGATCCTTGGCCATATTGTCTCCAAAGAAGGATTAGCAATTGATCCAGAAAGGGTTGAAGCCATAAGAGTACTACCATTGCCAAGCCACAAGAAAGCCCTTCAGAGTTTCTTGGGAAGGATAAACTTTGTTCGGAGGTTTGTCCTAGGTTTTGCAGCCCTTGTCAAGCCCATCACCAAAATGTTAAAGAAGAGCATGACTTTCAAGTGGACAGCGGAAGGCAAGGGAGTTTTGAAGCAATCAAAGAAGCCATCTCTCAAGCACCAACTCTCATCAACCCAGGACTTCTCCAGGATTTCATCCTCTATGCATTTGGAGGTAATGACACTATTTCGCCATTTTGGTATAGCGAGAACAAGGATAATGATAAGCACCAATTGCCTTCTTTAGCCAGAGCCTAGATGACTATGAGGTGAAGTAATATTTTATTGAGAAGCATGTCTTTGGCCGGAATCGAAGCTTGAAGAAATTCAAGCATTTAGTCTCAAACAACAAGGTCCAGTTGCTGGTCTCACATGTTGGGGTTAAGGACTTCCTCCTCAACAAGGATTTGAATGAGAAAAGGGTAGGTTGGATCACCCGTGTCATGGAGTATGACATTGAGATCAAGATCACCAAGCTGGTAAGAGGGAAAGGATTGTGTGAGCAGCTGGTTTTGGGGAAGCAAAGAGAAGTATGCAATGAAGAAGAGGTTGTTTTGATAGTCCAGGACAGCCATGAGCCAAGTGGCAATCAAGAAGAAGACAATGCTGCCCCACTCATTGCTAGACCCAAGATATAATGCACTTCCTAGGCACAGGCCTATGCCCGTCCAGAAATGAACAAGACCCAAAGGAGACACTTTAGATTGCAGGCTGTCCCGTATGCCATTGTTGATGGAGTTTTGTTCAAGAAAGATGTGAATGGAGTGCTGCTGAGATGCATTAGCACAAATCAGATTCAAAGGGTGTTGGAAGAGTTCCATGGTGGACCAGCTGGTGGTCATTTTGCACCAAGAGTGATAGCTCTAAAAATCATGAAGGCTGGTTATTATTGGCCTAAAATCTTCAGTGATTGCTATGCATGGATCAAGAGGTGTAAGAATTGTGCATTCTTCACAGGAAAAGAGAGACTTGCTTCCCTTCCATTACATCCAATCTCAGTTGACCAGCCATTCATGCAATGGGGTTTGGACTTCATTGGAGTCATTAATCCCAATTCAAGCCAAGGGCACAAATGGATTTTGACAGCCACAGACTACTTCACCAAATGGACAGAAGTAGTAGCACTCAAAGAGGCAAATGAGTCTAGCATCTTAGACTTTTATGAGGGGATAACAACTAGATTTGGTGTACCTACTACAATAATCTCTGATAATGCATTGGCATTCATTGGATCTAAGGTGACTGAGTGGGCTGTCAAGAACGGTATCTACCTAAGAGCTTCATCAAACCATTACCCTCAAGGTAATGGCCAGGCCAAGTCTACAAATAAGAACTTGTTGAGGATCATTAGGAGGACTCTTGATGAGAATCAGAGGTCTTGGCATACCAAACTGAAATCAGCCTTATGGGCTGATAGGATAACTCCCAAAAGATCCACAGGTAACTCTCCATTCAAACTTGTCTATGGAAGAGAGGCAATCTTGCCCATGTCACTTGAGTTGCCAACATTGGAACTCATGAAGCAGCTGGAGTTGTTAGAGTTTGAGCCCATGGAGGTGAGGTATGCGAGTTGATGGAGCTGCAAGAGATCGAAATCGTGGCATCCCAAGCAATGGAGAAGGATCAAGCTTTGATCAAGAAGACCTTTGATAAGAAGGCCAAGGATAGATCTTTTCAAGTTGGAGATCTAGTGTTGAAATGGGATGTGGATAGAGCAAAACTGGGAAAGCATTCAAAATTTGATGCCCTTAGGAGTGGCCCATACATGGTCACAAAGTGCAAGGACAACAATGCTTTCTAATTGGCCTCATTGGATGGTGAAGAACTGTAGATTCCAGTCAATGGAATCTATCTCAAGCGTTGCTTCTAGAGGGAAGTTCACTACTTTGTAAATATTAGATTAGATTTTCATTCCTCCAAGTGCTTGTGCACATTGTTTTGTTGTAGGTTAGTTTTGTTTTCCCTAAGTGCTTTGGCACAGCTTGCTGTCCATGGAGATGTTTTGCAGTCCTTGCTTCCATCAGGTGATATTCCATCTTCCTCCTTACACATTCTGAGTCAGTTGGGGTTCTAAACAGAATATTTGATGACTCCATGCCCAATGGACTGCTTCAGTAACTGGTATCTTCTACCTAGCAGGCAGGTAACCCACTGAGTCACCAAATTGTTATCCAATTTTCACCCCCAGGGTAAAATTGATAACATGCATCAGAATACTCAAGTCCTAGGCAAATAGATTGATTCAAGGCAAAAAATCATGTTTCTAGGGTCCCCTCGGATTTTTTCTAACTCTCCTGTCCAAGGAGAAAAGAGCAAGTTCAAAAAGGGTGAAAAAGTTGCAAAAAACAAGCTTGGGCCAGAAAAAATCATGAAAATTGGCTAAGTCCTAGTCCAGGGCCCTTGGGACAGTTGGGACGTCGGTGCGAACCGGCCGAAAAGCCTCTAGGCGCTTACGCGCAAAGATTGGGATAGTTGCGATATGGGGACGCGCGGGACGCAAAAGGGTGAACCGGTCGAAGGTAAAAGCAAAATCGACTAAGTGCAGAACAGGCTGGGACATTTGGGCCGTGAGGACGCGAAGGACGTGAACCACCCGGATCGACCGAAACAAAGAACTTTAGCACTGGGACAGTTGGGACAAAGGGACGCGTGGGACGCGGAAAGCCGAAGGAGCCGAGGGCCAATCAAATCACGCCACGTGTCTTCACCTCAAAGAGGGATAGAGAATCCTAAATCAAGCGGAATGGAAGTTTTGTCCCAGACAGTTTGGGACATCCAGGACACAAGGGCGCGGTGGATGTGAAAAGCCGGCAGGCCCGCGGATGAATCAAGAAACGCCACGTGTCACAAGGGAAAACGTCCAAAATTTCAAAGGGCAAGGTTTGAAGCGTTGGCCCGAGCCAATAAAAAGAGGACATGTGTCCTAAGGAGAAGGGGAGTGTAGAGCTCGGGGAGGAATTAGAAAATTTGGCAAAAGTTTTGGCCAAAAACTAAAAGGTAAAGGATGACCCCGTGCCCCTGTCCTCCAACCAGATCATGCCACGTGTCCCAAGTGGCGGGGGCGTGGGGGAAAATGAATTTTTTTCCAAAAGTTACAAAAGGTCAAAACTTTCAAGGAAAACCCATGGGTAAGGGAAGGAGAGAGAATTTCTCATCCAATCAGCGCCCGACACGTGTCGTCTAGGTGGCGGAGCATGGGAAAAAATTTCAAAACCCATTTTTTCCTGTTTTGTGCCCTAAATCTTCAGATCGCCATATCTTTCGATCCAGAGCTCGGTTTTGCATGTTCTTTATATCATTGGAAAGCTTATAAAATTATCTACATGATTATAGGGTCAATCTTGAATTTTTGTTCAGTCTAGAGATAAATTTAAGGAACGGCTCGACGCGTGTTCATGGTCGAAGTGACATTTCAAAGACTAAATTTAATGCGTAATGGGTCGCATTCTCCTCCAAATCGGTCAAAAATGATAGGGTATGGGTTTGTAAGGTTCCTCATGCCATTTTAATGCATTTTCAATCAATGACGAATG